>BFEA01000349.1:1490718-1504650 GCA_003427395.1 Chara braunii | reverse complement strand
CTCTCTCTCTCTCTCTCTCTCTCTCTCTCTCTCTCTCTCTCTCTCTCTACACCCCCCATACCTGCAGTCCGTCACCGCGTATCAACGCAGAGTCGTGACCCCCGCTTGGTCCGAGCATGCAAGCCAGGCTCGCCCGTGCGGCACAGTCTGTCGCGGCCCCGCACGTCAACCCCGCATACCCGACACCAGCTCGTCGGATCGTCCAACTCTCGCACTCACTTACCTTCCAAACTTGCTCGTTAGCCGACCCTCCCTGATCGCGCTAACCTCGAAATTCTTAGAGAGCAAACTAATCGCGCTTGCGGAACTTATAGCATGCATGCCTACGCGAAAGGTACGATATTAAGCCCAGGTGGACAAGAGGAGAAGAGAGGAAGTGCCTACGTCTTGCATGGCCAGGCCGTGGCGTGGGGGTCGTAACCGCACTCCACGCATCGATCCGGTCATGCAGGCGCTCCGGCCAATTAGAACAAAGTACATAAGCCGAGAGGGAAGGAAAAGGCGGACAAACACGAGGAAAACAAGAAAGAAGAAAGATACAATTACAATTGCGCCGGTAAAAAATGACAGTTGCGCAAGATTAAGGGCGCGATCCAGTCAGAGCCCAATTCCCAGTATAGCAAGATGCGCGCAGGCATGGCGCAAAAAAATTCAGAGTACCTAAATTCCTAGCCTAAGTCCTAATTGCAAAAGAAAATTCCGAATAGGCAAAAGAAAAACAATTCCGCGAGCCTGTGAAGGCTCGACATCAATTGAAAATTCAAAAAACGATATTCCCGCGCAATGATTGCGCCAAAATTCCTAGTGCTCACAACAGAACAAGAAAGAAGCCATGGTACAGTTATTTCTCACGCTCGCCAAGGCCCGGCTACCCAACCGTTGGCACGGGATTTTCCCGACACCGATCCGACAACTTCCAGCAGAAAACAAGAAGAAACTAGTGCATCCATGCAACTAGCCCGCCCGACCCTTCTTCCCGCAGCTCATCCATTCGACCCGTCGTATTTCCCCAAGCAGTGTCGAGCAGAAAGTCGCGCGATTACAAAAAATTGTCCGTCACATATGTGACGCCGAGGGGGTTCCAATCTTGAGCAAGCTCCTGCTTGCTCTCTCATCAGGCGCCGATCAATTGTCCGAAGATCGACGCAGAGCTGACACGTGCCACTTACCGTAGGATCCGAGTGTGGAAGTCATCCAATGTGGCATGCGTGCGCTCAATCCAAAACGTTGCCCGGGAAGGGTAGTCTGATTACGGATGGGGGAGGTTGTGGATAGGCTAAGGGGAGAAGAGGCATGAAGTGGTAAATTTCCTCGTCACTGGAGGGGAGTGGAACGAAATGGATGGAGCGATGGATGCGGGGGAAGCGAGGGTGTCGGCGTTGATGGGGGAGAGAGGCGAGGTAGTCAGGGTAGAGAGTGCAGAGGGTGTGGCGGATGGCAACGCGAAAATTGTCATACTCTTCGCACGCGGGGATCGTGCCCACGATGACACAATATACTTCTTTACTATTGTACTCCTGCCAATCCACGCTGAAGAGAAGGACGTAGAGGGGGAAGGAAGTGACGAGCGAACGAGTAGTAGTGTGCGGGAAGATGGTGACCAGAAGGCGGGTGGTGTAGCGATGATGGAAGAGGGAGGGTGGAAACGGCTGCCACGTATCAGGGAACGGGGGTCGACCTACGAGCTGCTGAACATTGAGGAAGTGACGGGGACGGCAGGATAATGACCGGGGACGAAGCCCGAGCGCCCTCATCTCGACGTAGATGAAGGGTTGGGCTGGGAACTGGGGAGGATTGCGAGGGCGATTCGCTTCATCGCGCGGCAGCGGCTCCTTGATCCCTCTGCGGCGGCGGTTCCATCCCTCTCGTCTTCTTGCCGCTGCGGCTCCGGGTTGAGTGTCGGATTGCCCTGCAGCAGTTGCGGCGACGGCCCTGATTCTACGATCGGTCGCTTGCCTTCCACGACCTCTCACCGCCTTTGAGCCGCAGCTTCCCGTTCCTCCCTGGCTAGCTCGGCCGATTCACCTGAATCTCCCGACGCGTCTTCTTCTTCGCCTGCCTCCTCCTCTGAACCGGCTTCTTCCAACCCTTTGTCCTCCGATCCTCGATAATCGGGATCGGATTCCCGATCTTCTTCCTCTACCGATGCTTCCTCTTCGTCGTCCTCCTCCTCTTCTTCACTCGTTTCTCCTACGGGGGCGCGCCGGATGAGCGGGTCCCACAGGGAAAGATCGGTGACGTCGACGTGTAAATACACTCCCGTCGAAGGCACGTAGTAGCTTCCCTCCCCCAACTTCGTACACGTAGACCACAGAAGATGTGGTTCCAGCGTGCGAATGAGCATAGCTGTCCCCGGCTTCTCGTCACAGCGCGAGAGAATCTCCAGTGGCAGATGGTCGAGTACTTGGCTCAAAAATACCAGCAGCTCGTCCGTGATGGACACCAGGTGGTCGTCGCGCACTTCTCCGAATAGGATCCCCAGAAAATCGCCTTCCGTATCCGTTCTCCAAGCTTGGACGAGCAGCAGCTCTATGTCATCATCGGGGATCTCGTCCTCTTCGCATCTGTAAGAGGGCTCCGCCCAGTGGAAGACGACGCCGAGGAGACAAAAACTGAGTGCCATGTATGCTTGCCACCAATGCGTCTACTTGACCGCGTCCAGAATCGGCACGTCCAATTGCCTGATCGTGAAAGACAGAGACGCTTCCATGGCAAATTGCCAAAACGCTGGAACATCAGTGGGAAGACTGAAGATAGAGAGACGGTGACGGTTCATTGAGGCCGAGCGAAGGGGCGAAGCACTGGGAGGGCAACCTCTAGTGCAGTGGAGGAGACTCGAAGTTGGAGATTGATGTCGTTCGTCGTTACGACACGATCTCGTGGTCGAGGTAACAGTCGCACACACTCAGTCGTAAGGCTCGCTGCCCAGCCCCGCAGTTGTCGAAAGACGGCAGTATGCCGCGTGGGGTGCAGTGTCGTAATGTCGCCTGTAAAGACGACAATGACCGACACGTGGGGACAAGCACAAAAAGGCCGATACCTCCGCCAATACCCATGCCACCCCAGATTGTCTGAATTGGAACTCCGTTGCCGCGTGGATGGCCGCTGTATTGAAGAACGCCGCAAATCGGAGAAGATCCGGACTCAACCGAGGATGCTGCACTTGTCCAATCACCGAGAAGACTCCCTCAGGCACCATCAGTCACTCGCTGATTACCTGCTCCGTCGAAAAGCTCATGGCGATGGAGGCGGAGTCGAAGACGATGGTTGAGAGAGAAAGGAGGATTCTAGAGAGTCGTCGTCCTCGTCTTGACCGAGGGACGATGCAGATGATGGAGGAGAAGGGGAAGAGGGGAGAGGACGAAGGTAGGACACGTGTCGAATGATCGGACGAGCCGATCGACTTCCCGATACCTCCGGTGCAAGCCGCACCATGTTCACCCCACTGGGACCAAGCTCGACTACACGAAATCGCCCGAAGAATCGTGGCGCTAACTTGCCTTGGCGAGCACATTTCCTCACCTGCACGATAATCCCTAATTTATATTGGGGCCGAGGCCCAGCGTTCCCATTTCGGGCCTCGTAGCTCCGACCTGTCTCCCATGGGTCATTTCTGTCATTCGTTGTCTTTTTCGGGCCAGTCGGGGGAGAGCCTTTTCCATCAGCTCTAGGTGGCGTTGGGCCTTATCCTTAATCGCCGCTCTAGTGGTCCATCGCGGAAGGACCGTCTCGTCATTTAGGCTCGGTAGGGCTACACAGGGCAGGCTATTGGTCCGTAGTTGGAAGGGGGTCAGACCTGTGGACTCGTGGGGTATCCCCCGGTGGATAGCCACAATATGGTCCACGATATCGGACCAAGGCCTCGTGTCATTTGCCGCAATGTTGCGTCGTAAAGCGGTCTTAATCACCCGATTGGCGTTTTCTACCAGTCCGTTCGATTGCGACATGTGGGGAGCGGTATTGCGGATAGAGACACCGTGTAGGACTAGGTTCCTCAAAACTTCCCCTCTAAATTCTGCCCCATTGTCTGTTAGGTTCTCCTCGGTGTCCTGGTGTATCCCGAGAAAACGGTTGACGTATCGCGCGATTTCGGTCGCCTGTCGCGTCTTACATGGATACGCCTCGATCCATTTTGAAAAGTGGTCTACAAAAACCAAAACGATTGAATACTCGCAGCTATTCGGTCCAGGGACGACAATATCCGTGGTATCCATACTAACCCTCTGGAATGGCCGTTCGACTACTGTAGGCGTTATCGATATAGGCGACTGAATTGGCGCCTTGTCAGCGACGCAGACCTGACAATTTCGGACGATGAATTTAACGTCGTCACGAATGTTGGACCAGTACCATTCATTTTTATCGATCGCCGCCTCCGTGATTTGGACAGCGAAATGGGCCGCAGTCTCCTCGTGGGCTGACTTAACCCAGTCATACCTTACGAATGGATGCGGGACAGACATCCAAATCCCGCTTCCGTCCGTCTTCCGTTTTTCTAACCGTCCCTCATTCCATCGGTAATCCCGAGCCCTCTCATTGGCCCGTCTCCGGTCTTCCTTTGTGAAGTCTCAGAAAGGGTTTTCGACCACCGTAGCTATCAGGACGACATCTGTCAATACTTCAGCCCTTCTAAATCGTCACGTCGTTTCTAGCCCTTCAGACGTGGCTTTGAGAAATCGAGCTTCCGTCGGGATTTTATCAATGCGACACAGGGGATACAACCAGGGCGTGTCCGTATTCCGGTACTGGATACAAGAACCGTGGGCTCGGAAAACACATCGTTGACAATCTACCCATTCGACATAACCTTCGCCACTCGGCCTCATAGGGACCGAGTAGACTCTCGAAATTGCTTCACAAAAATAGCAAAATTTGTCAGGAAGGGAGGAGAAGGAGGAGGACGAGAGAGGGGAAAGGGGACCTTCGAGATTACCTCCGCGCCCCATCGCCATTGTGTCGATCACCCCTTAGGAGCTCAAGGAAGGATGGCCACTTGTCCGTATTGTGGCCCGCTGACTGGTTCCGGTTCTTTCCACAAAGTGATCTCCTCGCCTTTAGCCACCTTTGTCGGTCGGTGCAGTAGTGTCAATCCGTCTGAGTTTCCGTGCCTCTCCGTCTTCCGATGGACAATGTCGAAATCGTACTGTTGCAGCCGTACTGCCCAACGCCCAATCATGCCCGTGTAATTAGTGAGCTTCTTGAGAGCCAACAGGGGCTCGTGGTCCATGATGAGGAGAAACTTTTGTCCGTACAGATACGGGTGGAAGTGCTGAATTCCCCAAACCACTGCGTAGCATTCTCCTTGGGGAGCCGAATCGTTCCTCCTCTCGTTCAGCACGGTACGAGACACGTACTCGATAACATGGTCGCGGTCGTCGTTCCCCTTCAGCGCTAGGATGTCGGAGATTGCCTCGGGCTGCCAATCTGTGATGAGTATGAATTGCTTGGCTGGGTCCGGTCGAATCAAAATAGGCACCGTAGTTAGGGCTTCCTTTAGAGCGCCAAAGGCCCATTCACACTTCGCGTCCCAGTTGAGGGGCTGGTCCTTCCGTAGTAAGTTCGTCAGGGCCCGTGCGATAGTGGCAAAGCCCTTGATGAATCGACGATAGTACGAAGCCAGCCCCATGAAGGCTCGAACTTGCGTCAGTGACGTGGGAGTCGGGGCGTCCCGAACGGCCGCGACATTTCTCGAATCGAGCCTCAAGCCTCCCCGAGTTACCACGTAGCCTAGGAATGAGATCTCAGAAAGAAAGAACTCACTTTTTTCCAACGCAACCTTGAATCCAGCGTCCCGTAGAGCTCCCAGTATCCACTCGATATGTTGCGTGTGCCCGTGGAACGATTCTGAGTAGACCAAGATATCGTCCATATACACAATGACGCAAAAATTGATCATCCCTTGAGTCAGTCGGGTCTTGTTGACAAAATTTTGGAATGTTACATTCATCGCCCTCTGGAACGTATTCGGCACATTGCAGATCCCCATTGGGCATCGAACCCACTGCCATGTGCCTTCGAATAGGACGAAAGCCCTCTTGGGCCGGTCCTCCTCTTTAACCAGGATGTGATGAAACCCATGACGAGTATCAAACTTACTAAAATAATTAGCACACCCAATCACATCAAGCAAATCGTCAATCCGGGGAAGGGGATACACATCTTTCATCGTGATATCATTCAGTTTGCGATAATCGATGCAAATGCGAATCAACCCGTTTTTCTTCGGTACTAGGACTACGGGAAACGACCACGGTCCCGTGGTTGGTTCAATCCATCCGTTAGTTTCGAATTCCCTAATCCTTTGTAAGGCGGTTTTTCGTTCCGCGAGGGAGTACCTGTATGGTTTGCAGTGGATCGGAGGATGATTTCCGGTCTGAATCGCATGTTGAATGACTAATGATAGTCCGATATCCTTGTCCGTCACACTGATCGCTCCCTGATATTCCTTTAGGCTTTCTGCAATTAGATGGTGAATCTCGTCGGGCACGTAATGTGGTACATGCAACTCATAGAGTTGGCCTAGTATTTGAATGGTAATCTGTTTCGTGTTGATCCTGTCAGTGTTTTCGAGCGGGGCCACGGAGATGAATGAATTGTCCGATCACCAAGAAAACACCGTAGCCAACGTTTGGGCCTCGTTCTCTCGGATCGCCACGTGTTCCTCCGGGGTTACTCCGTCGCGGACATCCTGCCATCGTACGGGTGTTTCCACGATTCTGATCCCGAGATTGTGGTGTCCTGTGTTGCGACGCGCAGGGGGTTCCAAAGCCTCGACCTCGGGCCCTAGTCTCAGCAGTCTTATCTCTTTCCCCTGAGGCAACAGGGAACGGGGTACCTCCATAATATCGCAGACAGCTTCCTTGTCCGGTATCTCGCAAGCAGTGGAGTGGTGCCCTCGTATAAGGTCCGAGGGGGTTCCAAAGAATAGGTCATTAGAGAAATCTGCACAAGCGGTTCGCCCAAAATTAATGCGCGTGTTCTCTGGATGTTCCCTTCCGTGAGATTGAACGTTTTCGTGATTGTTTGTCGAATCGGATAGCGGATGCGTTGCTGCACTAACGCCCGAATCACTAAATCGTCTTCATCGCTATCATCAGTGTCACTGCGTTCCGCAAGTTCCTTCCAAGCGATCATTCGAAGAGTTCCTCCTGGCATCGGGGGAGTTTTCTGGGTTACCTCTGCCACCGTTCTGAGAGTCAATCTCATAGGGATGGCGGGCGGTTTCCCTCCCGTATTCCAAAGGACAATCGATCGTCTTTCAAAATCTAGATTGGCCCGCAACACCGTGAGAGCGGGCAGTCCCAGAAGGACGTTGTACGTGCTTACATCTAATACCACGACATCCCCCAGGGCATGTACCCTTCCCAATCGAAAAGCAACGTTGGTCATCTGTCCCACTGTCTTGATTTTCTCTTCATCCGCGGAGACGAGATGATCCTTTTCTGTTAGCATGATCAAATATTTTATTCTTCCCGCTCTTTCTACTACCCTTAGCGAGATAGCCAAGACGGCGGCTCCGGAGTCGATAATGGCATTGTACGGGACTCCCCAGACCTCGATGTCACATTCGACGGACTTCCACGGGATCGCTTTGATCCGCAGAAAGTGATCATCTTTCTGTATTAGTCCCAATCGTATAGGATCCGACGTACTAGCGAGGTTCGGGTTGTCCTCTTAGACAGGGGTTTTTCCTTTCATGTTCGCCGTTTTGGCAAGGGCGAATCGTTTTCTGTTCGCCTTTCAGTGTTGCAACATGCGCTCGTTAGCTTGTTCCGAGATGGATAACAAATGTCCGATTGGGAGGGGAATGTGATGGTCCAGGGCACGGACGATACTTAGGACGTCTATTTCCCCAGTGACAAAGGTGGGTCCTCCAGACTCCATCTCCCCTGGAGAGGGTCTCCATTCCGCTACTTCTTGCTGCTCATTTGCAGGTCTAATAGTCCCGATCATTCCTTACCCCGGATATCCTAATGCCACTTACCGGTCCAGAGGAATAAGTTACGTCGCTTCCTCAGTAATAGCTAGTGCACTCCCACCTCCTTCCATTTCTTCCAACATCGCTCCTACTCTTCCTGGCCCATTAGCGATGGGTGCCGCGGCCACCGGCGCACCCCCGACTCGGGCTTGCGCAGGTCGATGGGGACAGTCCCGGGCTATGTGTCCCGGTTGGTGACACGTATAGCAGACACTCGGGTTGCCTGCCGCCCCTCCTGTCGTCGGGATTGGGGCCAATCCGGGTTGTATTGGCGCAACTCTTACGGCAATGGGACGCATCGATCTCATTAACGACTTTATCCTAGCGTTATGCTCACGCTGCTCCTTTTTGCTTTTCTGTATCAAAGTAACTAACATTTTCGTCAGTTCCAGTATTGCAGCAGATTCGCTTGATCGTGTAGGGCTTTCGGCGGGGCTGGGGGAGCAGCCATCACAGGAATCGGTGCCCCTGTGATTGCGCCAGGAGCCGACCGTTTAGGTACAATGTGCTCCAGATAGGCGACAGGACCTGACACAAATCCCATGTTTTCGAATTTGTTTTGTAGCGGGGCAAGTTCCGCCTTCGCTCTAGCTAATTCAAAAGAATCTCCCTCCCTAGGATAGTCTTCTCCTTCCAGGAAGCTCGCGGCAAACTTCCGTTCCATCTCTTCCGCGACTGCCATGATCTGTTGCAGCGTGTGGTTAATGGGGGAGAACTGTTTCCACAGTTTCGCCCTCATTGTCCTACTGCGGAGTCCGTCAATAAACAAATCTCTCCCTACCTGCTCTCCCTGCTCAGTTTTGAACTCGATCCTTTGATCATAAAAAGAGCTTGTTCGGGATGAATATAATCGAAACGATTTAGGAAATCTTGTTCGAATGTAGGAAGATCGGTCCAAACATAGGTGTTGAACCAATGATGCGCATCCCCTCCCAATCTGGCGGGGATATTGATCCGTGCTTCATCATTATCGTATTGCTGCGCACGGGGCGTGGCCAGCCATGCCCTCGCGAGGTGATGCGCAAGGTCAAAAAGGTAGAGATCGGGCCGGGCCACAGGTGGCCGTGCTCGTGGTGCTGGTGCCTGATTGGGCTGGTTGGGATTTTGTTGATTGGCATTCATATTGATCGCCTGTCGAGCGGGCGGCCTACTTCTGGTTACTACAGGGTCGCGTCGTGGCGTGTTCCGCCGCCTAGGTCGTCCCCTGTTAGCCAGATCGTTCTGCGCTAAATACCTTCTTGCTAATCCCGTGGGCTTGCCACGTATCGCTCCAATACCAACCTCACGCCCGACGCGATTTCCTGATCGGAGTGGGATGGGGCCCTGGAAGTGCGAAAAAGGGGTGTGCCAAGGATTTTAGGAAAGTGGGGGTGGAGTCCCAGGTCGGAACTGAGATCTCATGTGGCAAGTTTCGGGGTTAAAAGCGCAAGAGGGTATGTGCAGGTCGTACTCGACACTTTAATTTTTATAAGAAGGAAGGTAAGCCACCTCTCATGGTTTGTGCATAGAAGGAAAGCCGCAGATGTCGTGCAGCATAAGGCAGATGGCATGTGTCGTGCATCCTGGACTAGAGATCCCAAGGTACTCTTCCGCAATCACAACACCGACAGATCTAAACACTCTTGCATTCTTGAACAAAATCCCAACAACATTGCCTCTGCCAACGAACTCAACTCAAGAACCCGAAAAATGGTAATCACCATCTCCTCTGGTTTCGCCTTCGCGGTTGGTCACGCCGTTCGACCAGTTGTCGGTGCCGCGCGGCTTTGGTTCGGGCTCGTCGAACGATTTCCGAGGCTCGATATGCCTGGTGCCGCCGACACTATTCGCACGGTTTGCGGGGCCAATAGCAGGCTATGGAATTCCACGGCACCACCGTGAGCTGGTGATATGGAAGGAGGAGGTGAAAGGGAGGGAAATTGGTGGTAATAACGACGAAGCTGGGGGATATGAAATATTGCGTGTTATAAGTATCCGGGTAGTCGGGGCCCCTGGGGTCGTGAGTTACGGCACAGTGAAAATCCCTTGCGCACAATCGGTCTTTCTTTGTCAAATAGGGGAATTCTGGATTTCTTAAATTCCCACGCCGTCTGAGTTGTTTGCTTTCCTTGTATTCTCGATATTCCGAGTCCCTCAAACTCTCACGATCGGACATCCAAGAGGGAATTCCCGCAGCCATATCCGTTGTCGGGACTGGTGGGTCCCGAATAACATCCCGTCACCCGAGAGACGGTATATAGCTTGATTGTGCACGACAGAGAAATCTGGAGTAAGGAGGAAGAGAGATAAAAAACAAAGGATTAGGCCGCAGGAGGGAATGATGCCTTGGGGTGAAAACCGCAGGAAGAAAAGACCAGCAACGGCAAGCAAGTAAGCACGAGGACGGGGGCACATAGAACATAGTATGAGGCCAAGAGGATCGTGGGAACTCAACAAGACTAAGGCCGAGGGGCCGTTGAACCAGCAAAAACAGCACGGCAGCGACAAAGGGATGAGGAAGTCGAGAGATGGACGGCCCCGGAGGCCGTGGGAAGTTAGAGAATAAGGGCCCAACATGGGGGCCACCTACGGGAGCCTCGGGTTAGAGGCCCCGTGACCAAAAGGAACTGGCACGCACAAGGCGCGAGAAAATACAAGGGAGAGGGGTCACCATGGGGCGGAAAACGCCCAAGGAACGTGGGACACCTTGGGGAAAGGCACCCGGGGCCACGTGGGACTAAGTAAAAATAAGGGCATCCGGGATAAAATGTGTCGGGGACCACCGGCGGGACCACCGGCGGGACGAATACCGGCGGGGCCACTAGCGGGACTAGTGCCGGGGACTAGTGTGGACAAGTGGCGGGGACTTGTGAAGTCCCAAGGAAAAATTGTGGCGTGACGAGAGGTGCAAATAATTAAAGCAAGCCGCACCGTCAAGATCAAAGATCTTGACGGCCAAGAATATTAGCGCCACTAGCATAAGCACTAGTGGGAGCAAGCGGGAAGGCCAAAAAAAAAAAAAAAAAACATAGAAACATGTGATGAGAGGCATGGGAGCAATTCGAAAAATCTCGGAATGGCCTCCCACAAGAAAATGGAATAAAAAAGGACTCCATGAGAAAAATAGGCCTCCGGGAGAAAATCGGAGTCTGGGGGCCTACCGTTTGGAAGAGACAAAGGCAAACGGAGACTCTCATGGGCAGGGGAAGGCCACAAGTGCAGTCCGAGAAATAACGGACTCATCCTTGAGTATGGGAAGGGTCAAAACTAAGAGGAAGATCCCAGAAAAGGGCCTTAACAGGTAGTTGACACTTGGCAAGCAAAAGGAAAGAGAAAAAGAAAAGAAAAAAAAAAAAAAAAAAAAAAAAAAANAAAAAAAAAAAAAAAAAAAAAAAAAGGAGGTGAGAGGGAATGAGTGAGTTGGTCGTCAGTAGGGACTGGCAAGTCCCTATTGTCCACAAGTGGAGGGAAAAAAAAAAGAAAAAGAAAAAGAGAAAAGAAAAGAAAAGTCAAAAGAGCACTAACAACCAAAAACGGCCACCTAGGGGTGACATTTGTGACCAGATTCAGTCTGGCATATGTCAATTACAAAGTATCTTGATTTTCTCTTGATTTTGCAGAGAAAATCAAGAAAAACAAGGCCTCATGCAACCGAGATGCAACGGATTGCATGAGGTAGGCCAAACACATGTTTTAGGTGCACCGGGAGCCAAAATGGAGACCGGATGCACTTGGGAGTTGGTCGTTTTCTTTCCTTTCAGTTTGAGGCTAGTTGTGGGGTAGTGGGGCTAGGAAAATGACCCCTAGAGCAGACCGAGTTGCAACGGACTGCATGGGGATGCCTAGCCCAAAGGAAAATGAGCCGCGGCGTGCCCAAAAATGCTAGAAAACGGTGTCGTAAGCCTAAGGGGATATAACGGTAAATGGTGACGGCAAGGTGGGGGTCTCATGGCCGGGAATAATCGGCACACTTGAGACACATGGGAATAATGGTTTGGGACTGTCGGGGACAAGGGGAGTCCCAAATAAAAATAGGACATCAATCGGAGCGATGCCGGGGACTAAACGGACCCTAATAAAAATTGTCGAAAATTGAGATTTTGTCGATGGCGCCGCCGGCGGGACGGAAAAATGGGACTAGCTCGGGAAAGTGGCGGGGACTTGAGGTGTCCCAAGGGAAAACCACAAGCCAATGTGGGGAGTGGAAAGGCTAACGGCACCGTCAAGATGAAAGATCTTGGCGATGGAAACTATTAGCACCACTCGTGCAAGCACTAGTGGAGCCCAAATGGGAGAACTAGCGGTAAAAAGAAAAGAAAAACGGGAGATGGGAGGGCTGCCCAGCAATCTGGGATATCTCGGACTAGCTAGGCATGAGAAAATAAAGCTCCAAGGGGCCCCGTTCCAATAAAAGGCTGTCAAAAGAAAATCGGAGCCAAGGGGGCTCAAAATTGAGGCTAACGGAAGCAAAATGAGCCCCCTAGGAGCATGGGGGTGCCATTATTGAAGTCCGAGATGTAATGGCCAACAGCTGGTCATGAACGTGGCCATAAATGCGGTTCCAATGCCTAGAAAGGGGGTGCACAACTATTTGACACTTGTCACAGTAAAAATAAAAGAAGAAGAAAAGAAGAAAGTAAAAATAAAAGAAGAAGAAAAGAAGAAAGGGAGAAAATGGAAGGAGAATGAGACAAAATGGGAGAAAAGGGTGGAGGAGAATGTGCCGGCCTATTGGGACTGCTGCAGTAGGGACTGGCAGGTCCCTATGATGACCTCATCCCTCCTAGAATGAGGGACGGCAATCCGGATTGCAGAGATATGACCCTTGGGATCATATCTCCACAATATCTTAATTTAAATGAAAAAAATAAGAAAAAATGCAAAAGGAGAATGACCGGTTTTCTTTTGCACCATGGATCTGAGATTTAGATCCATGGAGGAGATAATATGGCCGTTTTTTATGAGGTCATCACAAACGGCCAACTCCGGAATGAGTTGGCAGCCCAAAATGGAAAGAAACAAAAGGCAGAAAAAGACAAAACTGTGCATTTGGCCCAAACAAAGGACCAGATGCACCAGAAATTGAAAATGTGGGCTTTGGGCCCAAAAACTGAAGCAAGGACCACCATGGGGTAGCTCGGAATAATGCTGGTCTTGGATCTCAGCCTGATCCAAGGCTGAAATTGCACCGCCGTATGGAAAAATGTCCCAGCCTACCCAAGGGAGGCCAAAAAAAAAAAAAGTCGAGAAAAGGCCTACAAGGCTTTTTTTTTTCAAATAGGCTATCTCTTGGGCCTTGGACTCAAGGGGGCAGCATTTTTCAAGGAGCATGAGGCTTGAAAGAGGCCCAAGGGGCCAAAATGAGGCCTAGGTGGCCCCGGACAGGCGTAGTAGTGAAAATTGGCCATGGGGGGTACCTCGGTTCACCATGGGGCACATGGAGAGGCCCATGGGCTGGCAAAGCACTGTCCCCACCCTATATAAGTTGGGGAATCAGTCCGCCGCACTCCCATTTGCATGAGGAGTGCCCATGCTGTCGAGATGAGCCCATGGGAGCACTACACTCACATGGAGTGAAGAGAGGGGAACCCCTGCCAGTTTGGAAGTCTAGAAGGGACTGTGAGCTAGTGTGTAGAGCTCTAGAGGCTGGTGGTAGTGGGGAAGGTGATCCCCCATAACCCCCAGGCTGTGAGGAAGAAGACAAGGCTAGAAGGAGTCCCATTAGCCCTCCCAGAGGTGAGGACTCCATAGCCATAGAGGTAGGAGCTGGTTGTAGCATGAAAAGGTAAGAGAAGGAGGGAGAGAAGGGCTTGAAGAAAAAGGAAGCCATTGCCAAGGGGGTGCTTGAACAAGGAAGGAGGAGGCTTCATCAAGATTGGTACTTCATCCCAAGACACTAAGGAGGTGAGTGGAGAGGAGGGACTTCCCCTCCTCCCTTTTTTTTTTTTTTTTTTTTTTTTTTTTTTTTTTTTTTT
>BFEA01000349.1:1472558-1484653 GCA_003427395.1 Chara braunii | reverse complement strand
CAAAATCAAACACGCTCCGAGAGAGAGAGAGAGAGAGAGAGAGAGAGAGAGAGAGAGAGAGAGAGAGAGAGAGAGAGAGAGAGAGAGAGAGAGAGCTCTGTCTCTCACATGAATCACCCACGTCTCTCTCTCTCTGTCTCTCTCACAGGACTTGCCCACGTCACGAACTTGCCTCTCTCTCTCTCTCTCGGAGCATGTTTGATTTTGTCATGTCACGTCATAATGTCCTATTGTCTGTAAATGTCGCATACCGTGAAGGTGCAGACCAGAACAAGAACCGACCTCTCTCACAAAGTACAAGATAGTATAGCGGAAGGCTTAAATACCAATGATCCGAACAATCAATGTTGCAATGCAGCCCAAACATACATCATCATCATTCCATGGTGTGAAGGGGCCTGGCGCTCACACAGGAAGACAATAGCGGGCACGACCGGCTGCGGGTGAAAAGATACTACATCCCGGGTGCGGGCGGGCATTGATTTTCTTGCGGGTGCGGGTGGGTCTGTGTGAACCTTTTTTACGGGTGGCGGGTGGGTTGGGCGTGGGCGGAAAAATTCAAAAAAGTGCTTGGGTGGGTTGGATCAGCTTCAAACCTTTTTTTTTTTTTTTTTTTTTAAGGGTTGCATGTACTAAGAAAATTTTGGGTGGGTTGGGTGAAGTGGCATTTCAAAAAAAATTGCTCATCTCTGACGCTTGGCCTACGCACAAAAGAAGAAAATCCTCAATAAACCCCCCTCTGGACTGCTTGTGTATTAGAAGGAGCAATTGCCTGGCCACATCTAAGTGAATCGAGGAAACTCCACGAGTGACCATAAAGCTACCATCTAGCACGAGAGCAGAGCTACATCGCCAATGTAAAGCCCTCTCGCAAATGGCCCATCCCCATCCATCTCATAGCACTAGGTGGGGGTGCCCCTGTGACGAACGCTCCGCGCCCTGGGCTTGAGCGTGGGCGGAGCAGAGCCAACTGGGACCTGCGAAGGGGTCGACTCAGGCTCGAAAGTCTAACAGGGTACGGCCCTACAAAAAAATGGTGGAGGTGTCGGGTATGGGTTAAATTGATCCATGCGATTCCGAAGGGGGCGCCTGACGCATGACCGTGAACACAATCGAAGAGAAAGAAATTGAACTTGTGTTTGCTCTTCCCTTTGAGAGAATCAGACTTGAGGGCGGTTGGGTGCATGGCATGGCCAGGCCTGGAGGTATAACATGCATGCTGCACCTTATTAGCTTAGTCCTCGGTGGAGTGGCTCTAGCCCCCCTTCCTCCGGTGCTGGTGTTCGCCAGTCCGGGGAAGCCTCGGGCAAGTCGCAGGTCGACCCCTCCTCTTCGTGTGAAAGAGGGGCTCCGGTTACCTGGCAGGCGATTGGTGCTTCGGCTTTGGCCGGGGTCCAATGAAAATCCCGCGGCGGAGTGATCTGACCGACTGGGTGCTCTCCTCCCTTCTTCTTCTGAGCCCAGTGGGCTCATGCACTATACACTTGAAATGTTTGAAGGAACCAATATGAACACAACAATTATCAAGAAGGAACAATTTTACCCTATGAAAGGACAGACAATAGAAGATAAGGGGAATGAAGGGAGTTGCTAGACTCCAGGGAAAACTAGTTCACCTTTGAAGATGCTCACGAGAAGGAACCAGCCTGTGCAGCCACTATGTATGGACAATAAGGGGAGTGGCACGCACAGTCCCGAGAGAAAATTGTGAGACGTGGGTAGAAAGCGCAATGTGCACCAAAGGGAAAGACACTTGTTCTATATGTGTCCCACTTGGGACTTGTGGATTGCATGAAAGGGGAATTGAGCGACCTGCCACTTCGGAAGGAAAGGGTGGGTCTACACCGGCTGGTGCGGGTTGCGAAACGTCGTTTCTTCGGGGTTCGTCGGGTTTCATGTGCAATGGTCATGCCACCGAGCTGTCGGACGGGAGTTTGTCACGCCGGTTGATTAGTAGCATTCTCGTCCGGGGGGGTCCGAGCATGGCTCGACACCTTGTCCGGGCGGGGTGCGAAACGTCTCCTCAGGCGAGGCATTAGCCTATTGGTTGGCGGGGGAAGACCACCACCGCATGCAGGGCCGGGAAAGGACTCCGGAGGCGATTAGTAGCCTCTCGCGGTACGACATGGGAAAGGCTGATTCTTATCGGATCGATGGATGTGAATGCCCGGACGACTGACTTTTGTCCTTACCGGGGTATGCGGGGTGATTCCCGGTGCCAACGGGGGTGTGCAAGAGCGGCAAGACGGGATGGGGTATTCTGGGCGAGAAGGTGAGGGTGTCCCCCCCACTGAAGTCTGGGTACCGCGCTCACGACGGTTGAGCTATGCTTGAGGTACGGGATAAAACTTTGTCGAAAGTAACAGTGGAGAGACCACTTTTTGGGAAAAGGCGGGTGAGGAGATGACCGGCCTGTGTGCGAGGATTGCCTGATTTTTTCCTTTTTGTGCCTCTCTCTGTAAGGCTGCTTGAGATTGTTGGGAAGGGACCAAGTGTCCAAGTTTGTTATCGCCCCCTATCTAAGTCCACACAAGTGAGAGAAGATGGGAAGAAGCAAGGATAGGGGTCAGAAGAAGAGGAACCAAGAAAAAGAACGCCGACTGATGGTGACCAATTGAAGTGCGACGGGGCGACGATAAGGGAAATTAGGGAGACCCGGATGAGGGGTCTGAAATAATTCTTGTCTAGGAAAAGAGTTAGCCTGACTAAAGGGGGCCGTGCGATGCTCTCTTATGGAAAACAGGAACCGGGGTTGGAAAACGAAATAGTGCGGTGGTTGTCATCTCCAATCTATTCCAGCGGTCCGGAAATGCCGATAGATGTAAAGGACGGGGTATCCGTCGTCCTCCCGGAAGAAGGAACATGGACAGACCTGGAGCCAGCCTATCAAACTATGATGCTGGACGAGAAGAACGCGTTCCTCTGGATAGAGACGATATAGACTAAGGCCAGCCTGATGAGATTGTCGCCGAGCTTGATGGACTTGGAATTCCGGGGCACGGTGGAAGCCCAAGGGTGGTTCTACCTATCCCGGTGTCGGGGTAAATACCCTAACAAGGGTATTTGCCGGGGTTTTCAACG
The DNA here is from genome assembly GCA_003427395.1 of Chara braunii. Taxonomy (NCBI): domain Eukaryota; kingdom Viridiplantae; phylum Streptophyta; class Charophyceae; order Charales; family Characeae; genus Chara; species Chara braunii. Next base: position 1,481,572 of record BFEA01000349.1, on the reverse strand, counting down.
TCAGACGCTATCTGACTTTTTCGTGGAATTGAAGGACTTGATGAGACTGATGTTTACCAAACTTTATTCAAACCAACCCTGTGACTGAGAAACTTAAACTTTTTTAAGAACCTGACGTTGTTGACGTTCGATTGAAACAATGGGAGTTGGCAGTACGACCTGTCGTCCGCAGTTCCAGAGAGGGCCGCAGGGGCACATGGTCATGGAAAGACTGAAACTAGACTATTCTACCTAAAAGAACGTCTTGCGGCTGCTAAGCCGCGCGATTCAGGGCCTAAGTGGGTTAAAAAGAGCGCCCGCGTCGGGTATAAAGCCGCGGTGCCCAAGAATAGGAAGTTTTTATCGGCCGCGGGGTTTAGTTTCGAGCCAGGGGGGGCCGATAGGCTGATGCCGAGGCCCACCCGGTTGGGCGCTCGTGGAAGCCGTGCACGGGCAGCCTGTTGCGAGAGAAGGCCAGGCAGGCGAGGCCTGTTGGGCCACAGGCAAGGGAAGTGACTTGGCGAGCTCTTCATATAGAAGAGCTGCTCCTATCACTGTTGTGATAGGAGCTAACCCAGTAGGTTACAATATTAAACTTTCACCCGACAGATATTGGGATCGAATCTGAGAACCTGCACATACCACTGGGCTGGCTCCTTTTGGAGCTGGCCGCTGCTGTTTGAAGCCAGCGCGGTCGGATTTGGCCGTCCGATCGTGAAAATCGCACGGTCCACATCAGGCGTGCGAGATTAACATGGCCCCTGTGCAAGGATGACACGCACGAATCGAGAAAGGGACCAAGTTTTTTTTTAACTTTTTTTTTGGAAAAAAATAAAATAAATAAATAATAATAAACAAAAAGAAAGAAAAACGGCGCACCATCTGGCGCGTTCTAGAGCAACCTGGGACTTAAAGTCCCTAGCGATATAACAGGCGCCCGTTGAAAATGGGCAGCCATATTTAGTAGGATTTTTGTTTGTTTTTTTTCTTTTTATTTCTTAGATTTTATTTTAGATTTTTTTTTCTAATTTTTTTTTTAGATTCTTGTTAGATTTTGTTTGGTGTACTGTTCGTTTGACGATGGGCCTCGCTGCACTACTCTCGAAAGGTGCAAAACGAGAGTGAATCTTTCGCTAGAGCGGCATGATTTTTGTCTTTTGTGCATTTCAAGAGTAGTACAGCGAGGCCCGATGCCTGGCTGTTTCGTCGGACTTGCACCGACTCATCAGGGGCTGTGCCCCAACAGCCCAACTGTGGGTGAGCCAAATCGAATGAATCTACCTCCTAAACGTGGAGGTATGCAGGGCCACTGCGGGAGGATTGCCCGGACGTTCGTTCGTCTGCATTGGCAGACAAAACGAACGAGGTAAGTTATTTTTCTTCCTTTTTTCTTTTTGTTCTTTTCTCTTGTTTTTTTTTTTTTGTTGTTGTTGTTTCCCCCACAAGCGGTTAACGGGGACCCCCACTTTGTTTCCCCGTTTGTGACCGTTGAGGGACGACCAGCAAAGAAGAAACCGGAAAGGGCCAAAATGAAGTAAACTATAAAAAAAATAAAAAATAATAAAAAAAAGAACAGTCTTTTGGACTGTGTGGGAGCACAAAAGCTCCCACTTCGTTTTTTTTTGACCAACTTACTGTGGCTGCGAGATCTTGAATCTCGGCCCACACTACATGCGTAGAACAGAGAGAGAGAAGGACGTGGGAGTTAGGAGGGGGAGGTCCTACTCCTCCCAACCTGCCAACTGCCCTCCCCGTTTTCAGGGGAGGGCAGAGGAAAGTGAGAGGGAGACTGTTGCATGTAACTACATGAACCTGGCCGAGAAAATGACCAGGCGCATGCAGTTAGATTAGATTTAATTCTTCTTTTTCTTTTTGCTTATTTCTTCTTTGTTTGTGTGAGGACACTTGTCCTCACGTGGCGCTACCTCTGGCAGAAGCTGCCAGAAGTAATTGTCAGGCTCCCGTTTTTGTAGGGAGCCTGAAAATTGAAAGGCCACTAAGGAAAAAGGCTAGGTACAACCTTTTCCCCGATGTATCTGCCTTGGGAAAAGGGTCCAGGTACATCGAACTGTAAGGGGTTGTATCTTTCCAACCCCTTATCAGAAAAATAAAGAAAAATAGTTTTGGAAATGGCAGGAACCCAACTATCTCATGAGCTTCCGAGATAGCTGGGAAAAAGAAAAGAAAAATAAAATAGGGCAGTTAAAGAAACTACCCCACACTAAGGCTGTGGCTGTGGTGCGACCACAGTCAACCCTGGATCTTGGCCAGATCAAGGGCTCACAGTGAGCCCGCGATTTTGCCTGGGGGCTGGAGTGATGTCCAACCCTCCTCAGCCACTATAAAACAGGCAGCTGCCCCCCAGCTGCCACACAACGCACTCGTGATGCTAGTGTGTGACGAGCACACTTGAGTGTTGCTGGCTGCTGGAGGTGCTGCCTGAGGCAACCTGAGGAGAGGCTGGAGATCTACAGAGGAGCGCGAGGTGGACAGCCATCGCCAAGGCAGGGAGCACTTTGCTCCCCTCCCCTCTGGCTGATGTAGGTAGGTGCAACTTGAACATCACGTAGGCCCTTTTCTAGGCTCTTCCTCTTAGTTTTGACCCTCCCCTCACCTCGGCGACTCTATCGAAATTCGCAGAGTCTCTAGGGGCCCTCTCGAGAACCTCCTTCCTCTTTTCTTCAGATAGGTGCAACTTGAACATCACGCACCTGTCTACTTCGGAGAGCATCCCTCTATCCACCAAAGCTTGCGACAAACGTTTAAATCTTCGAGTAAAAGCCATCAGGCTCTCGTGCTCCCCTCTCGTGACCCGACGCAACCCTTCTATCGYGGGGATCAGATCGTCACATGCGAAGATCCTCAATAAGCTGCTCTTGAAGGTTTTCCACCTCCCATCAACCGGGTATATGGCCCTAATGGCCTGGTCCAGTTCCGGGTCCGAATGTTGTATAAAGTGGTCGATCCATTCTTTCTCCTATAACTTCTTTCGGTAGGCATAACTCTCTCATTTCTCTATGAACCCAGTCACGTCCCTTCCGTTAAAGTAGAGCGATTCCAACCCCAGATTCACATCGTAGTAGGGGACTCTTCGGTCGTCATATCGACGGAAGTAAGGACCTTCTGCCAGTCCATCTATCGCCGGATCATAGGGTTACCACTTCCTCCTGCACCCATACGGATCCGGCCTCTCTCCCGGCCCACCCTCGCGGTCCTCCGCCAATTTCTGTTGGTCGTTTGTCCCCCGGTTCCCTCCTCCTTAGGCTACCTTCTTCGCCTCTCCTTGGTGCCCAACACCCGGCCCTATCACGAGGGAACTCCTGCCCCTCGTCGGCTCTTTCTTCAGCGTCTATTTGACCCGCCCATCGGGTCTCGATCGGGAAGCCCCTCGTGGCTTCAGCCATCCTTTCTCTTACCGGTATTCGCGGCTCCATTTCCTGGTGCAAATGCTCCTTGGGACTCGCTCTCAGCTCCGTAGTTCTCTCTCCGAGGGACGCATCCGTGCTCTTTAAGGCCCTACTGATAACCTCCGTCCCCTAGGTCACTCCTTCGGCCGTCTTGCTTAATCTCGCTCCTAACTCGGTACCCTCTTCGGTTCATCCCATGTCAGTGGTCCTAGCTGATCGGCCAATTTCGTGCTCCACCACGCTTTCCATGCACCCTATCACCAGTCTCTAGTCGCTTCCCTCGCTAGTGTCGCTCTCCTGACCTTCCGCCGAGCTTTCCTCCTCCTCACTCGATTCTTGTCCTTTACTACCTCCTTCGGACTCTTCGCTAATCACGGTCCACGAAGAGTCGCTTACTCTTTTCTCTTCACTAGCAGCTAGCACTAGGTTGGTAATCTCCAGATCGGGAACACCTCTAATCCCCTCCTGAGAACACCGTCTGATCAACTCTCTATCCACCTCTCCGGCCTGTCCCGAGAACAGGGGTCTTATGAAGTCGCCGACTAACGCCCATCACTCGAAGTCTGTATATTCAAGGGATTCCCAACATAGGGTAAATAGTTTGTGTCCCTTTTCTTCCCCCAGGGGGAATTTTTCAATTACCTGCCCTCTAATTAGGACCTTCCTTACCGAGGCGTCGTCGGGGTAGAGCAAGCGGTAGGCCCAAGCAGAGACTTCCCAGGTCCGGCCATGAGCTGCTCGCGGGACTTCTCCCCTCCCCCGATACTCAACCTTATCCACCACACGCCCTTCTGTTACTCCTCCTCTTAACCTCCTAAGCCGGTTTTGGGCTATCCCCGCGATACGCAGCGGGTCCTTCCCCTCAGCTAACTCGGTCGCGAAGACCTTTCTATCGTAGGGGGACAAGAAGATTTCGGCCTTTCGCGCCCGAGTATTTTGTTTGGATACTACTGAAAAACGAACTATCGTCCCTTGTCCGTAGATCTCGAAGGAATCCGCTAAGGTTTCTCCCTTCCTCACAATCCTGGGGAGGGTTACGTCGTACAAGGTCCCGAAAGGGTCCCCCCTGTCGTATCTAATCATTGATAGGCCTACCTCACCTGACCTAACCTCTCAGCAGCCTCTACTAACGAGTCCTCACACCTCCCTCGAGTGTCCTTGCCTTGGTTGAGCAGCATCCGATGCAAAGCCCTCTCGTATTCCCCCGACCTATCCCAGAAACGCGCCTCAACCAGGTGCAACCTGGCTTCGAAGGGAGTCCCTAGCCACCTAGAGTCCTCCTCAAATTTCCTCTCGAGTTCTAGCAAGGGATCTCTCCACGCTCTAGAGAACCGTACTCTTCTTGCTTATCGAATAAAAACCGAAAACCTAGCTAACATGGTCCAGGACCTCCTTTTCCACAAAGCTAGTCTCTGGACCTCGACGAGGAACTCCTTTTTGGCTCGCGCTACTTGGCCTTCTCCAAGGCCTGGGCTAAGCTCCGCTCCTCCTTCTATTTCGACCTCGGCCCCGTCATCACGCGTCTCCAATTCCCAGGTTATCGAGTTAGAGGCGTAGGTAGCTCTCATGCCGATCTTCCCCCCCGAAGCAGCTCCTTCTTTAATTCGTCGAAGATCTTAACCGTGGCTGCCTCAAGCAACTTGATCTTGCGTAAAGACCCCGGCCTCGCTCTCCTCTCCTCTTCCCAGCAAAGGGTCAGGATTTTGTACACTTCCGTCCTCACCTTCTCTAGTCCCACCAGTTCTCTGGTGTTAGGATCGCTCATGCCTCGAGTTCCTTCGCCGGCACGCAATCGCGATCCGAATGAGGTCTGAGGGGTCTTGTCCCTCTAACCCGGCCTCACAGATCTTGCCTAAGTACCTCCACGAGATGGTCGACACCCTCACGTGTTGGCCCCAACCCTCGAAAGCGTAGCCCAGATCCTCTAGCGACGCCCAATTGTCCTGGTATGGATTACGTAGGCACCACGTTAGCAGGGAGTGCAGGTCCGACCTTGTGAACCGAAATTGGTTCAAGATCAAGATCCTATGCTCCACGGGCCTCTCGACCGCTTCGGAGGGGTAGACCCGTTCAAGGATGAAACCGGGGACTCCTACGGGGTCACTGTTGACAAATAGCGGTACTTCTTCCCACCCCGCGTATGTCACTTGATATATCCTCCGGTCCCTTTCTCGAGGACTCACCTCCTCCACTCGTCTCTCCAGACGGCCTCGTACCGCTCGCGCGTCCAAGAGTGGATCTTCTCCCAACTTCAAATTTCGGACTACCTCTAGGAGACCCTCCTTCGAAAGGAATATCTTGGCTTCCCCGATCACCAACCTCTCCTCGCTACTTACCGACAATCGAACGAACGCCTTCCCTCGACGGGTTTCAGAAACTTCCCTTCGAACGGTTCTCGTGGGTCCCCCTTGGCTTGCCTTTGGTAACGTGACATAAACGACTTCCACTGCCCCTCCTACAGGCTCTATCGAAGCCCAAAGAGTTCCGGGGATTCCCCTTATCATCACCTCGTCCGGGCTTCGAACCCTCTCCGGTTAGTCACTTGCTCTTCCGCAAAGAGGCGAGCGTACTGAACGTCAACCACAAGAGCCCTCACTGCCTCAAATTCTCTCAATCTTTGGAATATAGGGGCCAGCTCTCTCCTCGGGGGAATCCCCGCGTCGACACACTGAGTGTAGAGCCAAAATAGCCCTCGCGTCCGTACCCCGGATCGTAGCGCGGCTCGGAGTACCTCTACCACTCTCCCTTCCGGGTCCCTTAAGAGTGATCGTGCCAGGAAGTCGGGCAACCCCGCGTGGAGAACTTTGGCGGCCCGTGGAACCTCGCCCGGCTCGGCGAAGGACACTTCAGTCTACGATTTGAACGTCCCCTCTTCGTAATCTATCAGGACCAAGTCGTTTGCTACCTTCCTTGCGGATTCGAGATACCCCGTATGAGCATCTAGCCCAGTCACTAAGCCCCTCCAAACCTCGGTCCACGTGTCTTCGTCCAAGAAGACTTTAGCCTGGACCTCGAGGAACCGTCCTAGGCGCGGCGATCCTCCCCTTGCTATTCCTTCCTTCCAGGTAAGTCGCCGAGCCCTGACCCACACGTACGCACCCTTTCTGATGTCCTCTCCCTTCTCAACACTCAACCAGTAGGGAGTCACGCGGGGGTCCCCAGGGATCAAGACCCGACCTTCGTCACCGGCCTCTATCGTCTCTACTACCCCGTTTTTGCTAAGGGCAAACCTTACCATCTACCGATGTCGTTTTGAAGACCCACTCGCGATACTTCTCAGGCGAGAGGGAGACCAACTTCTCCAGAGACCCAAGCCTCCTAAAAATGCCCCAAAGTTTCCCTCGAGGAGGGATTCCCTGGTCGACACAGTGAGTGTAAAGTACCTACAGGGCTCTAAATGGTAGGCCTAATCCTCTTCCTCTCTCCAAGAGCTTGACTACCTTCTCCTTGTCCGTGCTCAAGAACACAAAGCCCGGGGCCCTTGTGATTACCAGATAACCCGACCTTGGGAGCTCGCCTGCCCGAGTGAACCTCTCCTCCTCTATCGCCATGAAGCTAAACACCCTCCGGGTCCTAACTATCCACCTCCTCCTCACTTCCCTTGCTTCTTGGAGCAATAGCCCCAGCCCACCCCCTTGGCCTAAGACCAGGGGTACGACAACCTTTGCCCATGCGCCAGGCTCAACGAAGATTATTGAGGTGATTTTGAGATACACCTCAATTGCTTCCCTCTTTACTTCTTCCGACTCTATCCACACGAAATCTCCTCCGACCGTGATTTCTCCACCTTCCAACCTCCTCCAATCAGGGACCCCTCTGGCGCTCGGAACCAGGCTAAGGGCCCTTTGTTCGTCTAAAGGGGACTCAACAAACTTACTGAGATTTTTGTTAAAAAGAACCATACATGCTAACCCACCTTTTGACGGACTCCAAATACCCTTTGGAAGCGGTAGTCTTTCCCGCCTTCACGGTCTCGCTCAAATTCCAGAGAGATCCTCTCCCGGATCCGGTCGGCCCTTACCCCGTACAGCACCGGGTTGTCCACACAATAGGAGTAGAACCAATGAAGCGAATGAAAAGACAACCCTCTCCTTCTCTCCCGCCTTATTGACTTCACGACTTTTTCGTACGCGGCCCCCTCCCCACACACTCTCCTGAAGACGTAGGATGGGAATATGGCTTGGACGCAACCCGTAGCACGAGGGTATTCCTCGTCCCGAGCGCAAGTTACTCGCAAGTGGAACGACAAGTTGTGCCGAAGGGGTATTCCCTCGAAGATTTGCCTTAGGATAGGTCCCACACGTACCTCTCAATGGTCAGCCCGATACCACCCTAATGCCCAGTGGGTGACATATTCCACCTAGGCCTCCCGGCTCAAGTAGATTGTGCCCTCAGCACGAACCGTCGCTCGTCGGGCCTCCCCCCCCGTTCCTGGGTCTATTCTTGGTCTACTGATCTCCTTCCCAAATACCCACCGTGAAACATGCCCAGAGAAAAACTCCCTTTTCGAGCTCTAGGCCTTTCTCGCGTCCGGCTAAATATCTCTCCGTACGATGATCCAAAGGGACGTTGGAGCACTCCCTCTCCTTGTCGAGGTCAACCTTTCCGATTTGGACCCTATCGTCACTAGTCGCTTCCACAATCCTGACCATGGACTATCTTCTTGATGATCTCTACTAACACTCTCCAACCGTCCGACCCGTCGAGATAGGCCTCTGGTATAGTCGGGGCGGGTTGCTCTCCTCGTCGGAAGGTCCGGTAACCCAACGTATAGAAGTACCGGATCCCGTAATTCCCTAGAAATTCCCTCTCTAGTTGCGCGTGGCCAACAACCTCCTCCCAACTACTAAGAAAGTCCTCTCCTCGATCAGTCCCCTCTTCTATATAGAGTGCGATGTCAAAATCCCCGGTCCACAAGAAGAAGTTGTAACACCACACGTCTACTCCCCCACAACTGCCCACGCTAATGCCCGCCGGCTCAAACTCCAAAACCCCTAGGCTCATAGGCTCCCCACTATCTCCTCTATGATCGCGACCAATGCTCTCCACCCGTCCGACCTGTCGAGATAGGCGTCCGGAATCACCGGCGCAGGTTGACCGCCCCTAGGATAAGTTCGGTACCCCAAAGAGTAGAAGTACCTAAACCCATACCCTCGCAGCTCCCCTCTTTCCATACGAGAGTGGTTGACCGCCTCCTCCCATCCGCGGAGGAAATTTTCCCTTTGATCCTGCCCTACCTCTACATAAATGGCAATATCGAAATCTCCCGTCCACAGACGAAAGGTATAGCACCACACGTTGACCCCACCGTAACTAATCATAGATGGCCGCCCTCTTGTTTCCTCACTCTCATTCTCTCCCGCTCTCCCTCTCTCTCTCTTTCTCTCTCTCTTTCTCTCCTCTCTAGCTGGCACCTCTCAGACGGGCGCGAAGCTTGCATTCACTAGTGCACAAAATGTCGAGATAGTACTCGGGCTTTCACCCGTGCGCACCCCCCTTTGCGAGTGAGCCAGCGCTATCTCTTTCTCCCTCCCTCTTTCTCCCTCCCTCTCTCTCTCTCTCTCTCTCTCTCTCTCTCTCTCTCTCTCTCTCTCTCTCTCTCTCTCTCTCTCTCTCTCTCTCTCTCTC
>BFEA01000349.1:1456940-1472520 GCA_003427395.1 Chara braunii | reverse complement strand
CTCTCTCTCTCTCTCTCTCTCTCTCTCTCTCTCTCTCTCTCTCTCTCTCTCTCTCTCTCTCTCTCTCTCTCTCTCTCTCTCTCTCTGCGTTGGAGTACCGCGCGTCCGAATGCAGCGCTCACTCTTTCTCTCTCTCTCTCGCTCGCTCTCACTCTCCCTCTCTCTCTCTCCCGTACTCGCTACGGACCTTGACGGTGACGAGCGCTGATAAGCGACCGCATTAGATCCGTGCGTGACTCTCTTCGTGCACCCCCCTCTTGCTACTGTCCTCCGCCCTTTATACTCCCGGTCTCTGACGGGCGCTGCCTTCGTCGATCCGCCTTGCAGTATCTCTCCCAGTCACTTTTCTCATCGATACTTCCCTCCCTTCTCGTTGATGCCAATATTTCCCAAAATTTGGACTTCCCGCTCAGCATTCCCTCCTTCCTTTGGGATCCACTCCCTTCTTCTTCTTGGCCAATCGTCTTCCCCCTTTCCCTTCTCGTTGGATCCGACTTCTCGCAAGCGTCGAGCTACTTAGACCTTGGTGCGGGGCGACCCAGCTGGTAACTCCGTGTTGCCCGACAGTTATCAAGAAGCATGCACGTGCGCTTTTCGATAACTGCCTTGCAGAGCTGGAAGCCCAGCTCCGTCGACGACACCCCCTTTCTATCGCTTCCTTCCCTCCCGGATTCCGCCAGTGCGCATTCGTGATCCGACCTCCTTCCTGCCCGGCCAATGGCTGCGGCTCTTCGTCTCCCCCCCCCGGATCAGTTCTTCGTTGGTGGCTGGTTCGTCTGGTGCATCCGCTGGTCCCTTTGCCTCCAGGCTGGCTGAGCTGGATGCTTTGCTTGGTAGGTGATACCTCCCCTTCTCTTTTTTTATTTCTTTTTTTTTTTCTGCTTCCCGGTTCTCGTCATACGTTTCCGCGATCCTAGTTCCTTTGGGATCAGCCAATGGATGTGGCTGTTTGCCTCTCCCCCCGGATCAGCTCCATGTTGCTGGCTAGCTTGTCTCTCCTTGGCGCCTCGCTGGCTCGCCCCAGTCCGTCCTGCTCAGCACCCCCCCCTTTTTTTCTCTCATCTGCTGGCCGTATCTGCTTTCTCCCAGTTGGCTCCACCAAGCCATCTTCCTACCACTCCTTCGACCCTTCCCCGCGTGGTTCGTACACCCCCCCTTTTTCCAGCGATTCGTCTATCCTTTTCCCTGCGTAAAGGTTGGATCCAAAGAGGTGGTCGCTCTGCTGCTAGCTCCTAGCCGTGGCGTCCCCACCTTTCTCCCGCATCATGCGCCCGTCCCCCTTCCCTTCTCTTTGTTATTAATGCTCTCCGCCTCGGGCCCACCTCGAAGTTAAATCGGACCCCCACCTTTTGAAGCGCTTTCCTCCTCCGATTCAGCGATGGTCGTGCAACCACCGTCGTGCCAGCCAAGCGGCCCTTGAGACTAAAATTTTTCATGGCTTAGCGGCATCGGCTCCGAGGAGGTCCCGGTCGCTAGTCACCGGTGAGCTGCCCTGTCGCTCGCCCCGGCCTCCGTCGATGGCGTCCCCCCCCCCAGTGTGTGTGCCTGCCTCCCACAAGGCTGCCCGGCGGTCGAGCGCATGCAGGGGACGTCTCCATGCATCGTAGCAGCACAGTGGCAGGTCACATCTGGAATACAAGCAACCTCAGACCCCCGCGCTGCACGTTTTCTTAATGGCTCGGCTTCTCGTTGACCACTCCGTCCTGGTATTTGGGAAAAGGCCCCGGATACTCCGACTTTTGCTGTCCGTGCGGCCCCGCTTTTGCCTTGCGTCGACGGGCCCCACTGAGTCTGCAGCAACATTAGTACAAGGAAACCAATATCCCAATATCCCCCAAACATCCCTCAATCATCATGCACTCAACCAAAAAAAAACCATGAAAAGGGGAAACAAACAATCATTTTTATTATTAAAGGGATCTTTCGGCTGGTAGCCAGCCGCCCGACACCGGCCTACCCGCTACTTGAGTGTTTTTCCTGTTGCAATCCCTCAATGTCACGGCCACAGGTAAGTACCGGCCCTGAGGGCCCAATGAACGAGCAAGTGCCCTTGCGGGCCACACACACACTCAAGCCNTGCAATCCCTCAATGTCACGGCCACAGGTAAGTACCGGCCCTGAGGGCCCAATGAACGAGCAAGTGCCCTTGCGGGCCACACACACACTCAAGCCTACCAGCACTCAGACAGGCACGGCCACACACATTCAAGCCAACCAGCACTCAGACAAGCACGGCCACACACACACTCAAGCCAACCAGCACTCAGACAGACATGCAGTCCAGCAAGAATGCACACACAAACTTAGTAGCAAGCGGGAAATTCAGCAGGGCATTCAGTCTATGGGCAAAACTAAAAAAGCAGTTGTGTGTTTCAGTCCATGTTTGGACGGGTCATCACACTACTCCCCCCTCAAGAGCGAGGTCCCTTCGAGCGAGTAACTCATTCTGAGTCCTCGACAAACGCATCGTAAGCAAGCAAGGCAAAGAGGTTCCTAGAGTACTATGTTGCAGTGAGCCTTGTAGAGATCTTAGGTACATCGTTAGTGGCGATTTGTCGCTCGTAGGCTTTGACAACGCGCGGTGCACTGCGTAGCAGTTCCCGTTTGGAAATCCAGTACAGATCGTCTAATGGGTGATACATGAAGTGAACCTGGTACTGTTTGTTGCGTCCCTTCCCTACGTGCTGTTTGATTCTGTCTATCTCATGCCCGCCTTTGATCGCACGAGGGATCATGTCTTTGCGATAGTCGAACGTCTTAGCATCACGACGGAGGTACAGTTTCGATGCATGGAACACGGTGTATGTGCACAGATGGGCTGGCACATCAACTACGTACGAAGGGCCAAAGTGGTCTTCGCCAATCACATCCAAAACTTTCCACGGTCCATAATAGAGTGGGAGAAGTTTGCGAGAGACCCCTTCTTCTTCTGAGAATTCAGACATCTTGACCCAAACACATCTTCCCACCTGAATGCCTGGCGGTCGGCGCCTCTTGTTTGCGTGATGGATCATGGCGTGCTGCCGCTTGGTCATGGCTGCAATGGCAACCTTGAGCAAGCGATCATACTTGGCCCTGAAGCCAGGCCTGTCGGGTGTTAAGCCAGCTGGCTGCTCAGGGAATAGGTGGGAGAGCGGATTACGAATCTGCCAACCGAGATGCAGCCTGTTAGGTGTCATGCCGGTGGCAGAATGGATGGAGTTGTTATACAACCCCTTAACAAAATACAACTCTCCATCCCATGTTTCATGATCCGGGATAATCAAAGCGCGGAGAAGTTGGAACAAAGTCTGGTTGATTTCTTCATCCAAACCGTTGGCTTCAGGGTGTCGGCCAGATGTCATACACAGCCTGATCCCCAGATGAGGCGTGAAGTCCTTCCATTTAGTACTAATGAAGCGCGGGTCCCAATTGCTTATGAGAGTCTTCGGGGTCCCGAACTGCAGAATGTACTTCTGTTGGAACTCATGAATCACTAATTATGTTGGGGCATGCGGCGGCAAAAGGATCAGATTGAGAAATTTAGAAAATCGGTCAACAATCACCATGACTTGTGAGTAGCCGTTCTTACTTACCTTCCCCATGTCGGTGAAGTCGATGGAAACGGACTCCCCGGAACCATCGGGAATGGGAAGGGGTGTGAGTAGCCCCATGGGCTTTTGTCTGCATGGTTTGATTCGTTGACAGACTTGACACTCAGCCACAAAATTTTCAGCAGTCCCTTTCATGCCAGGCCAATCAAACTGTCGCAACAAATTTGCGTACGTCTTTACCATGCCGAAGTGTCCACTCCGGCCATGTGCCAAATCCAAAAAATGCGTGCGGAGAGGCTCATGGTTAGGCACACATAAGCGGTCGTGGTTCTCGTAGAGACGGAAAATCAGTCCTCCATATTCGTGAAAATCAGGCTGACTACTAGGATCAGCCCACAGCCGCTCAAGGATGGGACTAAGTTCCGGATCCTTAGTTGTCTGCTCTACGAGCTCCTCCTTCAGTTTCTTTCGGAGGTTGTAGGATTTCACAAGGCAAGTCATGTACTCAGGGTGGCGAGACAACCCGTCAACGACTCGATTATAACAGCCCTTTTTGTGTCTCGACTCAAAGTCAAAGATGTCAATTTCATGGAACCAGCGAATTAACGTCGGGGACAGGGTAATTTGCTCCTTGATCCACTTCAGGGTCTCATGATCTGAGAACACTTTGAAGTGGTGTCCCAAAAGATAGTGCTTCCAAAGGTCCAAGGTCATACGCAAAGCATAGAGCTCGCGCATGTAGGTGGAAGTGACTACCTTTACGCTGGGCATGCGTTTGCTGTAGAATTCGAGCGGCCGCAAACCATCGCCATCATCTTGCTGCAGCATTGCGCCGATTCCATACTGACTTGCATCCGTAGTAACTACGAATGTCAATTTGGGATCTGCAATGCGGAGTACTGGGTAACTTACCAAGGCGTCTTTCAGAGCTTGAAAGGCGTTCGTGCACGCGGTGTCCCAGAAATAGGGAACATTCTTACTCGTCAGTCGAGACAATGGACGCGCAACAATGGAGAAGTGGGGCACAAACTTCCGATAGTATGACGCGAGACCAAGAAAAGAGCGCAGTTCGCGAACATTCACGGGCTAAGGCCAGTTGCGTATGACCTCCACCTTGGTTGCCTCAGGCTAGACCTGCAGCAGACAACTAGTGCCCAAGATAGACGACACTATCCTTCCCAAACTCAGATTTCTCTAGGTTGAGATGGAGTTGTGTCTTCTCGAGGATGGTCAGTACTTCCTCAAGGTGCTTTTGGTGTTCCTCCATGGACTTGCCGAAGATTAGTATGTCATCGAGGTAGACCACCACGAACCGGCCAATCTGTTCGCGGAGGACTTTGTCCATGAGGCTTTGGAAGGTGGCCGGTGCATTCATGAGACCGAAGGGCACTACGGTAAACTCGTAAAGCCCATCGCGTGTTTTGAACGCAGTCTTGTGCTGGCCTGCAAGATTGACTTCATTTTGGTGGTAGCCAGACTTGAGATCGATCTTTGAAAAAACCTTGCACCCACCTGCAGCATCAAGCAAGTCATCTGTGCGGGGCAATGGATAGGCGTTCTTTCTTGTGATGCGGTTTAGACCATGATAGTCAATACACATGTGGAGCTTGCCTCCTTTCTTCGGAACAAATAAAAGAGGAGCACCAAATTCAGACTCACTAGGCTTGATCCACCCTTTGTCAATCATTTTGTCTAGCTGTCGCCGGAGTTCCTCCAACTCGTCAGGTCCCATTCGATATTCGCAGCCCTTTGGAGGAACAACACCCTCGACCAACTCGATGGTGTGTCGGACCGATCGCGTGGGGACTCCACGTGGCTCGGCCAGAACTTCCGGGACCCGATTGAGTAGGTTTTGGATGTTTGGTGGAACCGGTGGGGGTGGAGGATCAGCAAAGGGATCACCTAGATCAGGTCGCAGGTTGTGAATAGAGGCAACCGAATCTGAAGTAGGATTATTTGGACTAGTTGGAGGTAGAGAAGTCGAGGTGCTAGAAGTAGAAGTACTAGAAGTAGAATCACTAACCGAAGTAGTAGTGGTATTAACCGCAAAAGTAGATGGCACATGGGTATTACGAACAAAGGCAACATACAATGTTTTTCCTCCTTGTGCTTGTGCCATTTCTTGCAGAACTTCATAGCATTCAGAAAAAGTCACTGGAGACTCGTGCTTCTCATCCAAGAGGACAGGAAGCTCGTTCCCTCGAGCATCTTTGACCATGAAAAGTGACTCCTTCCACTTGGTCCATTTGCATTGGGACTTCAGCCAGCCCAAGCCAAGGACAGCGTCGAAGGGGCACTTGTCAAGGACATAGAAGTTCAACGCGTGTGTGACAATTTTGTCCTTGTCAAAGGTAGTGCACACACCTTTGACTGCATGCGTAGAAGAGACAACTTCTTTGTTGCCCACTTGGGTTCGGCAAGGGTTCTGCAAGGCCACTTGCTTCATTCTCAAGCCCACTTTGCGTATCCCATGAGGTGACATGAAGTTAGCAGTAGCGCCACAGTCAATCAACACACGGAGATAGCGGTGGTTTATGAGAAGTTTGAAGAAGATCAACTTCGCTGTCCCTTGGGCACGCTACTGTTTAATCTCAGCCCCATGCTCCAAGTGGTAGTGGAAGTCGACCGTCCCAGACTCCTCCCAAGGCTCGACATACAAGACATTACACACTTTAGCCTTGGCTTCAGCAAATGATTGAGCTTCAAGGGAGGACTGCTGATTTGCATCAGTTTCAGTCTCCCTTGTCGTAGAGGATGCTAAAGTCGACTCTACGCCCGGTTCTGGTTTCCCTGCAGCCGATAGCAATCCTGTACCTTATGGTTCGATTTCTAGCAATGTAGGCATACCCCCTTCGTGAGTCTACCCCGCCAATCATTTTCAATGATCCGGAGATCGACCTATGGTTTAGTGGTCGCATCCTCTGGTTTTGCTGGGATTTTGACTCCCTTGGGAAGTTGGACATAATTCTTCTCTGCATTCTGATTCGGTCCCCTTGTATTGGCAGTCTTTTTAAAGGTAGTAATTTTTTCTTCTTCTTGATTCACATCAAACTCATGGGCTGGCGAACAGGCTGTATCAGCGTCCTGTTCTTGGTCGTCACCAAGAGTGGGGTCATCTGCTTCGGCCTCCTCTTCAGCCTCCAGCAGGTCATGCACAGCAAAACGGCTGCTGCCTTTGAACCGCCTGCCACCCATGGGCTTTTTGTTGCCTATTGTGGTGACGAGGTATATCGCCTCAAGACTAACTATGTCCTTCATTAGAGTGAACCAGTCAGTATACCCAATGAAGTCCCTGCCTAGGCGATTAGTAAAACTGGTGGGGACTGCGCCCTTGACCTCATCCAAGCAAGATTGGTTAGTCAGTTCAAGACCAGGTGTAGCAAACATCTTGCTGAGATAGGTTTGCAGGCTTTTCATGGAGCCCGCCCACTTGCTGCGTTTGATTTTATCAAGCTGGCTTCTTGCCCTTGCTGCAGCGTGTGGATCCTTATATTAGGCAATGAGGAGCTCCTCGAGGGAGGCAACCGGGGTGGCCTTAAGCCACCTTGTCAGTTCGAGCTTTGGAACCCCAGCCCGCATAGCTTTGACTTCTAGAAAGGCCCGTACAACCGGCTCGACATTCATTCCCATGATCACTGGATGGGTCTCTGGCTGAGTCCCCAGCACCTCCTGTATGCCCTCATGGAGCTGATCCAGGATTCAATGTCTTCTTTGTCGTCGTACTTAGACGGTATTTGCACCGCCTTTTGATCCACATAGGGACCGGCGTGGCTGGGACCAGCACCTGCTGGTTCAGATTTTAGGGCTGCAGCAGTTGCAAAATTTCCTGCCTCATTGCTTGTTACGGCAACAGCGGAATCTGCACCTGTTGCAGGTCCCGATGGGGTTGCCATCACACTCAAGGAAGCGGCCGAAGTAGATACGGTAAGAGGGGCAAGATTAGTCTCAATCGCAGCTCCGGAACCAGGGGGTTACTTGGGCCTGTCGCAGCGCAGCAACCTTGACCATCAAGTCGCGGTACTTGCTGGTCATATCAGTCAGATCCTCCTGAAGTGTCTTCAATTTTGCGAAGACATCGACGATCTGAGTGGTATGATCCTCAAGCCTCCGGACTTAGACGATAGCGGAGAGTATGGACTGCAGTTGTTCCCCACACTGCTCTTTGGTCAGTGAGGGAACAATTATCCAAGATGGCCTCCTAACTTTTCAGCAGTTGTTCCTTCCTCTCCTTCTCCGCTTCCTGTTCCCTTTCTATAGCACTATTTAGGAGTGCTTGCAGATACGGTTTCTCCGTATCACTGGCTGCATTTAGTAGGGCCCGCAATTGTCTTGAGGATAGCTGGGCCATTTTCGAACCGTTAGTGTTGGCAGGTGGGTCAGAGAGACGCCAATCAGCAAAAGACTCAATTAGACTCTCAAGAGGTACACTCCCCTTTTTACTTGGACGAACACTCCTTTTCCCAGTCCTTACCCACTCCAGACGGTCACTTTCCCTCTCTCCCTTTTCTCTCTCTCTCCTCTCTCTCTCTTCTTTCTGGTTGCGAGTCTCCACGGGCATCGAAAATGAACTCAGAGAAACAGACTGAATAGCTCAGAGAAGAGAAGGTAGAACTCCTAGCCGGAGCGACATTTCATTTGGACTTAGAGAGTAGCAAACCAAAGAACAACAAACAAATTCATATGAGAGGTATGATCCAGCGACCCAGTCTGATCAGACTGCATACGAGGTCCTCTCGAGTCCAGTCTGACCAGCTCCGTGACCGTACATCAAATCAGACAACGAGTGACTAAATGCAACAATGGAGAATTGAGTGGTGTACAGGGTGCGAGTCAAGCCACAGACAGTGCAACCAAAAGACATGCGAAACGTCTCAGTCGAGATCCCCTCGGTAGTGGGTGTCCTAACCAAGAAGAAAGAACTCCGTAACAGAGTCAGAAGACAATGCGGTAATGCCTAACCGATTTGGGCCCAAAGGGCTCTTCTTGTTTGGGCCCGGTCCCACTGGGTTCCAGAGGTCCCACGTAGGTCGCGGCCAGGTCCCAACCAAGAGGAGTCCCTCATGGACTTAGTTCAGTTTCTATTGTACTGAAAAAACGAAATTTCAACTTCCGCCAGAACCTACAGACTACAACCGTTCAGAAATGAAAGACAAAGCACTGTAGAAAAACTCGGCATTTAGATCAAGATACTTCATTTTCCATCCATCAGGTGCGTAGGTAGATCACATGCATTCAATCACACAATCAAGACCACAGCGGAGTAGGAAAAGAAACCCAGAGTAACCCCAACAGGACAAACCATACCATGCA
This sequence comes from Chara braunii, assembly GCA_003427395.1. NCBI lineage: Eukaryota > Viridiplantae > Streptophyta > Charophyceae > Charales > Characeae > Chara > Chara braunii. The sequence continues at coordinate 1,463,677 of BFEA01000349.1, read as the reverse complement.
CACACACATGGGCATCCGGTAGGTGCACGACACTTACGTAAGTGGCCTTGAGCTTCGAGATGAAAAGAACTCACCCCCCTCTCATGTGATCCTCCTGACCGCTCTAACGCTACCCCTACACTAGTGTCCTATCTCCTAGGAGGGTCTGACTCCAACACCAAAGTGCAACGCCAGATCCCCCGTCGATGCTGAAGAACAAAGTAAGAACTTGCAGTCCGTAGATGCTGAGTGGCCGCTGACCCTCAAGCTCGCCTACTTGAGGGCAGCCCTTAAGTTGCCAAGTGTCTCCCTTGAATCAGATTCCAGGTGCGAGTGCCTCTCACTGCCGCCTCTCTCAAATTGCCGCATGAAGCCTCCTCGAAATGTCTCGYCACCCTAATCTCACTCTCAAGCAACCTGGTTAGGTTCAACGTCGACCCTCCGTGACCTAACCAGGTGGGGGCAGCTTCCCTCGGCCACGCTGCCCCTCTTCCCTTCACAAACCAACCCTAACCTTAAGTGGTGCCCTCAACCCACTTAGGTTAGGGTTAGGGCAGCAAAGTCAACTCTCACCAGCAAGTAGAATCCGCTCTGATACCAATGTTATGATCCTGGCCAATTTCGAGATACACATCCATCAGAAAGTGCAATGTCGTCCAATTGCAGAAAGACACGAATGAACTTGAGAGGAGAGGGAGGATTAGAACAAGAAGAAGAAGTAAGAAAGAAGAAGAAGATGATGTACACCAGCAAGACAAATGACAAGGCTCTTCTTCTTCGCCCAACAATCTCCTCCTCCTTATCTCCCCCTCTCTTATTTATACAAGAAATAATAATACAATGTTGAATGGCTGATCCAGAATCAAAGTCCGAGTTCCTCTTCTACTGCAGGTATCACTTGAGGTCCACCATAGCCATGGCCGCCTCTCCCACTCTTCACTCTCATAGGCCGAGGCTATGGCGGACTACTAGGCCTTGCTCAGATGCCCAAAGGACAACCCAAAGCAGCTATGGCTGCTCTAGCTCAGGCTGCCATGCCTGACCCTGCCTCCAAGCTTCTTGGCGTAGCTCTCCCCAGTAGGGGGCTCCCTGCTGCAGCGCCCACCGAGGTGATGAAGATGGCTGCCACCATAGCCAGGTAAGTACCCCTGGCGCTCCTCCCCCTTCCTTCCTTCTTCCTCCCTCGTGTCCTTCTCCTTCCTCCCCAGCAGTGCTGCTCCAGYATAGCGCTGCTCCAGCCAGCGCTCCACCAGTGTGTCACCAAACTTGCACACCGAAAAAGAGGCTGGGCTCTTCGCCCGACTGGGAGATATAGCGGCCTGCTTGCCTCTTCGGGCGGTGACTTCCAGGCCGCTAGGCCTTCCAAGCAACCGGTACCTACTCCCTTTCGGAGGGAAACATCATTGCAGACTCTGATATTGCCCGTACAGGCCCTAGACCCAGACTGGTTGGACTGATATCCGCCTAGAGCTAACCTACAACTACTGGGCCTCTAAAAATGCCACTTTTGTCTTCTTCTGCTCGGCCTCCAGTACCCGCACATCTACCCCTTCAGGGTGCGGTACCGGCCTACCCGCTACTTGAGTGTTTTTCCTGCTGCAATCCCTCAATGTCACGGCCACAGGTAAGTACCGGCCCTGAGGGCCCAATGAACGAGCAAGTGCCCTTGCGGGCCACACACACACTCAAGCCAACCAGCACTCAGACAGGCACGGCCACACACATTCAAGCCAACCAGCACTCAGACAGGCACGGCCACACACACACTCAAGCCAACCAGCACTCAGACAGACATGCAGTCCAGCAAGCGTGCACACACAGACTTAGTAGCAAGCGGGAAATTCAGCAGGGCATTCAGTCTATGGGCAAAACTCAGAAACCAGCTGTGTGTTTCAGTCCATGTTTGGACGGGTCATCACAAACCAACGAATCTCCCCCCCCCCAAAAAAAAATACCACAACAACGAATCGACTCTTTTGTCTTTTGTGCAAGTAGTGAGCAGTGGAGCAAAGCCCAAACGGGCCAAACGGGGTAGGTGAGAATGAATCGTCTGCTAGAAGTTGGAAAGATACACCGCCATATCTGTTGTGTTTTGTGCATGCCATGAGACCCACGGGCTGTAGAAAACGACAAAAAAACAACAGATCTACTCAAAGCAAACTAACGAATCTACTGGGGAAAAAAAAAGCGACGACTGTACGGGTCCCTGCACTGCTATGTACTTGTATTCGAACATGCGCCGGGCGCGCGATGACAAACAGGCGGGCGGGGGGGCGGGGGGGCGGGGGGGCGGGGGGGCGGGGGATGGTGCCACGGGCCCGATATGAACCATGCCCCACACAGCCACCCTGGGCTGAACAGGGAAAAGGGTTTTGTGGGACAGCATCATGCGAGACCCGCGTTTTCCTTTCTAAGAGTAAGAGGGGGGGAAAGCTTCGTTCCTTCAATTGCAGCTGAATGAACGCTCTGCTGACCTGCATTGGTTTCTTGACTTTACTCCTTCATTGTTGACGAGGACAAGTTGAGTGTGAAGTAGAAGGCTGTGAGCTATATGAAATCTAGCGGTTTGAGGGATTTGTGGCGCTTTGAGGAATACTTGGCTATCACTGGAAGGGCATTTAGGGTTTGGAAGAAAAATCCCTTTTTTTTGAAATCATCTGCGGCAGCCTGCTATTGGAGGTGATACAAGCATCCTCCAATAGCAAGCTCCAGTTAATAGATGAAGAACTTCCAAATTGAGGAGGAGTAAGAACTTGAACCACCAGTACTTCGGACTCTTGGAGGCTTTTTTCTTGTTTCCGATGTGCAATTTTTGCCAGGCTCCAAGAGTGGCAAGCCATGGCAGCGAGCAACGGCCTACAGGGAGCTGTGAGCCACTTTTTGGTCGATTACACTGAGCCTTTCTGTGGCAACCTGTTGTTGGTTGGTGCATTGTCGAAGGTAAGGGGGCGGGGTACCAATGGGTTTCAAAATTTTGACAACAACAGCAACAAGTCGACTGAAAGGAGGGCACGGATTGGCTTTCTTGACATAGGTTTTTGAAGTAGTACCTCCTCGATATCGCTTTTATTGAGGGTCTCAAGAGCCTTGAGAGCACTTTTGAGCATGGGCATTGCTTTCCCAACTTCAGCCACGCATTCTTCCTTCATTTTGCGTGCATCCAGTGCCTTGGCATTGGCTATGGCTTCCTCCTCAGCCACAACTGCCCTCACCTGATCCGCTTCTTTGGTATCATGCGCTATCACTTCCAAGGTTTGATCTGCCTCCTCCGATGTTTTAACCAGCTTTGGTCTCAGTTCCTCCAGCTGCTTTTGCATAATCGCGATTTGCTGCTCCGTTAACAGAATTCGCTGCAGACCAAGCTGTACTTGTTTCAAGTTGTTTGGGAAGGGAGGGGATTAAAAACAGGGAAAATGCAACATGTACATTTGCCATTGCCACACAGGAAAGCGAACAGAGTCAGGGTCGACCAACCTTGTCACACAACTTTCAGGAAGAAAACTGTGGGTGCACTAAAGTCACAACATCGGACATATCCATTTGCCACTCAAGGAAGGGGACAGAGTTGCCCCCCAATCTCGTCACGGAAAGGGGGAAAAGAAAAAGGTGGCCACAGATGGACCTGGGTTAAACCAGCAGTACCTCGCCCAGCTATTGAAGCCGAGCCTGAAAACGCCCTGGGTGCCAAAAAAAACCGAACCGGCACGGGCCTCATTTTGGCTGGTGCCGCCAGCCATTTTGGTCCGGTACCCCAACCCCAGAAAGTTGCAGCCGTACACAAGCCGCACATTTGTTTTTGGCTCGGTGAAGTACTGGTGGTTCAACAACTTCAATATGCTCACCCTAGGATTTATGTTTCAGCTCAGTCTGGGCTTAGCTGCAGTCAGACACATTCAGGGAAGCAAAGATGTGTGTCCAGTGTGAACGTGGCCTAACGACTTCAACAGCACTCATGAAGCTGTGTTTGGGGGCGTGGTACTTGGAAAACAAAGGCCTCCGAGAAGTGCCAAATAATTTTTTGGGCAACAAAATGAGACTAGGCCCTACCACGGTAGGGGGGGAAAGTGACAAACCCACAATTTTTATTATTATTATTATTTTATTTTTTTTGAAACAGAACCTTAAGGTTCTGGCTCCTTTTCCATTCTGGGGATCATCAGTCTGGTGACTCTGGTTCCTATTCCCCCGGCAAGTCGAGAATAATACGATGGTTACCCACTCACGCTCCTCCCCCTTATGGCGTGGAGGCCCTGAAGACGGAATTGATTACTTCCTTGAAGCAGGATGTACCGATCTTCTCCCCTGCCTAAGTTAGCCTGTTCTAGACTGTTATTGACCTCGGTGACTATAACTGTTTGCTGCTTGTATTTGCTGGAAAAAGCCATGTCTCTTTTCAGTCTGTATTTCTCTGTTGATTTAACCTGTGGGATATGATTTTCTAGGATCATAGATGAGGCATGTCCCTTTGCTCTACTTCCGGACTCCCTGTGTAGTTTTGATTGAGGCTGTCGACTTAGGCTAAGACCCTAAACCCTAGCTTTTGAATCTTTGACGCTATTCTTCTCTCGGGGGTTGTTCCTTGAATGTATAAAATGTTGATAGGTGTTCTACTTGAAGCCTGGGGTAGACTCTGTTTGGGATTGGTTGGGTAGGAGGGGGTTGTCGGGGATAGTAAATTTTAGATAGTGCTAATTGCGGGATGAATGCTAGACGTGGAAGAGGATAGGGGATGGGGGGTGTACGTGTTGTTTTGTGATTACTCGAAAGTTTTTAGGGTATGGAGGAGGGGTGGTTGTAGGAAGAGTGTGTAAGGGCAGGGGCGGGGAGATTGTTGCGATGTCGATGATGGGTGTTATAAGGTTGGTTCGGTATCATTAATGGCGGCTGGTCAGGAATTGTTAGTATGCAAATCCAGTTCTTGAGGGTGAGTCTTTCGTTATTTATTGTGCCTAGCTGCCCTTTTCCTAGTTTGAAAGTTATGAACGTTTTGATTTTTCCCTCTTTTTTATCTGGGTCGGTAGGGAGTTGGTTGAGTTGTTTTTTCCAAAGGGCGTGAATTTCCGTGTCTATTAGCTATTTTATGGCGATGATTGGGTTCTTTGGGGAAGTGAGGCGGTCATCAAAAGTGCTGTCACATCTGTTTCTCCATATGGTACAGAGAGTGCTTTTCATAATGAGGCTTTGAAACTCTTGAGTGGAGGGGATTGTTTGAGTTCATGGAATAATGTAGCGGGATTAATTAAGAGAGGTAGGCTTGTGATTTTGTTCCATGAAACCTTGATTGCTTGCCAGATAGATCTGGCTTTTGGGCAATCTATGAAGCAGTGATTTAGGGATTCTATGGGTTGGGTGTTGCAGACTTTGCACCAGGAGTCCTGTTCTGATTTGTTCTCTTGGTTGCGTCTGCGTGCCAGTCATTGGTTAACTGGTACTGCTCTGAAGACTAATAGCCATCTTAGACTGGCTATCTTGACCGGTCTTCTGGTCAAGATTGAGGTCCAGGGTGGTTTGAAGCGGGTGTTGGATAGTGTGTTGGATATGGATATAGGTTTTGTGACGAGACGGTAGCCTAATTTTGGTGTAAAATCAGTTAGTTTGGTGAGGTTTGGGGTGGGGGTGAGGCTGGTTGAGGTTCTCCATGTCCATTCCACGGGGTCGATCTCTAGGTTTTGTATGCTTAGTTGGGGTTCGTAGACTTTGTTTGTTTCTCCTTTTGTTGTTTGTAGACTCTGTTTGTTTCTCCTATGATTCTGATTTTTTTCAGGTTTTTGGTCCTAAAAGATCCTTTTGCTCTACTTTTTAAATTGATGTGGCTTGCTGGGTTTCCTGGTTCATCCAAGGAGAAGATATCACAGCAGATCCAGTTGTTGTCACGAGTTTCATAGTTCTTGAAGGCACGGACTTCTTGTACCATAGGGGAGTCATTTGTGGTGGCTCAATCGCCATCCTACCATTTTTGTTCCGATCTTAGAAGGTTTCTCCAATGCAGGGGGATGCAATCAACAATTTAATTAATGTTTGTTTGTAGATGGTGTACTCCTTTTAATTTGGCCCGTAGGTCGCTTTCTGATTTCCATTTTTTGCGTGGCTCGTCCCATATATGTTCAATGCGCCAAATTCCTTTTTCCAGCGGGTGACCCCATTTGATTTCTGATTTGGAGAGTGAGAAGTTTTCACTTCCCTCACTTTTTATCAGTGGGTTGCCGAAAAGGGGTTGTCTGCTGACTTCGTTTTCCCTTTTGGGACCTGTTCTATTGTATGGGAAGATGATTCTCCAGTTGTGTAAGATTTGTTCCCAGAAGGATTTTGTCTGCATTGCGTCGTTGGAGTTCACTTGCGCTGTCAGGTCGGGGTGTCTCTGTTTCCTTTTCGGGAGTGGCCAATGTGGCATGGCATATTGGTAAGAGATTTGAAGGGTGCAGTTCCTCTGATATAGCTGAGAGCTCGTGCGATCTATTGAAGATTGTCGTGAATGGATCCACTTGACTTGAAGGGCTTGGATTTGGCGGTTTGGGTCTATGAGGCCTAGGCCTCCTTTGCTTTTTGGGTTAGTGATTATGAGTGAAAAGAAAGAGTTAAAGTAGGCTAGACCACAAAGATTGAACCAAAGATCATCCATGGAAGTAGCGGTGCACTACTAGTGTATGAGTGAAAAGCAAGAGTTTGAGTAGGCTAGATCACCAAGATTGAACCAAAGATCATCCATGGAAGTTGCGGTGCACTACCTACTAGTGTGTGAGTGAAAAGCAAGAACTTGA
>BFEA01000349.1:1440785-1455115 GCA_003427395.1 Chara braunii | reverse complement strand
AAAAAAAAAAAAAAAAAAAAAAAAAAAAAAAAAAAGGAGAAGAGGAAGAAGAAGAAGAAGAAGAAGAAGAAGAAGGAGATGAAGAAGAAGATGCATCCTCTTCCTTCCACTCACCTTGGTAATGTTTTGGGGATGGAGTCTCAATCTTGATGAGGCTCTCCTCCTCTCTGCACAACTCCTCCTTGGCTATGGCTCCCTCCTTCTTCAAGCCTCTCTCCTTCCTTCCTCACCTCTTCCCAAGTTGCCTCAACTCCCATCACCATGGCTATGGAGTCCTCCCCTCTAGGAGGGCTAATGGGGCTCCCTCTAGCCTCTCTCTCTTCGTCACACCCAGAGGGCTATGGTGGATCACCCCCCCTAGTACCAGCCTCATTACCTCTAGCCTCTAGAGCTCCTTTCCCTAGCTCATGGCCTCCACCAAGCTCCCAAACTAGCATGGGCTCTCCTCTGCTCTCTACAAGTAAAAAAGTGCTCTCATGAGCTCACTAGAGCAGCATGGGCACTCCACCAAGCTCCCACTACTAGGCCTTTCTGGAGGTACCCGAGCCTCTTTTTGGCCAAGTACATGCAGTCCGAGTGGTTGGTAACAACTCAGATTGCCTCTTGGCCTACTCCGGCCTCCTTTTTACCTCACAAATACTGCCCCCTTGGATCCTAATGCCCAAGGGGCAATTTTACTTGAAAGAAAAAGGCCTTGTGGGTCTTTTTCTCGATTTTTTCAGTTTGTACCCCATTTTTGGTAGGCCGAGATATTTTTCCATGCAGTGGAACATTTTCAGCCTTGGATCTAGCTGAGATCCAAGGCCAGCAATAATCCGTGTCACCCCCTAGTAGCCCTTGCCCCAATTTTGAGCCCCTAAGACCACTTTTTCAATTTTTGGTGCATCCGGCTCTCTTGTTGGGCCAAATGCACAGTTTCGTCCTTTTCCCTCTTTTGTTTCTTTTCATTTTGGGTTGCCACCTCATTCCGGAGCTAGCCGTTTTGAGCTGGCCCACAAAAAACGGCTAGTTCTTCTCCACCATGAGATCTGATCTCAGATCCATGATCCAAAAGAAAATCGACCATTTCTCTTTTGTATTTTCTCTCATTTTTTTTTTTTTAATTTAGATTTTATTGAGATATGGCCCCAATCCGGATTGCCCTCCCTCATTTTAGGAGGGATGAGGTCACAGTTGGGACCTGCCAGTCCCTACTGTGCAGGTCCCAATAGGCCGGCACACTCTCCTCCACTCTTTTCTCCCTTTTTGTCTCATTCTCCCTCCTTTTTCTCTGATTTTTCTTTCTTTTTCTTTTATTTCAGTTGTGACAAGTGTCAAACTGCTGTGCACCCTCTTTCTAGGCCTTAGGACCTCATTCAAGGCCAGTTTCATGGCTGGTACTTGACTGTTATATCTCGGATTTGAACAATGGCACCCCCATGCTCCTAGAGGGCTCCATTTTGCCTCCGTTTGTTCTATTTTTAGCCCCTTTTGCTCCGATTTTCCAAGGACAACCTTTTTTTTCAAGTTGAGCTTCTTGAGGCCCTATTTTCTCATGCCTAGCTAGTCCGAGATATTTCGGACTGCTGGGCAGTCCTCCCACTATCATTATTTTACTTTCTTTTCTCCCCATGGTTCTCCCACTTGCCCCCACTAGTTACTGCACTAGTGGTTCTAATATTTCCCACCGTCAAGATCCTTGATCTCGACGGTGTCGTTTGCTTGCACAAATATTCCTTGTGCTTGCTCATGGTTCCCTTGAGATATTCCAAGTCCCCGCCACTCTCCTCCATACTAGTTCAATTTTCTTGTCCTGCCGGCGGTCCCGCCGGCGCGCGTCCCGTTTTTCGACTTTTATTATTTGGACCCACTTGGTCCCCGACAACATTCCGGATGGTGTCTCATTTTTATTTTTGGGGCCCCCTTGCCCTTAGTGGTCCCATCATCTCTACATGTGTGCTGATTTTTCTAGGCCGTGAGATCTTATCTCACGGTTGCCGTTTACCGTCTCCACTTGCCTCATGCCGAAATTGCTCTTTTCTAGCCTTTCGGGCTTGTCGTGGCTCATTTTCCCTTAGCCTAGGCACCCCCATGCAGTCCGTTATTTCTCGGACTGCAGTCATGGCCATCTTTCTAGTCCCACAGCCCCACAACTAGCCCCTACTCAAAAGAAAAAGAAACGGTAAATTCCCAAGTGCATCCGGACTTGATTTTGGCTTCGGATGCACCTAAAACATGTGTTTCTCCTCATGCATGTAATCCGTTTTATTCCGGTTGCATGGGGCCTTGATTTTCTTTGATTTTCTCTGCAAAAATCAAAGAAAATCAGAGTCCTTTGTAACCGCCATATTCCATAATGAATCTGGTCACGGATGAATCTCCCCAAGTGACCGTTTTTAACCGTTAAGGCATTTTTCTCTTTTCTTTTATTTTTTTTTTCCTACTTTCTTGGACAGTAGGGACCTGCCAGTCCCTACTTGTGGCAGTCCATACTGACGGCCAACTCACTCCCTCCCTCTTACTCTTTTTGTCTTATTCTCCCACACTTTTCTTTTTTTTTTTCTCTTTTTYTTAGAACGCCAAGTGTCAAGTGGTAGTTAAGGCCCTTTTCTGGCCCCTTCCTCTTGGTTTTGGCCCTTCCTATGCCCAATGTGCAGTCCGTTATATGTCGGACTGCAATGCTGGTCTTCCCATGCTCATGGGAGCTTCCCTTTTCTTCTATTTTTCTCCCATAGTGACCCTTCCTACTCCGATTTTCTCTCGGAGGGCTATTTTTCACATGGGGTCTCGTTTGACTCCCTTTTCTTGAGGGAGGTTGATCCGAGATTTTTCGGATTGCTCCCATGCCTCCCATTTTCAATTTCTTTACTTTTTCTTTTCCTTTTGGCCTTCCCGTTTGCTACCGCTAGTGCTTGCACTAGTGGTGCTAATATTCTTGGCCGTCAAGATCTTGATCTTGACGATGTACCTTATCTTAATTATTTTCCACATGCCGCTCCACCGTTTCCCTTGGGGCCTTCTTGTGTCCCCGCCACTTGTCCCGTCGGTGGTTCCCGATACTTAGTCCCGTTGGCGGTCCCCAACACTTAGCCCCGTCGGCGGTCCCCGACACTTACTCCCGTCAGCGGTCCCAGACACATTTTGTCCCATCGGCGGTCCCCGACACTTAGTCCCGTCGGCGGTCCCCAACACTTAGTCCCGTCGGCGGTCCCCGACACATTTTGTCCCGTCGGCGGTCCCCAACACATTTTGTCTCGGGTGCCATTATTTTTACTTAGTCTCGTACGGCCCCCGAACGCCTTTCCCCAAGGTGTCTCATGCCCCTAGGGCGTTTGCCGCTCCCTTGGTGGCCCCTCTCCCTAGTCTTTTCTTGCGCCTTGCGCGCGCCGGTTCCTTTGGTCGCGGGCCTCCACCCCGAGGCTCTCGCAGGTGGCCCCCATGTTGACCCCTCGTTCTCTATCTTCCCGTGGCCTTCGGGCCGCCCATCCCTCGACTCCCTCATTCTTTTGTCGTTATCGTGCCGCGTTTGCTGGTTCAAGGGCCCCTCGGCCTTAGTTTTGTCGAATTCCAATGGCCCTCCCGACCTCATTCTATGTTCTATGTGCCCTTGTTCTTGCGCTCGCTCGCTTGCCGTCGCTAGTTCTTTCATCCTGTGGTTCTCACCCCAGGGCATCACTCCCTCATGTAGCCTAATCCTTTGTCTTTTCTCTCTCCTGCCTCCTTACTCCGGATTTCTCTGTCGTGCACAATTTATCTATATCCAGTCTCTCGAGTGATAGGAAGTTATTCGGGATCCACCAGTCCCGACACCGGTTCGCATGCATGAGGTGCAAAATACACCGGTGCGGCCCCGAAGTAACGGTCGATAAGTTGTTGCGTCCTTCCATCCGCCAACTTGATCGCAGTCGGGTTTGCCTTCCTCCGAACTTATGGGCCAAGGCCAGCCCTTTCCATAAAGGCTTGACTCATGAAATTGCGAGTCGCTCCGCTATCTAGCAAAACGCTACAGGATGCTTACCCAACTTGGATGCGGACATAAAGGAGCGGTGCGTTGTTGTCGTCATACCGCTGATTGCGAAACTCGTGGGCCACCTTGGTAACATACACCAAGATGTCCCCCACCGCAACTCCGTCATCTGTCGGCGAAGTTGGTGGTGCATAAAAGGATAAGTAAGTGTGGAGATGAGCGCATAGTGTTGCGCATTGCACTCCCAGCAAGCGGCCCGTGGTTGGGAGAGGAAGCCATGCAAAGTCCTCGGAGGTGAGCGGGTCCAATACCTCTATGTTGAACTCGCGCGTCGATTCCCGTGAAGAACCACTTGAAGATGATATGTCGTCGTTGCCGGACGGAGAAGAAACCACACACACATCTTGTCCTTGAGCTTGAGTACCCAGTAGAAACGAGCTGGGCAACATAGTCCTCAAAAGAATATAGAAGAGGGGGACTATCGACTTCCACGTGCGCCTCGGAATGAAGGCCGGTTACTCGCGAAGAAACCGGTTCTGGAGGCGTCGAGAGTGTTGTCGAGTCACTCTCAGCGGTGCTCAGTTTCCCTGTTTGCCCTTGCCTTTCAATGGGCAGGTCTGTGTCTCATGGAGATCGTTGTTGCACCAAAGGCAATAGTGGAATCTCGTGCGCGCCTTGAATGCTTGCTCGGAGATGCCATATTGGGACCAAGGGGCTGGAGCTGCTGTGCAGGGTCCGGGGCTAGATGCGGTGTGTCTCTTCGTCTTGCCGCGTCCTCGGCGTCTGCCGGGGCGACCACCTTCCCGGGAGGCTGCGAGTTTGTCTCCTTCATAGGCAGACATGGCCTCGCTACTTTGGTCAAACGGCGTTGCCGCCGGGACCACGGCCACTCTTGGCCGATACTGGTCTCTGCTCGGGCCTGCCGCAGACGAACGCAGGTTCTTAGCCTCCTTGTTCGTAATTATGATCTGCGCGGCCTTGTCACAAAGTTCCGCCGTTGTCGTCAAGGTGTCCTCGACGTGAGTCATAGCATTGCTTAATGTCGGACATGACCTTGAGATGAAATAGTGGCGGATGGCTTTGAAACCCATTTGAATGTCTGGGACTGACTTCAAGCGTTGGTACTCGGCGATCCAGTCGGTACTCGGCAGCGTGCCTTGCTCGAAGACCATGAGCTTGTCCATAGCCTTGATCTCCGGCGGCTCGACTTGGAAACACTTGTGCCACGCCGCCTTCAGATCATCCCAACTGATCTTGGTGTGCAAGTCGGCAGCTACCACTCCGTACTTGGACAAGAGATTGTCCAACCAAGCCTAGCACACGCCCCTTGAGCGAAAGTACAAGTATGCGTGGTGCTTGTGTTCTTTGACGTTGTGTAGCTGCAGCGTGAGCTCGAACTTACGGAACCATGGAATCGGATCTGTCTTCATTGAGTCACAGAAGATCTCCTGCCCGTCAAACTTTGGAGCTGTCTCGCGGTTCCGAACTTGAGGTGTTGGCGGTAGTACAGATCCGTTGTTGCAACTGTTGCATCGCGGTCTGTTGTAGCTGCACGCCATCCTTGAGGGAGCCGACGTCCATCTTCAATGCTTCAAGGCGATCGGAGGTATTGGAAGAGCTTGCATCGGGGGCGGCGACAGGTCGCTGCTCTAGCTGCCGGAGGCGGCCTTGGACTTGAGCTAGCGAGTCGTGGAGGCTATGGATATCCTCCTGCTGTGTAATGCATGTCGCCAGGAGGTCTGTGAGATGGGAGAGGAGGAGAGCGATCTTATTTTCGCTATCCTCCAACTTGCCATTCTCGGCCTCGATCCGCCATTCCGTTGCCATTGTGAGCAAAGTCTGCTCTCCGCTAAATGTCTTCTCACGACGTTGAGTTCGTTTTTCATTGACAGCCCTTGTTGCTGCCTCGTCATGCTGACGTTGTTGTGCAAGTGCCAACAGATGTGCCTGCTCGGCGTCCTCTGCCTTCTTCTTTGCTGTTGCTGCTGCGTCATCCGCCCGTTTCTTTGTTTCGGTACTCCAAGCCAGCATCCGGGCCTGATAGGCCTCGTCTGCTTCTCCGGACCTCTGGTCCATGACGACTGTATGTGACTGCAACAGCATATACCAGGCCGGGGGCCTGCTGACGTGGTATTTCCTGCTCTGTTGGCTGACGTGGCTTGCTGACGTGTCCTGCTGACGTGGCCTGCTAATGTGGTCTGCTGGCGTGTCCTGCCGACGTAGTCCGCTGGCATGGCCTGCTGACGTGGCAACTCACCAATGTCGTCGCAAGGGGTACCCGGAGATAGATAGAGAAGGTAAGGCCAGAGGGGGCAACAACATAGGTGGGGAGGGTGGGTGGGAAGAATCGCCCAGATAAGGAGCCACTAATCAAAAAAGTTTGAAGTTTGCAAAAAAAATTCGAAATAATAAAAATCCCGAGTTTTGCAAGTTCAGTAGGTCTCCCAACCTCCCTTGAAGTGCGAAATCAATGAGAAAAAAAAAATCAACTTCAGACTACAAATGATTATAGAACTTACTGACAAAATCCTAGAACTGCGAAAAAAAAAATCTGAAAAGAAATGAAATATTCGGACTTACTCAGATGAGAGTATTCACAGCTTGGAAAATAATACCTGCAGGAGGGATTTCCCGTACCGTTTTCAGAAAAACGAATTTCAAAAAAGAAGATATTCCGAATTTTCAAATGACGGGAAATGCAACAGGGAATCAAAATTTCGAAACGAAGAATATTCCGGATTTTCAACAATAAAATTTCGAATATTCAGAGGAAAAATGAAAATGGGAATTTCAGATGTTGCGCTATTACGATTTTCCACAACAGGAATAGCGAGAAAACAAAATCCAAGAAAAGAAAAAAAATTTGATTTTCGGTAGTAAGGTCAAAATCGTGATTTTGGGGTCTAACTAGTGTGCTCTAATCAATCAATAAAGACTAATCATCTATCTAGTCCCCGCACATGTGTCAGATCAGGTTGTCCTGATTCACGTGCAGCGTTCCGATACCAACTGTTACATGCCCAGTTGGCCGATGTACATAGAAATCGAGGATCCGCAATGTGACGAAAAGGACTGAATGGACAATGCTGTGCAAGTAGATTCTCAACAAGCAATGTGCATTCCAATACATACAAAATAGTGCTGAATAGCGCAGGGAAGACTTAGATACAAATCCTGACCTGACCGGGACTGACCTCATTCACATAGTATCAGATAGCGAAACAGAATGCTAGGATGCTAATGACTAGCCCAATCAATGTTTGAACGCAGACCAAACATACATCGTAGCCATCACAAGGTGTGAAGGAGCCTGGCGCTGTACACAGGAAGAAAGCGCCAGGTCCAGACGTACACAGACGAAGAGGAGGGAATCAGACCAAGTCTTTGTCACCAGTCCCAAATAATCCCTCGTTGCAATGTCTGAGGTCCAAAAGTCGAGTCTGGATCCAATGTCACCAAGCTCTTTCTCTCTTCTCTCGTAGTCTGCAGATGCAGTGGGGTCAGATGATGAGAGGGTGAGAGGGAGATGGTGGACTAAGAAGAGGAAGAAGAAGAACTCTCTCTCTCTTTGTTACGAGCCTGATACTAACCTGTGATATTGGCGCTGTGTTGCAGGTACCTCGAAGACGAAGCTGGAGCAACGGTGCTGCAGGTAAGTACCTCTGGCCTCCGCCCAATCTCTCTCTCTCTAGTGCTATCCTAGCTATGGCGCCCAATGCTGGAGACTATAGCTAGCTACTGCTCCCAGCGCTTGAAGACTAAGGCTAACACTACTACTACTCCTCCAGCGCTCCCTCCAGAGTGTTGCGGCCGAATCCTGAAGACTACTACTCCCTCCTGCCTGAACTGCACGTGAAGTGCCTGGCCAGTCCCTATGAACTACCTGGCTGCCTGTAGGGCGGGCCAGTCTTTTTTAGTGTTGGCCCGTCCAGGAGGCTGCCCTTGCCAATGCCCAAACGTGCTAGACCCTGAGGAAACTTCCGGAAGTTTCCAGGTAGCTTCTGGCCAAAGCCTGAGGAAGCTTCTGGGAAGTTTCCAGGTAGCTTCTGGCTAAAGCCTGAGGGCCTATAGGCCCTTGTTTTCAGGCTGTCAGGCTGAAACGACACGAGGCCTGTAGGCCCTGGTTTTCAGGCTGTCAGGCTAAATCAGATACGGGGCCTGTAGGCCCTGGTTTTCAGGCTGTCAGGCTGAAACAGACACGAGGCCTGTAGGCCCTAGTTTTCAGGCTGTCAGGCTGAAACAGACACGGGGCCTGTAGGCCCTGGTTTTCAGGCTTTCAGGCTGAAACTGACACGGGGCCTGTAAGCCCTCGTTTTCAGGCTTTCAGGCTGAAACTAACACGGGCCTAAAAATGGTCCATGCAGCCTGTTGCAGGCGCAGCATTTAACAAGAGGAAGGAGGAGAGGAAGGAGGAGGAGGAAGACAGAGACTTGAAAAGCGAACGGACGAAAGGAAGAGAAGACGGAAGGAGGAAGAGGAGGAGAGAAGAACAAGACAAAAGGAGGCGGCGGAGGAGGAGGAGCAGGAGGTGGACGAGGACCTACTGGTAGTGTATGTGGATGACAGAAAAAAAAGACAATGATGAAGGAGGTCGAGGAGGAGGAGGAGAGAAGGAGAAAAATAAGTAGGTGGAGGAGGTGGAGAGAAGAAGACGAAGACGAGAGGAGGAGGAGGAGGAGGAGGAGGAGGAGGGGGGGGGGAGGACAAGATGAAAGGAGGAGGACGAGGAGGAGAGAAGAAGAAGAAGATAGGAGGAGTAGGAGGAGCAGGAGGAGGACGAGGACCTGGCGGTAGTGTATGTGCATGACGAAAAAAAAAACAAAAAAAACGACTGTTATGATTCTGGTTGTTTGCTGTCTGATGTCCAACACTCACACACATAGACTTCCAGGTATGCCCATACATACACAGAAGGAAGGGGAGAGGATAGGAGTATCACACCACATAAGGAGAGATAACACAGCGGAAGACTTGACCATGCGATATGACAGGGTACACTGGAAGTGCAATTCACTCCACTCAATCCTCACAACCAGTCATAGAGAAAAGCCGAGCAGATCACATCCTGGAAACAATGAAACGATGATAGTCCTAACCCAGTTACACACTGTTTTATTAAACTCAGAGTCTCGAATTGTCAGGATAACTTCAGTACTATAGTGCGCTGCTCAGAATTGAGCAACGCTTCACTCCCCAACCCTGATTAACACCCGTAACACCCCTGAGCCCCTGAATCATCAAGCGCCACCCAAATATAGCCTCCACAGGGAAGCGCCACCCTGAAACAGGCCTCTGAGGCCAAGCGCCACTCAGAGGATGAAGAAGAAGACCAGCGCCACAGTATCTGATGATGACGAAGTGTCGGAAGACTTCCCGGGTGGAAGTCTGCAGCAGCACCGCACCAAACCCTGACAAGATGACCTCTGAAGAAGAAGTTGCAGCTATGGCTGCAGCACCATCACCCTGGAACCCCACTCCAGAGGAGGGTCCAGCAGGGCACCAATCTCTCTCGCCCCCAGCAGACCTCGATAAGCCAGACCTCTGTCAGCCCCTGAGTGCTGGCAAAGTACAGCGCAGGTCCCAGTTATGGTCGGCGCTCCGAAGGTCTGGCTATGTCTGTCTCCTTCCACGCTGAGCCGTCAGCACTTCCGGTTTACGCGTAGTGCAGCAGCGATGTACTCGGTACCAACTGCCAAAAGCCCTGAGCCGATGTGCCCATCCTATCTATAGACTACAACTAGCCTAGACTCGACCTAGACCGGACTGACTGACCGACCGGTACCGTATCTGTTTTAGCCTCTCGGCCTCTACCGGACCCGGGTATAGGCTATAGGACCGTTGTAGGGCCGAACCCCGGTAAACTTTCGAGCCTTAGTCAATCCCACTGCGGGTCCCAGTTGGCTCGTCCGGCCCACACTCATGCTCAGGGCGCGGGCCATTCGTCCCAGGGTCACCCCCACCTTGTGCTTTGAGATGGATGGGGGTGGGACATCGCGTGAGAGAGCTTTGACATTGGGGATGTAACTCAACCCTCACGCCGGGTGGTAGTCTCACTGGTCACTCCGCAACGCTGAATTTTTTTTTGATTCTTGGTTGTGTTCTCAGACAATTGCTCTTTCCAATACGCAGACAGTCCAAAGGTTCTTTGAGAGTCTCTCTTCTCTTGTGCGCAGGCTAAGCGTCATCCTTAGGCCGCACACCATTTCCCTAAGCATTGTGTTCCTACGGCGTCATTGGGGTGCAGCGATGTCGTCTTTCCTCTCGCCTCTACTCACCCATCGGTCTCATACATCTTACTCAACCCTATTGACGCAGGCTCCTTAGTCTTTTCAGGGCCTTTACATGCATGCACGTACAACTTCACATTTCCCTTATCAAGATAGCACTCCATTTTCTCATTTACATTCCAAGTCTCAAACGCAAAGGTCATTTCCATGGGTTGGCTTTATGCTAAGGGTCCCATAGCCCCTTTGCCCCTCTTCCCTTTTTCTTTTTGATGCCCGGTTCCTCCCGGCCCTATCCCGCTCAAGGCATCCTTAGCCTTCACTTACCTGCACAATCCCACACAAAGCAAAGATCCATACAATCCCTCGTTGGGGGTCAACACATAGCCCCTCCCACATGCCTATCTTCTTCATGCTCTTTGGCTGTTTTTTGTTCGCTTTTCTTTGCTCAATCAGCCCATCCTCTTTTCATAGTCATGCAGTCGGGGAAATGGTTGAGTCAAACTGACCTTGCTTCCACTTATACTCTCTCTCGGATTCCGCCTCTTTTTCCCACTTTCTCAACCGCCCTTTCTTTTGCCTTCTTGGTGGCACAAGGGACCGGCTACCCTCCCCTTGCCCTCTTTCTCCACCAAGTGAGGTCTGATCTTTTTTTTACCGTTCGCACCCTGGCAATGTACCAAGTGAGGGGAGAAAGGTTAGTCATATGCCAAGTGAGGGGAAGAGAGAGGGAGAGAAAGGGCAAGTAGGAAAGGAAGATAGATAGATAGAGAGAGAGAGAGAGAGAGAGGGAGAGAGGAAGAGAGAGAGAGAGAGNAGAGAGAGAGAGAGAGAGAGAGAGAGAGAGAGAGAGAGAGAGAGAGAGAGAGAGAGAGAGAGAGAGAGAAAGGGAGAGAGAGAAGAAGAAACTTTTAATCCTAATCAAATCAGCTCTCCGTAGTAGCAGCCAAATGTCGGTCAGCCATCCCATAGTGAAAGATCGAATAGGCACGAATTGGAACACTTCAACATACATGAACTTGACAATGAGAAGCTAGAGATAGTGAAAAACATATACACATAGAGGAAACATCAACTAAGCATGACCCGGAACATCTCAACATACATGAACTTGACAATGAGAAGCTAGAACTAGTGAAAATCACATACACGTAGAGGAAAGATCAACAAAGTAGGAACCGGAACATCGCAACATACATGAACTTGACAATCAGAAACTAGAACTAGTGAAAGACACATGCACATGGAGGGAAGATCAACTAACTAGAAACCGGAACATCACAACACACACGAACTTGATAATGAGAGGCTAGAACTAGTGAAAGACACATGCACATGGAGGAAAGATCAACTAAGTAGGAACCGGAACATCACAACATACATGAACTTGACAATGAGATACTTGAACTTAGTGAATGAAACATGCCTATGAAGGAAAGATCAACTAAGTAGGAACCGGCACATCACAACATACATGAACTTGACAATGGGATACTTGAATAAGTGGAGGATACATGCACTTGGAGAAAAGATCAACTAAGTAGGAACCGGATCATCACAACATACATGAACTTGACAATGAGATACTTGAACTAGTGAAGGACACATGCACATGGGGGGAGGATCAACTAAGTAGGAACCGAAACATCACAACATTTATAAACTTGACAAGGAGAAGCTAGAACTTAGTGAAAGACATATGCACATGAAGGAAAGATCAACAAAGTAGGAACCGACACATCACAACATACTCGAACTTGACAATGGGATACTTGAACTAGTTGGAGGACACATGCACATGGAGGAAAGATCAACCAAGTATGAACCGTAACATTACAACATACATAAACTTGACAATGAGATACTTGAACTAGTGAAGGACACATGCACATGGGGGAAAGATCAACTAGGTAGGAACCGGAACATCACAACATACATGGACTTGACAAGGAGAAGCTAGAACTAGTGAAAGACATGCACATGGAGGAAAGATCAACTAAGTAGGAATCAGAACATCACAACATACACGAACTTGACAATGAGATACTTGAACTAGTGAAGGATATATGCACATGGAAGAAAGATCAACCAAGTACGAACCGGAACATCACAACATACATGAACTTGACAATGAGATACTTGAACTAGCGAAGGACACATGCACATGGGGGAAAAATTAACTAGGTAGGAACCGGAACATCACAACATACATGAACTTGACAAGGAGAAGCTAGAACTAGTGAAAGACATATGCACATGGAGGAAAGATCAACAAAGTAGGAACCGGAACATCACAACATACGCGAACTTGACAATGAGATACTTGAACTAGTGAAGACATATGCACATGAAGGAAAGATCAACTAAGTAGGAACCGACACATCACAACATACACGAGCTTGACAATGGGATACTTGAACTAGTGGAGGACACATGCACATGGAGGAAAAATCAACCAAGTATGAACCGGAACATCTCAACATACACGAACTTGACAATGACAAACTAGAACTAGTGAAAGACATATGCACATGGAGGAAAAATCAACTAAGTAGGAACCGGAACATCTCATCATACATTAACTCGACAATGAGATACTTGAACTAGTGAAGGACACATGCATATGGGGGAAAGATCAACTAGGTAGGAACCGAAACATCACAACATACATGGACTTGACAAGGAGAAGCTAGAACTAGTGAAAGACATATGCACATGGAAGAAAGATCAACTAAGTAGGAACCGGAACATCACAACATACATGAACTTGACAATGAGATACTTAAACTAGTGAAGACATATGCACATGAAGGAAGATCAACTAAGTAGGAACCGTCACATCACAACATACACGAACTTGATAATGGGAAGCTAGAACTTGTGAAGATCATATGCACATAGAGGAGAGATCAACTAAGGTGGAACCGGAATATCACAACATGTATGAACTTGTCAATGAGATACTTGAACTAGCGAAGGACACATGAACATGGAGGAAAGATCAACTAAGTAGGAACCGGAACATCACAACACATATGAATTTGACAATGGGATGCTTGACTAGTGAACGGCACATGCACATAGAGGAGAGATCAACTAAGTAGGATCCGGAACATCACAACATGCACGAACTTGACAATAAGGAGATAAAACTAGTGAAAGGCAGATGCACATGAAGGAGAGTTCAACTAAGTATAAACCCGAACATCACAACATACACGAACTCAACAATGAGAAGCTAGAACTAGTGAAAAACACATGCACAAAGGGGAAAGATCAACTAAGTAGGAACCGAAACATCATCATGTGAGAGTCGAGCCATGTATGTGAGTGAGACTTGCTCAAACACATGCCCATGGCTCATGCATGCAACCAAATTTGAAACGGAATGTCATCATCTACCGTGTGAGTAGGAAGGCACAAGCTAGACTAGTCCCAAAACACAAGTTTTGAACACAAGATCACTTATGGAAAATTCGGGGTATTCCCTACTACCGTCTTCACCCGAAAATAACGCTCGGGCGTTATGTACGAATATAACGCCCTACGGGCGTAGTATTCGTTTACAACGCCCGGGCGTTGTATTCTGAAGAAAATGACTAACTTTTTGGGATAGGGGACCTTCGGAAAAAAAAAAGTATAGAACGCCCGGGCGTTTTATTCTGCAATTCCGAACCGGTACCAGTAGGGGGGCCTCGCTGCCGTTATGCCAAAAACCGCTACCCATTAGTGCCGCGTCACAGTGGGCCTCGCTCCACTACTCATGAATTGTGCAAAATGAGAATGAATCTTCCGCTAGAACATTGAAAGATACACTACTATTATTTGTCTTTTTTCCATGTCGTGAGTGGTGGAGCCAGTCGGAAAATAGGCCGAAGATGTTCAGAAAGCCATTGGGGCCGAAGAATTTAGAAAGCCATTGGGGCAGGTCGCGTTCTTGGAATCCGCCCCTCCACTTCGCATCGATCTGCACAGCAAGCAACTTGGTGAGTAAAGTGCTCGTTTCTTGGAGTCTCCCTTCGACACTGCCCATCCACTTACATGCACGTGTCCGTGTGCGTGAGAGAGAGACATTTTGGCTCTCTCTCTCTGTCTGTCTCTCTCTCTCTCTCTCTCTCTCACACACACACACACACACACACACACACACACACACACAC
>BFEA01000349.1:1429043-1439884 GCA_003427395.1 Chara braunii | reverse complement strand
AAAAAAAAAAAAAAAAAAAGTTTTAGTATAATTTACAATGACTTCTTCGAATAGAACGCCCGAGCGTTCTATTTGGAGGGGCGTTATATTCGGAAAAAAATAAGTAAAAACATAATTGGGACCTTTTTGGGATAAGTTGAATATAACGCCCGGGCGTTATTTTCGGGTGAAGACGGTAGCATATGGGTGAAAATCAAGACTTGCATTAGGCCGAGTTACAAGTATTGAGCATGAGATCATCCCTTGAGGAATCGGAGCATCACTTACTAGTATGTGAGTGACATGCAAGAGTTGAGGTAGCCCAAATCCCAAAGATTGAACACGAGATCATCCATAGAAGAAGCGGAGCATCTCCTACTAGCTTGTGAGAGAAAAGCAAGGTCTACACTAGGCCAAATCACAAGCTATGAGCATGAGATCACCCATACAAGAATCGGATCATCTCGTACTAGCATGTGAGTGAAAAGCAAGATTTATACTAGTCCGAAATCACAAAAAATGAGTTTAAGATCATTCATAGAAGAATCGGAACATCTCCTACTAGTGTGTGAGTGAAATGCAAGAGTTACACTAGGCTATATCACAAGGTTTGAGCAAGAGATNCAAGAAATGAGTATGAGATCATTCATAGAAGAATCGGAACATCTCCTACTAGTGTGTGAGTGAAATGCAAGAGTTACACTAGGCTATATCACAAGAAATGAGCACGAGATCATTCATAGACGAATCGGAACATCTCCTATTAGTGTGTGAGTGAAATGCAAGAGTTACACTAGGCTATATCACAAGAAATGAGCAAGAAATCATCCATGGAAGAATCGGATCATCTCTTACTAGTGTGTGAGTGAAATGCAAGAGTTACACTAGGCTATATCACAAGGTACAAGCAAGAGATCATCCATGGAAGAATCGGAGGATCTCCTACGAACATGTGAGTGAAATGCAAGATCTCTACTATTCCGAATCACAAGAAATGAGCATGAGATCTTTCATAGAAGCATCGAAACATCTCCTACTAGTGTGTGAGTGAAAGGCAAGAGTTACACTAGGCTACATCACAAGAAATGGGCAAGAGATCATTCATGGAAGAATCGGATCATCTCCTACTAGTGTGTGAGTGAAATGCAAGACCTACACTAGTCCAAGTCACAAGAAATGAGCATGAGATCATCATAGAAGAATCGGAACATCTCCTACTAGTGTGTGAGTGAAATGCAAGAGTTACACTAGGCTATATCACAAGAAATGAGCAAGAGATCATCAATGGAAGAATCGGATCATCTCCTACTAGCATGTGAGTGAAAAGTATGATCTACACTAGTCCAAATCACAAGTAATGAGTTTGAGATCATTCATAAAAGAAGCGGAGCATCTCCTACTAGTATGTGAGTGAAATGCAAGAGTTGAAGTAACTCAAAACACAAAGATTGAACATGAGATCATCCATAGAAGAATCGGAGCTCTACCTACTAGCATGTGAGTGAAAAGCAAGACCTACACTAGTCCAAATCACAAGAAATGAGCATGAGATCATTCATAGAAGAATCGGAACATCTCCTACTGGTGTGTGAGTGAAATGCAAGAGTTACACTAGGCTATATCACAAGATTTGAGCAAGAGATCATCCATGGAAGAATCGAATCATCTCCTACTAGTGTGTGAGTAAAATGCAAGAGTTACACTAGGCTATATCACAAGATACAAGCAAGAGATCATCCATAGAAGAATCGGAGGATCTCCTACTAACATGTGAGTGAAATGCAAGATCTCTACTAGTCCAAATCACAAGAAATGAGCATGAGATCATTCATAGACAAATCGGAGTACTACCTACTAGTGTGTGAATGAAAACCAAGAGTTTGAGTAGCCCAATAGGAAGAAGAAGATGAAGAAGAAGAGGAAGAAGAGGAAGAAGAGGAAGAGGGAGAAGAAGAAGAGGAGGAGGAAGAGGAAGAAATAGAAGGTGAAGAAGATGACGAAGAAGAAGAAAAAGAAGAAGAAGAAGAAGAGGAAGAAGTAGAAGAAAAATCATCTTCCTTCCACTCACCTTGTTAATGTCTTTGAGATGGAGTCTTAATCTTGATGAGGCTTCTTTCTCCTTGCACAAAACACCTTTTTGGCTATGGCCCCCTTCTTCTTCAAGCCCCTCTCCTTCCTCTCTCTCTTTCTTCCAAGTTACCACAAGCTCCAATCACCATAGCTATGGAGTCCTCCTCTCTGGGAGGGCTAATGGGACTCCCTCTAGCCTCTCTCTCTTCCTCACACCCAGGGGCTATGGCGGATCACCTCCCTAGGGCCAGCCTCACGACCACTAGTCTCTAGAGCTCCTCTCCTAAGCTCATGGCCTCCACCAAGCTCCTAAACTAGCATGGGTTCCCCTCTCCTCTCTCCAAGTGAAAGAGTGTTCCTATGAGCTCACTTGGGCAGCATGGGCACTCCTCATGCAATTGTGAAAGTGGCGGACTGAATTCCCAGCTTATGTAGGCTGAAACCAGCAGTCCGTCCAGCCCATGAGCCTCCCCATATGCCCTCCCTCATTTTAGGAGGGATGAGGTCAAAGTTGGGACCTGGCAGTCCCTACTGTGCAGGTCCCAATAGGCCGGCACACTGGAGCCTCATTCAAGGCCAGTTTCATGGCTGGTACTTGACTGTTATATCTCGGATTTGAACAATGGCACCCCCATGCTCCTAGAGGGCTCCATTTTACCTCCGTTTGTCTTATTTTTAGCCCCTTTTGCTCCGATTTTCCAAGGACAACCTTTTTTTCAAGTTGAGCTTCTTGAGGCCCTATTTTCTCATGCCTAGCTAGTCCGAGATATTTCGGACTGCTGGGCAGCCCTCCCACTATCATTATTTCACTTTTTTTTCTCCCCATGGTTCTCCCACTTTCCCCCACTAGTGATTGCACTAGTGGTTCTAATATTTCCCACCGTCTAGATCCTTGATCTTGACGGTGTCATTTGCTTGCACAATTATTCCTTGTAATTGCTCATGGTTCCCTTGGGACATCCCAAGTCCCCGCCACTTTCCTCCGTACTAATTCCATTTTCTTGTCCCGCCGGCAGTCTGGCGCGTGTCCCGTTTTTTCGACTTTTATTATTTGGGCCCACTTGGTCCCCGACAACATTCCGGATGGTGTCCCATTTTTATTTTTGGGGCCCTCTTGCCCTTGGTGGTCCCATCATCTCTAAATGCGTGCCGATTTTTCTAGGTCGTGAGATCTCGTCTCACAGTCGCCGTTTACCGTCTCCCATGCCGAAATTGCTCCTTTCTAGCATTTTGGGCTCGCCGTGGCTCATTTTCCCTTAGCCTAGGCATCCCCATGCAGTCCGTTATTTCTCAGACTGCAATCATGGCCATTTTTCTAGTCCCACAACCCCACAACTTGCCCCATGCTAAAAAACCGGTAGGGTGTGAAGCCAGTAGAGGAATGTACAGACGTGTTATACACAAGTTGTGCACGACTCAAATGGAGATCCCAGTCCTGCTGATCCGGACTGATCACAGGACGCAGAAACTGGAAGAGAATCTAGTTCATCACTTCAGCCTGATCATTGGCTTCAGGATGACGACCAAATGTCATATTCAGGCGATAATGAAGGTAATCCTTGCAGTAGGATTGCCATTCATTGCTGCAAAACGACGGATCTCAGCCACTGGCAATAGAGGTGGATGGTCCATGGTGTGTAACCCACCTTCGGCAAACGCCGCCTAAATGGCTGGCACATGAGCCTCAACTAGTAAGGAGATGAACTCTGCATATTTGGAGAACCGATCCGCACATATCATGACCTGATGCATACCTCATGGAGTAGTCCTACCCAAATCAGTAAAATCGATGGATACTGACTGTGCAGGAGCATCAGGGATAGGTGGTGGTTCGAGTAGGCCAAGGGAATGTCGACGTACAACCTTGTTCCTTTGGCATAACTCACAGGTTTCCACATAGTGCAGCATGTCACTCCTCATCTCCTTCCAGAAGAATGGCACTCTGACATCAGAAGTATCCTCAGCTTGCGGTCCTGGGGAATGCACAGGCGCTCCTCACCCCTGCTGCATGTGTACAACATGCCTGAAACCAGCGTATATCCTGGTTCAGAGGCAGGATCGTCCTGGAGATTCCTCAAGATAGGCCCAAAGATCTCATCTTGGGGCAGCAAACGGGCAATGGTCTGACGGGTCCTCTCTCCAAATGAGTGAGTAAAGGAGATCAGGAAAAGAGTGTTAGGCCTACGAGAAAGGGCGTCTGCTACTCGATTGTAGCAGCCCTTCTTGTGCTTCAGTTCAAAGTCAAACATGTCAATAAACTGAATGTAGCGAGCAAGCTTGTCATTCAACTCTCCCAGGGACTTCCTCCACTACAAGGTGGAGTGATCTGAAAAGATCTTGAAGTGCCTGCCTAGGAGTAAGTGCTTCCAATGCTTGAGCGCTGACACAAGAGCATAAAGCTCTTTCTCATAGGTAGAGTCCCGCAACTTCTTGGTCTTGATCTTCTTGCTCATATACTCGATAGGCTGCAGACCATTCCCATCATCCTGTTGAAGTACCGCCGCTACACCATACTGACTAGCATCAGTAGTAAGCACAAAAGGCAGGGTAGGGTCAGGTAGCTTCAAGAAAGGGGCACGAATCAAGGCCTCCTTGAGACGTGTGAAAGCCTCCTGACATTCTCATATATGCCATACCTGGTTTTGAAGGTTGTCTTGTGGACATCGCCTTCAACCATCTCAATCTGGTGATAGCCAGATTTGAGGTCGATCTTGCTAAAGATGGTACAACCCTGCACCATATCCAACAGATCATCAATGCGAGGAAGAGGCTCTGTAGACTTCCTCGGGATTTTGTTGAGACCTCTATAGTCCACACACATCTTGAACTCACCATTCCCCTTTGGAACAAAGAGGACTGGTGCCCCAAACTCAGATGTGTTGGGCCTGATCCAACCCTTGCTGGTCAGGGTCTCTAACTGTTTCCTGAGCTCTTCAAGTTCAGCAGGGGACATCCTGTAGACTCGGCCCTTGGGAGGGACCAAACCAGGTAAGATCTCAATCTTATGTTTAGTCTGCCTATGGACAAGTCCAGTAGGCTCCTCCATAAGATCTGAGAAGTTGTCTACAACCTGCTGAATCAGAGAGGGACAGGGAGCAGTCTCCGCGTCAGTCTATTTGACATAAGCCACGAACAGACGAGCGTGGTCAGTCTGGCGTGAGAATCGCAGGAATCTGCGGGCACTCATGCAATAACAGTTGCTGGCCGGATGGTACTCGTCAGCGAGCATGCAAGGGCGATATACCCCATGTCGGCCAGGTAGCTCAACCCTAGGGATCTGCCAGTCGATCCTAGGGTTGGTGGCATTAAGCCACTGCATGGAGAAGACAAGGTCAAAGGGGACATTAGGAAACGTGTAGAAGTTCAGGCGATGCCTGACTTCTCCCTGCTTGTCAAAGGACACAGGTAGACCCTTGACAACAGTAGTGATCCTGACTGTGGAGGAGTCTCCAATGCGTACCTCTATGGGTTGTCGCAATTTCACCAACCTCTAGGTTGTCGCAATTTCACCAACCTCTAATCCAAGTGCAGCTTGCTGACTGCCTTGGGAGAGATGAAGTTGCGAGTAGCCCCACAGTCCAAGAGCCCTTAGATCTTGGCTCCCAGGATGAAGGGTCGAAGTAGGATGAGTTCAGACCTATGCTTTTTCTTCTTCTCCTGCAAGGATAGGAAAGATTAGCAAGGCACTGAGCATCGTCCTCCTCCCACATCTCATCCAACTCAGAGTCTTCAAAAGTGAAAGACCCTGAAGATGCAACTCCAGAACAAGTAGAACCAGCGAGAGAATGTGAAGATTCACCCTCATCTGAAAGTGAATCAGCACTGGTGGAAGGAGCTGCTGCTTCCACCTCTCTCTGCTCTAGTTTTTTGAACTAGAGCTGCCTGTAGACCTACGAGGCATGCTGGGACAATCCTTTAGGAAATGGTCCCCCTCGCATCTCAGGCAGACCCCCTTGTCCTTCCTCTTCCTCCAAACTCTCTCCTGGATCCTGAGTGCATGCCAGGGAAAGGTGGAAGGATCAAGCGGGTCAGCTGGCCAGCGGACGTCACGTGGTAGAGGTACTCTCTCGGCACCAGGGGAAGAGGCACGCCCCTTTCCTTTCCCCTGTTTGCTGGTTGATGCTTTCTGGGCTGGGGGCTTGCCCTTTGTCAAGCCCATCAAAGCATCAGCCAGGGCAAGAACAACAGAATCTGCAGCAGATGTTGAGGCAGTCCCAGGTGGAGGGCTCCCACCCTGGGATGTTGCGTCGCTATCTGAACCTGAAACTGCAGTAGCAAACAGGGCACCCTTCCTCCTCCTTCACCCTTTGGAGGAGGGTCCCTTCCTTCAGAAGGGGCCTCATGGACATGGAGTTTGGACTCCAAGTCCAAGGTTGCTCTGCCAAAGGACTGCCAGTGCTTATGGCCCTGAGAGAACAGTGCAATCTGGTATTGCTCAGGCGCTGCTCTGAGGAAATGGATGAGCAGATCCTGCTCACTCATCTCCAACCCAGGAGTCGATGTGAGACTCTCAAAGGTAGAACAACTTGGACAAGGAGGCATCAAACTTTCTCTAGCCCAGACGCAAAATTTTGCCTGTCGCCTTTCTGGCCTGCTCCCTTGTCTGCAAACCGGTCTTGCAGTGCCTGTAGAAAACCAGTCACCCCCAACCTCTGTAACCAATCAGCCATCTCCACACCTTGCTTGCTGGAGGTGGAAGTGCACCATTTGAGCGGAGTCCGCTCCAGACGAGCAAGAATGGCTGACACCTTCACATCCTCATCACATTTGAACCCACTCAGGTAGGTTCCCTGAGCAGTGACCCAGTTTGCTACATCCACCTTTGAGTCCTCACCAGAGAACATAGGTGGGGGTGTCATCTTGGGCCACTGCTGATCAAATGAGAGTGAGGGCTGAGAAGCTGCTGCTGATTTGGGTGTAGAGGGTGGAGATGAGGGTCTAGAGTGTGGGGGAGATGCAGGTTTCCCTTGAGGAGGGCCAGAAGAGGGAGGAACTGTCAGAGATGTAGGGATCTTCAAATGAGTAAAGATCAGATCCAGTTTGGCAGAGATGGCATCCAACTTTTTGGAAAAAGCTGAGTGGCTACTCTCCAGACTGGTGATGCGGTCATCCTAGTTAGTAAAATAAGAACGGTGAATATAATCCTGCAAGAGGATGAATTCAGCCATGTCCTTGTTGTACTGACTGGAACTACCACTTGTCCTGATCTTTTCCACAGCTGCAATCAGCAACTTTCTCCTGGTTTCCGTCTAAGCTACTTCTTCTTTCTTTTTCAACTCCGCCTTTAGGAACTCAACTGCTTGGGCCTGCTGGGGGAGTTTCTCCTCCAGGGCCCGCAGTTCAGCCTCTAAAGGGTCCAGCGGAATCTGAGGCTTAGCCTCAGAAACCTCTGCCTACCCAGCATATGCCATTTCCCACAATTCAGATAAATAGAAATAAACAATTAATCAGAGACAAAGCAGTAGGTAACAAGAATTGAATTTCCTCTTCAATACTCACCCAATTGCTATCACCTGCCTGGAGAGAGAAGATTGGTTAGTCTGAGCAAGTGAGTGCTCAGTCTCAGCAGACCACTTGAAGGTCAGAGTCAGTTTAGAGACCCTTCAGGCAAAAATCAATTTTACGATTTTTCCATCCCTGGCCTGACACAACAATTGCATGCAATAATTGTGAATCCTGCTTCAACAATTGACATGATGTAGTCTTGGACTGATTAGTATTGATTAGTAATTAGACAAAGTGACGAATTAGGGTTAAACAGGTGTCCACTGATGACCAAGATGCAGCGATTTACAGGTTACCCTATTTTTAGACCTACCCTACATACCTCACCACTGTATGACCCTGTATGTCATACCCTCGATATGGGGAATTACAGTTTTCCCTGTAACTGACTCAAAACACCAAATCTCGATGTGCAATTTCAAACACAGACTGAATACTGAATTGCGCTTTCCCAGGGACTGACAGAATTGAATTCTGATGGACAGAATCAAAGTTATGACTGACCCTAGTCTAGCCAAGCTTTAACTATGTCAGCGCAGAATTCAAATTTGCATTATCACTGAAGACAGGACCCTGAACTCACCAATTCACTACACAGTATAAATTGCAATATTGAAAAGCAGTCTCAGATGAAATATGAGTCATAAAGAAGGTCAAACAGGGTTAGTAGAAGTCAAAGAAGGGAGGTAGGGGAAGTTGGATATGGCTGTCCCACAGTCTGAATTTCGAGCTTCAACTGTACACTAACAGACAGACCAAATTTCGCTATTCTAAAAATAGACTCAGAATCGCCACACTGGATGGAGTAAGGAACACACTTACTTCAGGGTCAACTCTGAAGAAGATGCATGAAACCTTGGCTATGGCTGAATAGTCAACCCCATCTCGCCAGTTTCATCTCCTGACAGTATCCAGTGTTCCCACGTACCAAATTGCCTGAAACTTGGTGATACAGTAGATTACCCTGAAGCGCTTCACCCCCAACTGGCAGATTCAGAGAATTCGGATTCCCAGATGCCAATAACTGACAAAGTCAGTGCAGCGCCACATCACCCTGTACTGTGCTTCTTGGAAATTCGGGATCCTGACCCAATTCCATAATCACAACCTCCTGGGATCACTTTTTTGCAAATCGCCAGCCTCCTGATGAATCACCAAGCTAAATTAGCCTCTCAGAGCCTCTTAGGCCTCTGAGCACCAATCGCCAATCACTCCTGCACAACCCTAGTCAGGAGTGAGTCACCCTATGTCCAATTCTTCTCGCCACGCACTCACCACCACCACCCTTACTGACAACAACCCTGAAGATTGTGAATGGCCATGAGACTCAACTCCAGTATCTCGCCAGATGATGATGGGTGCTCCAACTCACCAATCGCTCCAGAGTCTGGATCCAATTGCTCCGATACCAACTGTTATGATTCTAGTTGTTTGCTGTCTGATGTCCAACACTCACGCACATAGACTTCCAGGTATGCCCATACATACACAGAAGGAAGGGGAGAGGATAGGAGTATCACACCGCACAGGGAGAGAACACAGCGGAAGACTTGACCATGTGATATGAAAGGGTACACTGAAAGTGCAATTCACTCCACTCAATTCTCACAACCTGTCATAGAGAAAAGCCGAGAAGATCACATCCATGAAACAATGAAATGATGATAGTCCAAACCCAGTTACACATTGTTTTATTAAACTCAGAGTCTTGAATTGTCAGGATAACTTCAGTACTACAGTGCGCTGCTCAGAATTGAGCAGCGCTTCACTCCCCAACCCTGATTAACACCCGTAACACCCTTGAGCCCCTGAATCATCAAGCGCCACCCAAATATAGCCTCCACAGGGAAGCGCTACCCTGAAACATGCCTCTGAGGCCAAGCGCCACTCAAAGGATGAAGAAGAAGATCAGCGCCACAGTATCTGATGATAACGAAGTGTCGGAAGACTTCCCGGGTGGAAGTCTGTAGCAGCGCCGCACCAAACCCTGACAAGATGACCTCTGAAGAAGCTGCAGTTATGGCTGCAGCACCATCACCCTGGAACCCCACTCCGGAGGAGGGTCCAGCAGGGCACCAATCTCTCTCGCCTCCAGCAGACCTCGATAACCCAGACCTCTGTCAGCCCCTGCGTGCTGGCAGAGTACAGCGCAGGTCCCAGTTATGGTCGGCGCTCCCAAGGTCTGGCTATGCCTGTCTCCTTCCACGCTGAGCCGTCACCACTTCCGGTTCACGCGTAGTGCAGCAGCGATGTACTCGGTACCAACTGCCAAAAACCATGAACCGATGTGCCCATCCTATCCATAGACTATAACTAGCCTAAACTCGACCTTGACCGGACTGACTGACCGACCGGTACCGTATCTGTTTCGGCCTCTCGGCCTCTACCGGACCCGGCTATAGGCTATAGGACTGTCTATCAGAATAGGCCCTTAGGGCCTATCTATCCTAGGGGTAGCCCGGGCCTGCTATTCGCAGTTAGGGTAGCTGTAGGGAAGTCGGTTAGTACCGGGCGTGCATTTTCCCGTATTGGCAGATATGTCCCTCACGATTTCCCTCACAGGCAGGTCTCTCGGTTAGCCCTCAGCCAAACCAAAATTACGAATCTGTCCTACTTATAGTACAGCCTCGACAGAGAGAGGCTACAGGCAACCAGAAAACAGCAAGTCATTGCACGACGATGAAGGAGGTCGAGAAGGAGGAGGAGAGAAGGAGAGAAGGAGAAGAATAAGTAGGTGGGTGACGAGGAGGAGAGAAGAAGAATAAGAGAGGACGAGGAGGAGGAGAGAAGGACAAGAAAGGAGGAGGAGGAGGAGGAAGAGGACCTGCCTGTTTTGTATGGCGATGACGGGAAAAAAAAATAGACGACGAGAAAGGAGGAGGAGGAGAGAGAGAGAGAGAGAGAGAGAGAGAGAGAGAGAGAGAGAGAGAGAGAGAGAGAGAGAGAGAGGAATCCCGCCTGTCAATAGGTTAACTAGCGGCCGGATTTCACCGCACTGATGTGGCCACGCGACACTTCGCCTAATGAACAAGTCCAATGAAATCGAAACGAGGAGGAGGAGGAGAAGGAGAAGAAAGGAGGAGGAGGAGAAGAAAGGAGGAGGAGAAGAAAGGAGGAGGAGGAGGAGAAGGAGAAGAAAGGAGGAGGAGGAGGAGAAGAAAGGAGGAGGAGGAGGAAGAGGAGAGAAGAAGAAGAAAGGAGGAGGAGGAGGTGAAAGGAGTAGGAGGAAGAGGAGAGAAGAAGAAGAGGAGAGAAGAAGAAGAAAGGAGGAGGAGGAGGAGCAGGAG
>BFEA01000349.1:1272883-1292535 GCA_003427395.1 Chara braunii | reverse complement strand
TGTCCTCTCCACTACCTTGTCTCTCTTGTCCAATGCTTGTGAACTTGCGTGACGCCGGCGATAAAGGATCTAATGGCAAGCGCACGAGGACGATGGCCTGCTGCCTCACTGTTCATGGAGATTATGCAGCTGGTTTGGCCACCATGCAGTTTCATTGGCCGGCATCCCGACTCGCGGACTTACGGGAGCAGCAACTTGTGACATGGATCTTTGCATCAGTCTGCGACTTCCTTGCTTCCAGATCAGACCTCATTGCAGTTCGTGTACCAGACGGACCCTAGCACTTGGACTTTGACACTACGACTACGCTTCTTGGACTTCTACCTATAGCAGCTGCTGAATACCGCTTCTACCACCTACTCCAAAGACCTGATCAAGACCGCTGCAGACCCCCTTTCAAGACATTTGGACACTTTGTTCCTACATGAGATTCTGCTTCCRACTCCTTCGGACACACCAGCCTTCGCACCCTGAACAAACATTTTCATTTTTATTTTTCCTGACTTTGACAACCHHGTAGAACATCATTAGCAGATCCCTGTTTCCCTAACCATTGTTCCCCGTACCCACTAGAACATCAATAGACATCCCCTGTTCCCCTGACCATTGTTTCCCTTACCCACTACAACATCAATAGAAATACMYTGTTTTCCTGAACACCGTTTCCCTTACCCAGTAGAACATCAATAGAAGTTCCCTGTTCCCTGAACTCTGTTCCCCCTTAACCTATAGCGAACCATGCAGTCCCCTTATTTCATCAGTAGGACAACCCTGCTCCCTATCTTCCCTTTAGYTCATTTGTAGGACTACCCTGTTCCTTGCAACCCCCCCTAGTTCATCAGTAGGACAACCCTGTTCACCGGTACCAAACCCTGTTCCCTCTTACTCCCGCAGCCCATGCCACCCACATTATACCCCTCTTCCCTTTCGACTTGTTAACCAGTGACCGGCCCCGTCCCGTCCTTCACAGATTTCAGCATTSCTTCATGATTTTTGGCAGCYGGGACGTTGCCTTCTAGAGGGAGGGGATAGTGTTACGGACTTCGCCAGGGCTCGATCCCTAGTCTATCTTTTGCTGTTTCGGCTGCATCCCGTTTTCGGCCTGGCACCCTTTTTCCAAACCCCTCCTTTGGTACCATAGGATTTTGGACAACTGGCGCCATGCTGCAATTCGGGCGCCACTTTCAAATACTACATTTTTCAGTTCTGCCCTCGGGGCCTTTGCAGAAATGCCCCTGGTACCGTACGTGTCACCGGTACTTATGCCGGCTCCCCGTACGGTACGGGGACCAGTCTCGTACGAGTTCTCTGATGTTGTACTCGTACTCAGTGTGACTTGCTGTTTGGGCATTCGGAATCCAAGACTTCGACTTTGTGCCTTGCCACGGTGTCTGCGTCCGATCCTCAGTCCCAGTCAGTCGTGTCGAGTGAGTGAGTGTGTGTGTGTGCTCTCACTCTCTCCCTCTCTCTCCTCTCCCTCGGCTCACCCTCAGCCTCACGCTCGTTACATGACCATTCAATAAAAGTCCAGGTGAAAACCTTAATAAAACAATAAAAACCACCAGGGCTAATGGATTGGAGTTGAGTCGTAAACCGACGCATCGGCAACCGACTTGTTACCAGTGATAACAGAAGATGATCTTCGTGGGATCAAGTTGAATCTAGCCGAAATCCTGAATCAAATGTCCAAAGAGGGCATGTATCATAAGACAGGTCAACACCCAAGCTAAATCATCAGTGTATGGAGAATAAATCTCCACAACACATTCTTACTCAAAACTATCTGCCAACTAAGTCTAAGTCTATCCCTACCTCTGGCATATATCCCCCATACAAAGTGGATTGCCAGTATCGCCACCTGTCAAAATATAATCTCTCTCTTTTAAACTAAGAAAATTTTGGCAGCGCTTCCCGTAGGAAAAATGTCTTTTCAAAATTTTTACTTGCTTAAATATGAAAACTGAAACAATATCTAACTCTGGTAAGTCAAATTTTGTCTAACTCCCTGAATTAGTAAAAATTTGGGCAGCATCTCCTTTAGAAAAGTAGACTTCCCAGATTTATACTAAGTCAGATAAGAACTCAAAGTAAGACTTCAGTTAAGCCAAGACAAAATTTAACTAACTCCTTAGATTTGTAAAAATTTCGGCAGCACTTCCCGTAGAGAAAGTGACTTTCCAAAATTTATACAAAGCTAAGTTCAATATCTAGAAATAACTTTGACTTCCTAAAGTCCAATTTTGTCTAACTCTTTGAATTAACATAAAATTGGGCAGCACTCCCTTTAGAAAATGAAACTTTCCACATTTTTACTGAGCCATATATAAAATTTAGACAAACTGAACTTTGAAAAGTCAAAATCTGACTAACTCCTTGGTTTTGTAGAAATTTTGGCAGTGCTTCCCGTAGAGAAATTAGCTTACCAAGATTTATACAAAACCAAGTATAATAAATGATCCCAGAAAAGGCATAAATTGACCTAAGTAAAATAAACTTATCTCAGAAAATGCAGGACTTGAAATTAACTCTTATAGCTTTAGCACATGGCGAGCATATAAAACAACTACCTATCAAACTGAAACCTAAACTACGTAGTGATCTCACTCAGCCACATGCAAGGCCAAACCACATAGGTAAGTACTCTCACCAGCCCAAAGTTAACCTTGTCAAACAATAGTTCGTAATCTTTCATTGATTTATCCCTTATAGCCAACTTACATAAGGCGTAAAGCTAGACCATCCAATGTTATGGAAACCTGTCTAGTTCAACCATTGAGTATACATAAACACAGGGCACTACAACTTTTCTCTTCCTTGGGGATATGACTAGGCTTTCCAACCTGGTCGCCCTGAACCGTTCAAGTATCCAAGTTATATATAATTATCTGCACTTAATCTTTTAAGGTAGCATATGACTGAACCGATAATCTTAGATCAAGGTTCAGCCTACCCCTTCTTACCACAAGTTTATTCTTAATTCATACTCTCTTCAGTTGGTGATAAGCTATAGTCATATCATCCAATGTTATGGAAAAACATCTGACTAGCCAGTTCATAAGTAAAATAATATAAGAATATAAACAAATTTATCTCTTTGGTTATAACATGTGTGTGGCTCCAGACCAGACCACCCAATCTTATGGGAACCTGTCCAGTCCTTTGCCTGAATATCCCTCAGAACGAAACAAAAAGAGTCAGAGTCATCCAATCTTAGAGAACATGCTCAACTCTCTTTCAGAAACCAATAAACATAAGAAAGCCCAAAGAAAACAAGGCAACCAAGCCATCCAATCTTATGGAAAAATGCTTGGTCCCTGAAAGTCAAACATAAGCAGCCCTCGCAAGTCAAAGCAACCAGACCACCCAACCTTATGGGAATTTGTCTGATCCTTCAGGCAATCAGAAATAAACATAACACAGGACCCTTCAATCTTATGGAGCTCTCCCAGTCTTTGGTTGACCCAGTCAGACACAAGCATTACAACCTTCCTCCCACCTTCCCCCCAGATGCAACCCTTTTTCACAATCTTCTTTCAGTCAAACAACAAATCTGAAACTGAAATTGCACAAACATTCTTTTACTAAATGTGGTCGGTGTCCTGAAAGTCAAACATAAAGTCAAAGTAGGGATGTAGGCAGTATACTTAGTCAAACCGTAGAAGGAAGTACAGTTAGGGATTTTAACTAGGTTTATAGAATGAAAGCAATGATTACCTCTCAGTTCCCTTCCTCCATAACTCCTCCTAAGTTCCGACAGAGCTCCTGCAATCGGTGGGCAGACTCCCCATAGAGTCTTGTTGCGGTCCTACAGGTTGCAATCCCGCCTGCCGCCTTCCTCTCGTAACTAGGATTAGACTGAGAGTAAGAAGGGCAGAATATAAGGGGTTTCAGACTCTCGAGATACAAGAGGGGGACAACTCAACTCCCAAGAGAGGGTCTTGAAGTCTTGATGCGCCTGAGGGCCCTGCAATGGCAGCCAAAACGCACAGCAATTTGGTCAACTGAGGCTAAACCACCAGCTGTTGATCTCCCTAACGGCTCTCCTGATCGCAGCAAAAACCCCTCTTCAACAAACTCAGCCGCTTCTCAATGCTCACCTGTCCGAAATGCCCTGGCCACCGTTCGGGACACGACCATGAGTCAAAACACAGACCTCTTTTATGCCACAATGGGACAGCAGCGTGACCCAACTAGCCTTAGTGTGGACATAGTGTACGTATTTGGTTGTGCAACCCTCACCAAGCTCTGACAGGTATCCAACCCACGGCTGGACTCACGCTATCTTGGTCGGCATGGTGAACAGCACGCCGGTCAACAGATAAGCCTTCTTGCCCGCACTGCCTCCAGAACTTCCGTTTGATAGGTTGAGCAACACGTTGGCCAGCAGGTAAGTCTTTGGTCTTGCTGTTCACTCCCTCACTCCTCTCGCCTCTTACAATTTTTTCGCTTCTCTTTGCTCCAACCTCGGCTTCCCTAATTTCACGTGTAGTCTTGAAAAGCAGCGAAACAGTCTCACTCTGTCGGTTGTTGAGCTTACTTGGATTAGCCTACCCAATCCTGTTGGCTAAAGCCCTGTGGTACGTCCCAACCAAGACAGTGCAATCGAACCTCTCACTAAAGGATGGCCATCTTAACGTGAGCAGAGCAGAACATGACCACTAAATTCGAACACCTTGGTGATAGCTCAACGCAAAGACACAGTCGGCAAATCGAGGTCGAGTTCAAAGCAGTTGGCAATTTTAAGCAAACGGCACATCCTCAGTGGTAACGACTGCAACGACAAGCCCGAGCCCAAAGTGATGAACCATAATCCTGACGAGGTCAAGAGGAATACCAACACTCTGAATTCAAACAAAACAGCGGTTGCCTTTGCCTGAATTATCACCAACAGCATTCTCCCTTCTCAGGAAGCCGCAGCCACTCGCAGGGAACAATAGCTCCCGAATCTGAGTAAGCAGCGGCAACTGTCGTATAAGAAAAAGGAGACTAATGGTTTATGCAGTTTTCAAAACTGATTTTCCCTCTATAGAATGTCGGATCCGAACGAAACCTTCTGTAGTATTCGTTCTCAGGGGTGTAGGTAATCGAGGGCCCTATTCGGATACTTTCAAAAGTAGATATTAGAAAGTCACACACGGCTACCTTTCAATCCGTGTTTCCTTTTCTTCTTCTAGCTTCTTCCCGCTACCTCCTCCTTCTCTGCCACCACACCCAATCTACACCGGGACATGGTGCCGAGTTCCTACGGGGACGCCTTGGCTTTAGCACAGTCACCACTCAAAGTTGGTCAAGGTCGGATGTATCAACCTCACCATTATGTCTTAATACATCTTAAGTAAGCAAAAAAAAGAAAGAACTGGAGATGGCTATGACTGGGATGAAAACAGGAGCGATCGTCATCGATTACGTATAAGGAGCGATCGTCAAGAGGTAAGCTCCTTCCCCCCTTTCTCCTTCCCTATTAACTCTTTCACTTCTGCTCCCACTTTCGCGTCAGCTGCTTTCAGCATGCAAATGCACCTGGCCATCAACCTGACTAGGTTCAATCAAACGAGATAAACACCACAAACATAGCGAAAACGCGATCGCAGTGAATCGAGTAACATTGCCATGAATCGGGAGCCTCATAACGGACGACCAAACAGTCACCGCTACGACCACTGGAGCAAGCGGCATGGCTACGACGAGGAGCATGACCTGTCACGACAAGTATTAGTCGGGATTTCCATGAAGGCTGCTATGGCAATCACCATGTCGAGGGTCTTTCCCTCTCCTTTTTCGACTCTTTCCTGTCCTACTTAATCTCCTTTCGTCAAACAAAACTAAACAAAACTAAGTCCCGGACGCTGATAGCGACTATTCTGGAGCTCAATCACTAAATCTGGCCCGCCCATTCAACTCGCAATGTGTTGAAACCCCAAAATCAAGCCTTCATTCGCCTGATTCTGCTCAGGAACGAGGAAGATACGATCTATCTTTTCCGTCATGTCTCACTTTTTGCCTTCACTCGTCCATTGCGCAAGCCTTTCTCTTTCTATCTCCCGTCTTATTAACTTATCACGAAAACTAACTCCGCTATCTTGCTCGCCCTGGCCCAAGACATTTGTCTCCCTACTTTCCTCGCTCGAATCCGAAGAGAAACGAGTGAACTACGAATTCACTCGTCCGCCTTCATTGTCTTCTTGACCATCTTCTTCTCTCAAATGCACCCTGGCGCAGAATCTGGCTAGGTTCATCTTTCTTTTCTCACAGCTCCAAGTCTCCGACTCTTCCTGCTACTCCTGCGCTCTCGTCCTGCACTACAATGTGCTAAACTGGACACCCCAAGGGCGCTAATCAACACAATTAGCGGTCGGTGGTCACAGAAAGCCGAATTCTGCTATGGATTGTTTAAGGGCTTACCTGCCAGGTCAATCCACCCGACACGACCTACGCCCAACTTAGCCTTCTGCCAACTCTATCCTTATCCCCGATGCACCCGACGCTGGTCCTAGTCTAGGTTCACGTCGGCTTCACAATCATCGATCAGAAGAGAGATCACACGCGCCTTACGTCAACGCGCCCACACACTCTCTACTCTAGTCAACCATTTTGTCAGCGTAAATAACAGACACAGCCGCGCCTCGTGCGGTATACGTAAACTTTAAACCAAACTTATTTCTGTTGCTTGCAAAAACCAGGGCGGATACCCTTGTAAGGGTATTCGCACGGACAACGTCCACCGTCAGCACTCTAGTCATGGGGAGGAGCGGGAGATAATAACAAGGCGCCACATCAGCCACGGCAGACTTGTGTTTTCTGCCCGCCATCTTGCACGATGAGCAACACGCGGCCATCATCGCTACTTGCGGCATCTTCTTCGTCATCCCCTGGTTGCCACCCTCCCTCCATCCTGTCCTCGCCCTGATATTATCTACCCTTCCCTCTACCCCGGCACAACCGACACGTGTCCAATTTAGCCACCTGCAGAGGGTAGCTATCTTTCCTCCGTCCTGGCCCCGCCTCTCTCCCTTCTCGCACGACGACTCATCACCCTTCATCCGCCCTCACCCCGTCGGTTGTCCTCTTCTTCTATCCTCTTTTTTCTCGCACGACAAACTATAGTCGCGTACCTTCGACAACGACATCTACAGGGAGAGGAGAGGGGGTACGATTATTGTGGAATTAGGTAGGGGAAGGAGAGCGGAGGGAAAGATGTTTAAAGGGGAGAGGGGGGAGGCAGTCTCAGAAAGGAGGACTGGTCGTTGGACAAAGGGGAGGAAGTCTAAGGGGGAGAGGGTGGGGGACAAACTCTGAAAGGAGGGACAGTCGTTGGGCGAACCTGGTAGGAAATCTAAGTGGGATAGAGTGATAGACAGTCTCTGAAAGGAGGGCCAGTTGTTGGGCAAACCTGATAGGAGGATGGCTTAGACGAGGTCATTCAGGGACAAGCTCGACTGCACGGGTCAGAGTGACGGAGGCGGTGGGTTCAGTGACTGCATAGCATCTTCCCCGCTCTATCCCCTCGTGGCCATCTGCGCAGAAGGGAAATATAAAAAAATATAGGCTGGGCCGTCGCCCGGCCAGACATGCCTGGGCCAGTTGGGCCGATGGGGATCGCCCAACAAAACCAGGCGGGTCAAAAAAGAGGGAAGGATCTCCAAAAAAAAGAAATTGACTTCAGGCCAGGACTGCGCTCGGCCTGAGCCGTCAGAATCCGGTCTTACCTTTCATTTCGGTGTTGGGTCACCCAGGAGTGTTTGCGGGGCGTAAAGTTACTCTAAACAGTGACTAGAGGGATTTAAAGGGGTATATCTTACCTCATTTCTCCTCATTTATTTTTATCTTAAAATTAATATGCTGTCTAACGCCATCTTGGTCCACGAGAGGGCATACTTTGTTAGGATTTTTATTATCCATTTCATCTGGAGGGCGGTCGCTTCCTGTATCGGATCAATGATGCTTAGCCCTCCCTCGTGTGGTTTCCTGATGACGATTTGCCAGGCTACTTTGTTTAGGCATGTGGTTTTGTTGGGGTCTCCAGTCCACAGGTAGCATCTAACTCTCGCTTTCAACTTTTTAAGGTCGTCATCGGGAGGGGATCATATGGAGGCCATGTACCACAATGTTGAGAAAACGGCCGCGTTGATGATCAGCACTCTCCAGAGCAAGGAGGCCTGGGCTTTCCTGCAGGGGGCTAGACGAGTTATCGCTCTGACAATCAAAGTCGCCCCCATCCCTTACCAAATGCCATCTCAGTTTACCATAATACCCAGGTACCAAAGAGCTTGGTCACCTGTGGACCATGACATTGGGGTGAATAAGTCTGGGGGTTGGGAGGGGGTGCCTTCTGCAAGCCACCATCCTTCGGTTTTCTCCCAGTTCACCTTCATTTCTGAGGCTAGTCTGAAGGCTTTCATAGCGCGGGCTAGGGCTTGAAAGGAGAAATTGTGGGCGCGGATGAGGACCGTGAGGTCGTCTACGGACGTAAGTGTTGTGGGTAGACCGAAATCGTGAAGGGGATTGTAGTTTTGTTCAGCCAGGCGGTCTATGGATGGGTCCTTGCGCAGAAAGGAGGCAATCACTTCCATTATGAACATGAATATCGGTGGTGCGAGGGGGTCGCCTTGGCGGACCGATCTCAATATCGGATAGGTGTCTGACAATATTCTGCTTATTTGCACTTTGCCTGTGGCGTCTCCAGGGTTATGTCAGCTCTAATCTCTATTTTCCTTGCATTTTCATTTTACTGACAGATTCCAACAGAGGGATTTGAGAGGGGACTCAGGGAAAGGCAAGCTGGCAGTCAATCCTCCAATGCAGTGCAGTAATCAATGTTGATCAGGGACCCTTCGGCCAGAAGGAAGGGGGCATGTGTGTGTACAATGATGTAATTCTGTTATTTTGTCTTGCTGGGGGAATAGGAACCGGACAGACGCTCCCCATAATGGATATGGAGCTAGGACCATAAGGACCTGAAAAAAAAATAAAATAAAAAAAGAAGTAACCGAAGCAATGCGTATCAGATGTAAAACGGCAGGCTAACACATTTGAGACCAATTAGGAAACTGTTATTTATCAGTTGACCAATTTGCAAGGAAGGTGAGCAATAGCGAACTTCAGCAATCAAACAACATCATATACACAAGACCAGATAGTCGTGACCTCGAACCAACAGCAGAATTGCATCACGAGTTTCACCAAATAAGAAGACACCAAGAGCTCATAATTGACAATGCTGGTAAAGTCTCATCATCATCATCAATAAAGAACCAATGTTGATATCCTATCTGGCGCTCGGCGCCCAGACTACAGATGGCAGATCCTATCTAGCCTAGACTACAATGCCGAATGATGACGTCAACAACTTTCTCGAAGTACGAGCATACAACGACCAATGCCGCACGCTTCCAGCACCAGGTATGTCTCTTGCCTCACTCACAACCTCGTTCCCCAACATACAGATGCCACTTGCACCCGAGGACCACCTTGCGCCACACCTAGCTTACAGCAGCGCAGCTCGGCTATGTATGCCTGCTCCTTCCTTGCTCGCCCGCGAGCGAGTAGGCGCCAGCCAGCAAATAACGCAGCAGCGCTTGCGCAGCATGCAGCCAGCACCCGAATGTCGAATGAGGAGGCAGGCCCTTTGCTATATCGAAGTGGCCTGCCTGCTTCCAGTCCCAGGAATCTTCCAGTAGGCCCCGGTAGCCTGAGGCCCAGCACGGTCGAGAACAGGCCTGGGGCCTGCGGTGGTTGCATGCACCCAACTGCCTTTGGCATGCGTTTGGCCCAGTACCCGTATACAGCTCAGGGCCTGCTTTCCATTGATTCACACAGGCGTCCCAGGGCCTGTTTTTTCTCAACCAACTGGCGCTACGCAACTGCCTGAATTTCCTTAGTTGTGCAGAGGCCGAAATACGGCCTTGAGGGGCCTCGTCGAGCCTGCCTTCACTTAGGGCGGCCGACAGGCTCCCAAAAAGGGGCCAATTGGGGCTCATAGAGGCAGTGGCCTCAGATTCCCTCCTCCTTAGCTTCAACAGTCCTTTGAAAAGCTCAGTCTTCGACCATCGAGCGCTTTCCTTTCTGCAGAGATTTCTCGTAGTGGGCTACAACTTGCGGAGTGGTCTGCATGAGTTCCTCCCAGGTGAACGAGCGGTCCTCCTTAGGATCAGTATGATGTCGGAACCGAACGCGGTACTGCAGCTTCGGTTTCGGAGGACGTCCCCTACCTGCAATTCTTGGAACTGGCAGCTCTCGGTGATCAACAATATCGTCGATGTCGACCTCTCCATCCATGGTTGGGGCCAGCATTGAACGACGAGATGGAAACTGGTCTGTTTCCTTGAAAGGTGCAAGCTTGGAGGCGTGAAAGACAGGGTAAGTGCGTAAGTGACCAGGGATGCGAATAACATAAGACGGGCCATCCGGTTCATTCCCCACGACATCCAATACTTCCCACAGTCCAAAGTACTGTGGCATGAGCTTGCAGGAGATCCCGTGCTCCTGTCCCAGTTCTGAGGACTTGGCCCAGACTCTCTCTTCTACCTGAAATGTAGAGGGGCGGCGATGTTTGTTCTCAGACTCTATCATCGCCGCCTGTGCCTTGTGCATCTGTTCAACAGCCTGCTGCATCAGCTGCTCGTATCGATAAGCAAACTCTGAAGTCCCAGGTGCAGCGGTTGGCTGATTGTCAGGTAGTAGAAAGTCTAAAGGCAGTCGGGGTCTGAAGGTCAGCAGCAGGTTGTTAGGACTGACTCCGGTTGCGCTGTGCACAGCGTTATTGTACAAACTTGCGATGAGAGCAAGTTTCTCATCCCAATCTACCTGATTTGGCTTGATGTAATGCCTTAGCAGGTGTTGTACAACGCGGTTCATTTGTTCAGCCTTCCCGTTTGCCTCAGGATGATTGCCTGATGTCATCTGCAGTTGCGTACCTTGCTCTGCAGCTGCTGCTTTCCACAACTCACTTGTGAATCTGACATCCCTGTCACTAACTATGGACTTAGGTAATCCAAAGTCTCTAACCCAATTCTCTTTGAACATCTTAATCACATACTCCGTTTTAGTTGTTGCCGGCACCGCAACTAATCTAGCAAACTTACTAAACCTATCCACAATGACGTAGATGTAGCGCATCTCACTCTTGCTGGTGACCAACGTATCCATGAAGTCCATGGACAGGCTCTCACCAGGCCTTTCCGGAATCGGAAGGGGCTTCAGCAGCCCAAGAGGAGCCTGAGTACGTGGCTTGTCCCTCTGACAGACCTGACAAGTCTCCACGTACAACTTAGCATCTCTCATCAATGTGGGCCACCAGAACCGCTGCAGCAGATTGGCTGCGGTCTTCTTGTACCCAAATGGCCGGTGGCATCATGACACTCGCCTAAAAACAAACTACGCAAAGGGACACACAAACGTTTATTTCCAACCTTCTCAAGGAATAGCAAGCCATTGACCAACTCAAACTCGGCTGAAGTCTTTTTGTCCTTCGCCTCCAGTCTGCGTATGATCTCTGACATAAACCGATCCTCGCGATAGGCTTCCACCATTGACTGAGTATTATTGTCCGCAAGCCCAAACTCAGTGATCAGCGCACCAGAGAAATCTGGTCTACGCGATAAGGCATCAGCAACCTTGTTGTACTCGCCCTTGATGTACTGAGGTTCAAAGTCAGACTGCTCTATAACTTCGATTCAACGTTTCTTAGCGTCAGAGAGCACCGATTGTGTTCTCATCCATCTCAGTGTCTGATGATCAGTCCTGAGGATGAAGAACCTCCCAAGGAGATAGTGTCTCCAATGGGTCAGAGCCTTGTAAACCGCATAAAGTTCCTTCTCATAGGTGGACTTAGCGAACTTCTGAGAGGGCATCTTTTTGGACATGTACTCTACTGGCTTCAACTTTTTCCCCTCCTGTTGTGCAAGTACGGCGCCTATGCCATATTGGCTAGCATCCGTAGTTACTATAAATGGGTTATCAGGATCAGGAAGTTTCAAGACTTCGTAATGCGTCAACGCCTGCTTCAGATGTCTGAAAGCAGCCTCGCATCTCCCAGTCCACTCCCATGGGGTGTCAAGGCGGGTCAGGTCAGTCAAAGGGGCGGCAACTATGCTATAGTTCTTCACAAAATTGCGATAGTAGACGGTCATCCCTAAGAAAGATCTCATCTCAGATCAGTCAAAGGGGCAGCAACCATGCTGAGGATGCGGCCAGTCACGAATGCTGGCCACCTTCGCGTCATCGGGCTTCATCCCTTCCACGGAAATCTCATGACCCAAGTACAAGACACGGGTGCGACCAAACTTGCACTTCTCACCGTTGATCTTGAACTTGTGTTGTCACAGGAGACTGAGGACTTTGTCCAAGTGCGCAACGTGCTCCTCGACAGTCTTACTAAAAATAAGTATGTCATCGAGGTACACGATGACAAACTTATCCAAGTAGTCATGGAATATTCGATTCATAGCGTGCTGAAAGGTGTCAGG
Source organism: Chara braunii (assembly GCA_003427395.1). NCBI lineage: Eukaryota > Viridiplantae > Streptophyta > Charophyceae > Charales > Characeae > Chara > Chara braunii. Next base: position 1,280,071 of record BFEA01000349.1, on the reverse strand, counting down.
AGCATTGCAAAGACCAAAAGGCATCATCACAAACTCGTACAGACCGTACCTGGTCTAAAAGGCTGTTTTGTGTTGATCCTCGGGCCGGATTGCAATCTGATGGTACCCGGACTTCAGATCTATCTTACTGAAGTACCGACACCCTTGCACTCTATCTAACAAATCGTCGATGCGCGGTAGGGGCTCTCTATTCTTAACAATGATGGCATTGAGGCCCCTATAGTCAATGCACATCCTCAGAGTTCCCTCCTTCTTCTTAGGTACAAATAATCAAAGTGTGTTTGACCACATTTCGGTCCCAGTCAAACTGGGGTTGTGCCACAAAGAGGTAGTACATACCTAACAACATGTCCATGGGGAGTTCATCGCTCACTAGGAACGAGACGCGATGTCTCAATTCCCCTCCCGCGTACGGGAAACAACACTCAACATCCTGAAGGTAGTCGTTGACTACCATGCGCTATTTGTTGGCACAGGTCGACTCAGGCGCTGCACTTCCCCCTGTAAGCGCAGCCTCTCAACACACGCGCGACTAATGAAGTTCCTAGTCGAGCAAGTGTCATAATAGGCCCTGGCCTTGCGGCCTTGCGGCCGCTAATGACCACCTCACTGTCGAACATCTCACCCTTCGGGGCTTTGACTAGGGCCGTCCTCAAACACATTCATCGAACAGAGGCTCGATGGGTCTGAACGTGTTTGCGGGACGACGCTGGAGTCAGTAGCTTGGGCCATCTCTCAAAATGGTGAGGGTGTCTCCACCACCTCGACCCTAGCAGGAACAACTATTATTCCTACTGGCCCGACGTGTTTCCCGGAGCACTGCCAGAAGTACTAGCCACGTTGCTACCAAGGGGATGGGAGGATCCCAACGCCTACCCCGTCGTAGGCGGGATCTTCTCGGTCACCTTCTTGTTTTGGCACTTGAACTGGTTATGGCCGTATTGGCCACAATGAATGCAAGCCTGCCGTGTGTACAGATCTCTCCACACGTCCTCTGTGAGACCCACTTTCTCCCATGGAGGAGCATTGGGGTCAACTTGACTCCTAGACCGGGAACCTCCACGGCGTCTACTGGTCGCCTTACCTTTCTGAGCTACGACATCGACTACTCCACCCTCTGAAGCTTCTACGCTGGCAGCCTCTGAACCTACTCCTTCCTGGAAGTTGTCGTCTAATTCGATGGTTGAACCATCGTTATCGACAAACATAATACGTCTTTCGCCTTCCAGTTGGGAGGCAGTGTCTTCTTCCTACCATCCGTTGTGGGATTATGTCCATGCCCTATCTTCGCTTCAAGGTCTAGGGCCTTCTTGCTGAACGAGGGGAAGTTGTGAACGTTGATGTTGGCCTCACCTGCCAACTGATTCCTGAGAGGCATTGGAAAGCATCTCAGGTAGGAGGTGAGTAAAACCTGGGGGTCATAGCGCACCCCGGGGACTCAGATCAGATGCTCTACAACGTCGGTGGCCTCCCTGATTGACTTAAACTGCCTCGTGTGCAGTGTCAAGATCGTGTAAGTGGCCTTTTGAGCCCCCTGAGGATCATGCCATCTTTCCTCCACCATCTTGAGGAAGTCCTCCAGTTTCTGGTGGGCTGCCCAAGAGCGGAAGTCATGACCATATCCCTGAAGTTGCACCAAACTGCTCAACCATCGTGCTGCACTACCCTCTAGATAGGATGCAGCCACAAGCACTTCCTCGTGCGGCAAGGTAAGCTTACACTTGACATAGACCGGCACTTCCCTCAACCATGTGTCGAGGTCTTCGCCCCTCTTATCCCCTGTGAAAGGTTTGGGAGCGGTGCTGGTCGTCTTTGGAACCCACTGTGTTTGTCCCGGTCCCTCCATCACTCCGGGTTGTGGACCCTGTGACACAGGTTGCTGTGTTAGCTGCTAGGGGTGTGTACCCTGCGACTTTACAGACTGCGAGACAGTAGGCTGCGTGGTAACCGCAACCTGCAACGGAGATTGGGTGAACACTGTCTGTATAAGAACCTGCAAACTAGATCCTGTTGATACCCCTCCTGATAGCAGCATGCCCAGGGAAACGATTGCGAACGATGATGGGGCTACATATGGGGATACCCTAGTCACTGGCGGGACAAAAGGAGGAGGTTGTACAACGGGCCAGGCACCAGGCCCGGACATTGGCGACGTTGCCTGCGCTCGCCCAACCAACAGGGCCAGACTTTGCTGAATGTCCTGAAGGATGGTTGTTTGATGGTCCTGCATCTCGACTACATTTAGTAGGACGGATCGTACGATCCTCACGTCATCAGTCACGTGCGTCAAGTCCATCTCCTCTAACTCACTAACGTCCGCTTGTCTCCGCTGCATCCTGGCTCTTCTTCTAATCATCCTTTCCTTCTCCGCTTTTATCTCTCCTAATGCCTTTTGTAGCTGTGCCTCCTGCAATGCTGCTTGTTGTATGGCGATCTCGTCTGAATTCAACGCTATTGACTGGCTTGCCATTACGCCAGTGGACTGACTCTGGGTCTGCGCGACCGTTGAGCCGATTCATCCTGAACTACCGGCCTGAGTAGTCTACTGCGCAGAAGTAGCCATACCTTCTGAAGCTGCGGCTTCACTCACAAGTGCCTGGCTAGCCTCTGCTGCTCTAGCCCTCCTCTGTTGCTGCAACCTATCTCTACGCTGGAGGAACAGGTACCTGTCACCCTCTTGTCTTAATGCCAAGTGGGCAATCGGGCGCTTTGCCGATCGCAAGATCCGGTCATCCTCTCTAGTGTCCTCCTCGTCGCTCATAAGCTACAGCACTGTACACAATCTGCACTAATGCACACTGGATGCCTACCGCAGCGTAGTGCGCATACCAACTAATTAATTGGTGGCTATTTCGGAGTAGATATCACTTGGGGTCAACAGGTAAGTCAGGTTCCTACAAACGAAACTATTTTTAGCCTGATTAGTCCACAAACAGAATGCACAATGAACAGAATACCGTCCTACTATGCTGTCTGTCAGATGTCAAATGGCTGTACATCTAACTAATCAAAACATAAAAATAGAATCATTTGTGTGGATAGGACAGTATGGAATTCTTCTCGAACTTATCACCAAAAATCTACCCCTCCCTTAATTCCCCTGAATGTCACTTGACGTCAGCGTCCCTGAGCAATCCGGAGAGCGTTGCATGTCTAAAAGGTGTGTGTTCATCGCACCCCTGTGCCCAGAGTATCTGCTGAGCTGGCCAGCCCTGCACTGGATTATCCTCGCGTGCAATTTAACATTCGCCCCCAAGTGACTCCAGGAATTATTTTACGTCGCAGCCGGACAACGATCACAGCCAATGGTTTCCCCTACCGGTGTTTATTTAAAGACGCCCGGTTCTCATCTCCCACTTAGGGTTGGCCTTCCCTTCAACACCCATCCAACAGCGCAGCAAGCCAAACAAAGGACAAGCAGCAAAGCATGCGTGCTCTACTCCCGGTGGGTTGGCATGGTGACCGCGCCCCAGTGCTTCGTCCAGGGCCCTTCAGAAAGCTCCGCCCATCTTCTCCCAGATGCTCCACATGAACATTGCCAACTCTCAAGGTTGCCGCATAAGGCAGAAGACAAGCGCCAGATGAGCGCAATCGTACCACAGCTCCGATACCAAATTGCAAGGAAGATGAGCAATAGTGAACTTCAGCAATCAAACAGCATCATATACACAAGACCAGATAGTCGTGACCTCAAACCAACAACAGAATTGCATCACGAGTTTCACCAAATATGAAGACACCAAGAGCTCATAATTGACAATGCTGGTAAAGTCTCATCATCATCATCAATAAAGAACCAATGTTGATATCCTATCTGGCGCTCGGCACCCAGACTACAGATGGCAGATCCTATCTAGCCTGGACTACAATGCCGAATGATGACGTCAACAGCTTTCCCGAAGTACGAGCATACAGCGACCAATGTCGCACGCTTCCAGCACCAGGTATGTCTCTCGCCTCACTCACAACCTCGTTCCCCAACACACAGATGCCACTTGCACCCAAGGACCACCCTGCGCCACACCCAGCTTACAGCAGCGCAGCTCGGCTATGGCTGCCTACTCCTTCCCTGCTCGCCCGTGAGCGCGTAGGCGCCAGCCAGCGCAGCAGCGCTTGTGCAGCATGCAGCCAGCACCCGAATGCCGAATGAGGAGGCAGGCCCTTTGCTATATCGAAGTGGCCTGCCTGCGTCCAGTCCCAGGAAGCTTCCAGTAGGCCCCGGTAGCCTGAGGCCCAGCACGGTCGAGAACAGGCCTGGGGCCTGCGGTGGTTGCATGCGCCCAACTGCCTTTGGCATCTGTTTGGCCCAGTACCCGTATCCAGCCCAGGGCCTGCTTTCCATTCATTCACACAGGCGGCCCAGGGCCTGGTTTTTCTCAACCAACTGGCGCTGCGCAACTGCCTGAATTTCCTTAGTTGCGCAGAGGCCGAAATAAGGCCCTAAGGGGCCTCGTCGAGCCTGCCTTCACTTAGGGCGGCCGACAGGCTCCCAAAAAGGGGCCGATTGGGGCTCATAGAGGCAGTGGCCTCGCAAATTTGGAAACTTAAGAAAAAAAAAAAAAAAGGTTCAGCAAAATACATTCACCCTCTATGCTATGCAATCTATGAGGTGTGGGCAGGTGCTCGATTTCAGGGACGTTCCAGTGGTGGTTTTTGTGTTTTATTAGTGTGTGTGATGGATCAAGTGGTGTTTTTCAACCACCAGTTTGGGTCCCAGCTAACTCGATTTTGCCACTGTGCAGAAAGAGGCCACACTTTCAATGTACCAGCCTGCTTGTAGCCGGTTCAATTCATTCTCCACGGGAGAACTCATTTGTTACCGTCTCCAACTGTTGGTTTCAACTTCAAAGTTTAAACCACCTGTACATGTCCCAGCCATTTTTTCAGAGTCCCGGCCTGCACGCTGCCATGACTCTCAGGAAGTACCAGGGCGCCATTTTGTGGCACATCCATCGAGGTAAAACAGGTTGCATGACAGGCCCGTTTTGCCTGGATGAATGTCCAGTGAAAACTTAAAAGGCACCTGTGTACTTCTCGAAACATGGCCGCGAAAAATGGCGACAGCATGCAACGCACCTCTGAAAAATGGCCGCGAAACGTACTGGTGGTTTAAACCATCAGTTCAGCTGAGCCTTCTTTGCCGAACTCGATTTGGCACTCACCCTGTCCTTCCCAGCTAGAATGGTCAGGCTTGCATCACAGCAAGGAAGGGCAGCCATGACATACATTCCCTTTGTGCCAAACTTTTCTTCTGTTTTTTTTTTTTCAGCTCTTTGGCAAGTTTTTGCTGCCAAGATTTTTTTATTTTTTTTTCAACAAGCTGTTTTAAATTTCTAATACATTCTGTGACACAGTGGAACCTACCCTATCTTTATGATTGCTCTCAGAACTTTGTGTTCAAAGCATCAGATTTGAAAATTGCCAAAGTTGGCCCAGTCTTTTTTTTTTTTTTTTTTTTTTTTTAAAAACAGGCCCTTATTGCAATCAGAGATTCAGACTCGCTTTCTTTCACATTTCGCACTCACACAAACAGATTGCAAGTCACACTGGTGCTCGGCGCCCACTCCAACTCAAAGATATGGAAGTCGAAAACACAGTTCAGATACTTGCTCGCTACAACAGGCTATGGCGCATCAGCGCCTGTACAACTCTCTGTTCGTCTCTGAGCTCAACTCCCCGATTTCCACACACTCATCTTAGGATCACCCTGGATATCCCACATGCGACACACTGTATCACACACACGCACACTCTGCACTCGCCTACCACCTACTGCGGCTATGGCTGCTCAACCCTGCTGGCTATGGCTACGCCCTCTACCCTGCCCACTTCGTCTTCGGGCTCTCTGCAGACCACCTCGCACAAGTCGCTCAAGCAGCACTTCCGCATGGCTCACGCAGGAATGAATGAATGGCTGGGCGCTGCCTCTTGATTTATACTTCTGTAACTCGTTGGTCTGCCTCTGTCCACCGGGCCCTGAATGCACACAGTCCCACATGGTACTTGCAGACTGGACTTAGTGAGACTGGGACTGGGTAATGCTGACTCAACACAGGTGGACTCCCCCACTTGCCCACTTGCCTCTGGCCTACTGTGAGCAACGTTTGAAGGGCCACTTCCAGACCTTCCGGAAGTCTGCGGACTTGGCCCTTCAACACTGTAGCAGCTACGACCTTGACCCTTCAGGACTCTTGCAGCTACTACCTTGACCTTTCAGAAGTCCTACAGCTACGACTTCTAGAACTCCCCAAGACCTCTATCCAACAGGTCTACAGATCGAACCCCTACAACCTACGGACCCTACGACAGCCTACCAACTGTTACAAATACACAGGTCATGGGTTCAACTCTCGGGATGACACAGGTAGTGTACACAGGTAAGGTGAGAACTAGGGATCGAGCCCTGGGATCTGCATCCGCTACTGCTAACAGGTGAATACTGTTTCATTATGGTCCCGGCTCCACATCCATTCTGGGAAGCGTCAGTCCGGTTCCTATTCCCCCGGCAAGCCAAAAACGATTACATCATGAACCGACTCACGCTTCCTTCCGTATGGCCAAAGGAACCCTGACTGTGGGATACTCAGTTCCACACGGGCCCAGCAGGGCCAGACCAGGTAGGCTAGGGGTCCGTAGAGTGTAGGGCCTGTGTCTTTTCGGCCCACAGTACGGCCACGTAGGGTCGGTAGGCCAGTTTAGGCCTGAGTAGGACCGGTACCACTTAGAGGCCCTGAAGACCTCGTTTCAGATACACGCCCTGGCGCGGATTTTGGCACCAGACCCTGAGTCAGAGGCCGTGCCGTTTCAGTAGGCGTTTGGGCGATTGAGGCTCAGCTTCAGTTTGAGTGCCAGACTCAGCCGCTGAGGGCGACCCAGCGCTATATATAGCTGGGTACAGCCTCAGTCCGGCATTCAGTAGAGGATGGAGTAGAGGCTCGCTTCGGATGACAGTAGTGTAGTAGTAGTCCTCCAGCGCTGGGTGCTGATAGGGCTTAGAGTAGCGCAGGGAGAGAAGAGAGAGAGACTGTGGCGGAGGCCAGGGGACTTACCTGAGACTTACCTACGACGCCATCGCTCCAGCTTCGTCTTCAGCACGGCCGGACCTGCATCAAGGCGCCACCTTTCGCAGGTCAGTACGTGGTACACACACACACACACACACACACACACACACACACACACACACAC
>BFEA01000349.1:1230374-1250969 GCA_003427395.1 Chara braunii | reverse complement strand
GTCCCTACCCCCGACCAATCCCGACCCCGCCGCCCAGCCCAATCCGGAACCCCCCCGACCCCGTTCCCCCTGACCGCCGAACCTCGATCTCCCCGTCCACCCCGCTGCCCTACCCATTCCCCGCCCCTCTGCTTCCCGATCCCTCGACTTCCACCCTCGCCGCTCCCCGATCTCGCCCCCCGGCCATTGTGTCCCAGATCCCAATCTAATCATCTCATCCCCCTGCGCCTGAGCCTGGGCATCATGGTGAACAATAAGAGCAATAAGGTAAAAGTTCGACATCAGCGTGCCCACAAGAAACTTGAATCCATGCTTCTGTACAGGGGGGTGGCAAGACACTATGCCCAGAACCGCCTATTAGAGGACAAGGGGAAAGAAAGAGAGGTAAGGATGGATCTGGATCACGCTCAAAAGCTGGGAACCGACGCCAGGGGAGACCAATCACAAGGGGAGGAGACAAAATCCTTTAGCAACAGTCACACGGGGACCACTACCAGCTCGGCCCCTCACAGCCCACCTGCCGAAACCTGGGCAGAGAGAGTGAGGGGACCGGTAGCCCAGGACACCATCACAATTCAACGTAGGAAGGATGGTGTCAGTGGGGGAGGAGAGGAGGAATGGAAGATTCCCTTGAGAAATTTAACAACTGCGGGGGCAGTCTTTTTGTCCCGCCTCCTGGCCTCCCCGGAAAGTAAGATACTGCAACAAGCAGGCAGGACTACAGTCGTCAGAGCACTCCCGGGGGAAGCAGTTAGAATGAGGGACGCCCTGTATACTTGCCACGCAAGCAATTGGGCCTTCCACGATGATCCGGCCTTCAAATCCACGAACGACAAAGTGGGGTGGATCAGGGAACGCTTAGCGGCGTTCAAAGGATCTCCGGCGAGCGCACGAGAAATGTTCCTGATCCAACCTGTGTCATCCTCAGTCATTACCGTCCTGTGCGTTGCGGAGGAGGATAAAAAAACAATGGATAATTGGAAATCCCTCCGCTGCGATAGATCAGAAGTCTGCATCTATCCCTAGGCCCCTCCGAAACCACAACGGCCAGAGGAACGCAGGGAGCAGATGATGAGGGAGCATTTTTGGGTGGAGTTCCGACACATCCCGATTGAAATTCAAGCAGCATTCGTTCAGGACTTCGCTGAAAAATACGACGTGGTTGACTTCATCAATCCGCTACCCCCCCATATGGCCCGAAGACACGATTACTGAATGCTAGCCATCAATCTTGCAGACGAGCACATCTTCCCGATTGATGACGTCATCCCCTTCTGCGTAGGGGGAAAATTATATCGGATCCACACTGCTCACAAGCTCATACCATGGTGCTTCAAATGTCAGGCCTATGGCCACTTGTACACTGACACGACATGCTCCCGCCACCCCTCTCGCACGGCTAAGCCCACAGGGCGTCTTAGAAAGGACCCCTTTGATGAATCCAGGTGGCGGACAGTCGACCCAGGGTACGAAGGGTGGGTCTACATTGATGCACCATGTGGGAAGGAAGGGGAGATTACCGGCTGGTCTTGGGAAGGGCAAGGAGACCCGCGACCGGGATCTCAACCACCAGCGACATGGACCCCTCCCAAGTCCCTGGAAACACATTTAAAAAACCCCCCTGCAAGGACCAAAAAGCAGGAATCCTGGGAGGTTGTTGGAAGGAAGAAGAAGGTGGGTCTGCAGAAAATGGTGGCAGATAAAGGGATAGGCATTGAGGACAATCGTTTCGCATGCCTAGAGAATGGGGGAGATAAGCTGGGACAAGAAGATAAGCTGGAACAGGAACGCCAGGATGGGCAGAAGAAGGAGCAAAAGGGGAAGGAACAGGTCCCCGACCAAGTCGGTGAGGACCCGATGGAGCCTGACCGAACTGAGGGGAAGGAGTTGGTCCCAGGGGAAACCTCAGCCCAAGGCCGCGACGAGCGCCCGGCTCTGGGCAGCACCTACAGGATGCGCCTGCTAGGCCAACACTAGGAAACACGGGTAAGGACGCGACACCGGAACACGAAGTAATACCCGGGGACGGGGGACAACAGACGCAACCTCTACAAAGCCATCAGGGGACGCAGTTGAAGCAGCAGGCGAGGGTGAAGCAACTCATATCACAAACGCAACAAGCACAACAATCGCACACCCCGCAACCTCAGCCAAGGCCCTGTCAGCCTGAACAGGAACAACAACAGGCCCCTGCCTCACCACAACAATCTGAACAAGGGGAAGCGCGACCACTGGCCCCCGACTTTTGCTTAGACGCCTTTGGGGCACAGCAGATGGAAGTGGACACAACCCCCCCCCCCCCCCGAAGGTTGAAATGGAGGAATCCTCCAAAGATCCAGTTGACCCCGACGCCCCCCCCCAAGAAATGAGCCTGGATCAGAAAATCCAGGTTGTGGCAGATTGGATACTTAAGCATCTCCAATCGGACTGTCCATATGAGGGGGCGGAATACTGAGATAAGTCTTGTGTCGAACTGGTGGGGCTCCTAAACAACAGCCCCTCGCTGAGAGTCGCGCTAACATTTGGCCCCCCTCCCCACTTGACGTGGGCAGAGGCCTTCCAACGTGTTTTGGCTGTCGCTCGGAGCCGGTTTCACCCCCCCCCAGCAGCGCATCACCCCACGCAGGAAGAGCACGTCCAATCGTCACAGCCTGAGGCAAGGGGAGTGGAAACAACCGAGGAGGGAATGACCTCACGAAGGCTCAAACTGAGGCAACTCATTGAACTGGGCCTCTTTGAGCTGCCACTCTCTAAGCTGAATGGAGTTCTAGTAATTCCCCTCAGAAAGGCGGATGGAAAATGGGAGATAGGCCTTTCCCCGATGGGGGAGTACGGGGGCGTAACATTGCAAGGTTGGGAATTCTTGCCTCAGGGGGGAGACGGTAGGGAAAGGGATAGGGTCTTCACCAGCCCAATGTCCGCCTTTATTCCCAAACACTACGCCCCAGGGGCAAGAGCAGGTATGAGATTTGAGGCTTGTTGTGATGAGGAGATGGCTAGGAACGATCTCTACTTGCTCTTTGAACCCAACAAATCCGCTAACCTGGGTTGGTACAGTCATAATGCTCTCCTGGACCTACAGTGCGCAAAAATAAAAGCTAGCGAATATTGGTCCGAGGATGACATATGTAGATGCCTATGCCGGATAGCGCGGAAGAAAGTTTTACACTTGGACAGATGGGATGTCAGGCAATGGCATCCACTATGAAAAAGGTGGAGCAGTCACTAAGCAGTCACTAAGCAATGGGTGATCTAGAATCATTATACTGTAGGAACTCGGCATGGAAGAAATGTGTTGACTCGGTCGATCTGGACCTGCGCTCCATTAATGTAAATGGCTTGGCATCAAGTAAACCAGAAAAACACCAAGCCATCTGGGATCAACTTAGAGGGATAGGAGGCAGGCGTTGGCCGGTCGTAATCTGCATACAAGAAACCCATCTGCAAAACAATCCGGATCACAATAGAGCTCATAAGCTAGTCTGGCCTCATACTGCTATAAGAGCTCACGCTCCAAGACCAGGCTCAGCTGGGGTGGCAATTTGGATCCCCCCTGACTCCACATTCCAACCGATTCACTGGGTAGTGGACGAAGTGGAGGGGCGATGGGCTTCTGTCTTGGGAATGTTAGAATTAGAACTGCTTTGTATCATCTGTATCTACTCACCAAACTCAATAGGAGAAAGGAGGGAGTTCTTGGGGAAGATTGGAACGCAAGTCCTGGAAGGTATACCCTTAATAATAGCAGGTGACTTCAATGCGACCCCTGACAAGAGTCTGGACAGATGGAACCCCCAGGAATCACCCTCCTTCGCAGCAACAAAAGACGAGCAAATGTTAGCAGACCTCTGTGAGACCCTCTTAGTCTTCGATACATTCCGACGTCTGCACCCCCAAAGACGAGCATTCACGTGCATTCGGGACAGCGACCCGGCACGCCTATCCAAATCTCGAATAGATCTTATCTTGTTGTCAAATGACCTTGAGGGAGCTCTGCGATGGTCAGTGATTCTCCCTCGCAGCCCGCACCCGGGTCTCGACCACACAACCTGTGGTATAGTACTAACAATGAGGAAAAGGCCGGATCAAGGGCCAGACTTTTACAAGCTAAACACCTCCCTGCTTAAGGACTCATCTTTCTCACAAATGATTCGGTACGAATGGGAATTCTGGCGCAAACAAAAACACCTTTTCGACTCTTACCTCGTATGGTTCAACAACGGCGTAATTTTCTTAGCCAAGAAATGGAAGGAATTCTCCAAAGCCAAAGCAACCCTGCGACAACACCATGAAATGACTACCCACAACGAACTAATAGTCCTGGAGAGGCAGGCAGAATCACAACACCTTACCTCTGAGCAAGATTCAGAGCATCTCATCATCTTCATCCAAAATATTAAAGACCAACTCCTACAGTATGCTCTGCATAGATGGCAGGGAATCAGGATCAGAGGGAAAATGACTAAACTTAATTACGAAGCCTCAATGGGCACTCACTTTTTCTCCATGGCCACCGCACGAACACGGCGGACGGTCATCGAGGATTTTTTTGACCCAGGCGATAACAATACCATTGCCACCGACACGGCACACTGTATACTAATTACCAGGAAGTTCTTCAAACAACTATACACCTCCCAAGTTCCTTCACCGCATGGGGGAGAAAGGATCTAGGAAATACAGGACTTCCTCTCTCAAATGAAACAATCCATGGAATCCTTAATTCATCACTTTAAGCTTTACACTCCCGATGGATCGACACATCTCTCCTCAACAGCGTGACAAACTGGAGACAGTACTAACAAAAGAAGAAATATGGACAACACTCCTCCAAATGAAGGAAGAAAAAAAAACCGGCATAGACGGCTTCCCCAAAGAATTTTGGGAAACCATGTGGTCGGATCTCAGTGCCGACCTATGGGAATATTACCAAAAGGTATGGGAGGCCGGGGAAATGGGAGAAACCGTAGGGAAAGGGGTGCTATCTCTCCTATACAAAAAAGGCGATAAAATGAATATCAGGAACTACAGGCCCATCACATTACTCACAGTAGCATATAAAATGCTTTCCAAAGCACTTGCCAATCGCATAGCGACAGTATTGGAAGAGGTTATTTACCCAGCTCAAACGGGGTTCGTGTCCGACAGGAACATACAAGAAAACATCCTGCTGGTTAACGACGTGGTCCAATTAACACGACGAAAGAAAGTTAATGCGGCCATTATTTTTATAGATTTCGAAAAAGCCTACGACCACGTGGACCGGGAATTTCTAGTCAAGTGTTTGGAAAGAATGAACTTCAGACCCACCTTCCGGCGCTGGGTTAAGATCCTCCATAATAATGCCACCACCTGCGTCCAGATCAACGGGTCAGTGACACCCCCATTTGAGCTCCAACGGTCGGTGAGACAAGGGGACCCCATTGCCCCTTATCTCTTTTTAGTAATTATGGGGGCACTGTCAGCCAACCTGCGACAGAACAAAGACCTCACACGTATTAAGATATCGCATATCCCAGAGGAAGCAATACCTATTTGTTCCCTATTTGCAGACGACCATACCATAAGGTAGAGGCAACAAAGGCCAACATGGAAGAAATCCAACACCTCATGAGCAAATTTTGCTGCCTGTCGGATATGACTGTAAATTGGGGACAAAAGACTACGGGGTGGTGGATGCATCACCAAGGGGGCAGACCTCCGGAAAACCCACGAATCACATGGCTCCCCCCCGATGACCCCCTGAGAATTCTGGGGGCACTGATTACTGCAAGAGGAAGGCCAGCATCTAATGACGAGTGGCTGACCGGACCGGCGCAAGTTAAATTGGAAAAATGGAACAATAAACGCACATCCATTTTTGGGCGGGCACTTGTCATTAATAATGTCGTTCTGGCCACACTTTGGTACAAGGTCATTCTATGGCCTATGAGTAACGGGGGGTTCAAAGTACTGAAACAACAGCTGGCGGCCTTCCTATGGAGAGGCGATAGTAACAACATCCACGCCATAAGCCGTGTAGCGTGGGATTCAGTGATCCAGCCCAAGAGCAAAGGCGGATTAGGAATCGTGGATCCGGCCACACAATTTCAGGCCCTCCCGATTCGCTGGCTCCAGCATATTATCTTATCGCCGTCCTCTCCATGGGTCCCCCTTGCCCTGGCACAGATCTCTGACCTCGCCCTAGAATCCCCTCCTGAAATTGATCCCCGCATATGGCTGGAAGACAGGTACTGGAGGTTACCCAGGAAATACAGAAACGGGGATCCCACTAACATATATTGGGTGCGTCTCATACGTACATGGAGGAAACTCCCCCCCCCCGACCGGCCTGCACCAGAGAGGTGGGATGAAATATTCAGGCAACCCTTATTTGGCAACCGCCTAATAACGGACTCCGGGGGGCTTGTGCGGTGTGCTTCGGATTCCCCATGGAAGGGTTGGGTGAAACACGGTATAAGAAGGGTTGGGGACCTCTGGGACACAGAGGGAAGGAATTGGAAGAGTACTGATAGGATACGAGCAACGCTACGGTACTGCCACCTCACCGAGAGGGCACTTAATGAGCTGATTGACAATTTCCCCCTTCATTGGTACACCACTCTTAGAAAAGGCCCATGCGCAAAGGAAGACGACTGGGTGGGGCTACCTGACCACGAACGGGAGGTGGGGCACGTGCACCTCGCTGAACCGACACATGTGCTAGTAGAAGTCTTCTCCATTCTGAAGGACGATGGACTACGGTGCAACCATCAACCCTTCATATGGAAGGAACAAAAAGAGGTTTATCGCATCAGGGTCATTGATGATGGAGATCGCCAGTGGGTGTTTCACCCAATGGTTCCAATCGAGGACCTCCCCCTGGACCCTGATGAGTGGCAATGGACCCTAAACACTCCGTCCAGGAAGGAGGAGGCAAAAGCGCTGACACTACGTAACCTAAAATCCAAATCTGCTTATCGAATGCTCAGACCTAAATGCAGACTACGGGACCGCATAGAAGACAGATGGTATCGCCATCGCAATGTTGACCGCAGGCTACTGAAGCCTATCCGGTGGTTTGCACACTATAGCAATAGACCGACCAAAATCTCCGCCCTCCAGTGGCAAATAGAGCACAGGTGTCTACCGACCAACGATTGGTTGATAGACCATACCCACCTAGAACAACAAGGGAAGGCACTGCCATGGTGCCATAAATGTCTCCTGAGCTACCCTGGGTGGAGGCGGGCTGAGACCACCGAACACATTTTCCTCCAATGTCCCGCGTCGGTATTATTGTGGAGAAGTTGGGATAGGATCTGGCGACACATAGTTCCTCGTGTATGGCCATGGGACTGGAGGGCCCTACTTTTGGGGTATTACCCTCCAATCCGGGGGAAGACATTTGAGGAAAACATGTTCAACCTAGGCAGACGGAGTGTTCTATGGACTATATGGTGGAAAAGATGCAGTCTTGAGATAGAAGGGGCGCGGGTGGATGAAGGCGAGGCTATGGAACAAATCCGAACATTGGTTCAACACAAGATTGCGACTCAATGGAAGACAGCTAAAGACAAGCTCGACCAGATGTATTCCTAGGGGGATATAAACAGGACCATCTCTACCTTCAGCAAGGACTGGCTGGGAGGAGATCGGGAGGGATGGGTGGCCGAGGTGAAATGGACCTGCCGTCAGCCAGAAAGGGAATCGCAGGAGGAACCCCAGACGGAGATAGTAAGAGACTATCAACCGATCTTTCACAACTGGACCAAGATAGATCTCGGCTCCCCGCTACGACCTGCTCAGGACTTCGCAGACCCTTTCCCACCCCACCCGTTGTCCTTAACAGAAATTTTACCGTCTCCATGAGCCCTGGTATTATCAGATCACACTCAGATCACGCTTGGTCTTCTGCCTATTTCTTTTGTTTATTCCTTCTGTCTATTCTGTTTATTTCAGTTTATTTCAGTTTATTTCAGTTTATTTCAATCTGCTTCAGTCTAATTCTGTCTAATTCAGTCCACCAGTCCTGGTTGTGTCAGCTGGCAGCTACAGCAAACGCCCTATGGAGAGTTGGAAGATGGTTGGAAGATGATTTGGCAGGGGCAGGGGACGTAGGGGATCTTACTGGTGCCCCCGGTGTGTCTGGGGGACGGGGCGTTTCTTTTGGGACGCTGAGCCCGATTCTCAGCATAAAATTTCTCAGTATATTCTCTAGGAAGAGTCTAATGTTCGGCATACTGACACAATTGGCGCCTTGAGGATAGTTGGTGGACGACAGGGGTTAGGGGATGGAGGGAGACTCCACTGGTGCCCCCCAGTGTTCCCCCCTAATACCCGACCTGCTGCAGGATAGGTTTGGAAGAGTAGATTTTGGATATGGGACGCTGGACCCAGTTTCCAGCCTAACGGCGTCACCTTCAATGATGTACTATTTTGTGAAGATGTATCTAAGGGACGCTGGACCCGGTTTCCAGCAAGTGATGCTCCCCACCAATAGATGGAGCGGCCCGCAAAAATAGATGGAGCGGCCCGCCAGGCAAAGCCTCAATCTCGGTGGTTGTCTTACCACCACCAGGATAGAGGCCTTGCACATGGGCCTTAACCCAAAAAAAAAAAAAAAAAAAAAAAAAAAAGTGTCCATCCTAAAGATTGTTTTGGGCCAGGAGCCCATAACTCTCACTTTTCTGATTGGAAAGATGTCTATATTTCTTCTTACTACATCCTTCTCTAGGATGGATGCCGATCCATGCACCGATACCGATATTGGATAGAAGGTAAAAATTGCAATGATGTTTGAGCCTTGTTGTTTTTGTTAGAATTGGTAGGCCCTTGAGGGGGACATTTCCTGGAACTGGATCCCCCATTCGCATGTTTTCCATGTTGGTGGACTCTTTAACAGATCTTTCCATCCTTCCGGAATGTTGTTGATGATGGTCTGTAGGTTCTTATCCCGTTGGTGACAGCCCTTGAGGAGGGCGGCAAGGTCAAGGTCTGTTACCCATTCCGTTTTCTCTTCATCTCATAAATGTTCAATTTTCTAGATCCGTGTTTTATCCAGGATAGCCAACGTGTGCCTTTGGGCTTGAGGGAGAACGAGTGATCACTTTCATCTCTCAACCAGGGGTTGCCTCAGTACCTCTTCTCTCGTCTTGGGCTTGCTGACTCTTTTTGGCATGATTTCCCCCCAAATCCTTAGCAGAGACGTCTAGTAAGGTGTAGGGGTTCTGTCCTCCGGGGGGTTGTTTCCTTGTCTGCGGTTTCTGCATCCTGTGTTGGGTGTCCATTCCTTATTCATCACCTAGAATAAACCCGACATGTTTGTTGGTGTCGGTACCAGAGCTAGACTTCTAATGCTGTCCAGAGCTAGTTTGTTCCACGTCGTGCCTGGTTTAGTCAGCAGTTTAATGATCCATTAGCCTTGGAGGGCTTTGGTCTCTTGTTTGGGGTCGATGATACCCAACCCTCCTTTACTTGGTTTCCACATGATGTAATGCCATGCTATCTTAGGGATGCAGTTAAGTTTATTGGGGTCACCGGACAATAGGTAGGCCCTTGCTATCAGGTTGAGTTCCTTGATTGAGTTTTCTGGTAATGTCCAGATTGAAGCTATATACCACCTCATTGAAAAGATAGAGGTATTGGTGCGACCCAACAAAGATGTGAACGTGTTCCCCCACCTACCCATTTTATTGATTTGTTTAGTGAGCACATTGTGGGCCATTTGGGGGGCAAAGCCTTCTTTTGTCATCAAGATCCCTAGGTAGCGTGTGGGTGTCTCTGGTGTCTCCCAAGTCAACACTGCTTCTCGGCCTTGGAGCTGTGGGGGCTCTTCTTCTGACAACCACCACCCAATTGTTTTTTTCCAGTCGATCTTCATCTCTGAGGCCAGTCTAAAAGCTTCCACAACTCTCAGTAGAGCACTGAAAGATGAATTTGAGGCTCGTATCAGAGCAGTGAGGTCGTCTGCAAACATTATTACTGTTGGAAACTTTAGATGGTGGGCTGATCCTGTGTTGATTTCGGGCAGTCTGTGAATGGAGGGGTCTTTCCGTAGAAAGGAGGCTATTACTTTCATAACAAAGGGGAAGATTGGGGGGGGCCAATGGATCGCCTTGACGAACTGATCGTGACATTGGGTAGCATTTTGACAGCAGACCATTGACCTGTACACAACCAATAACATCGTTGTATATAATACATACCCATTTTCTGAAATTCAGACCTACTCCCATATTTTCCATACTTGAGTTCAGGAAGGCACAATTGACCTGATCATAAATACCCATTTTCTGAAATTCAGACCTACTCCCATATTTTCCATACTTGAGTTCAGGAAGGCCCAATTGACCTGATCATAAACCTTTTTAAAGTCAAAGAATAGTATTCTCTCACTTTGTTGGCTGCTTCGTTTAAAGTGAGTACATTGTCAAGAATGTATCGTCCCTGTATGAAGCTTGTCCGATCTATATGGAAGCACTTGTTTGTAAGATCGAGGATCCTGAAGGCCAAGGCTTTGGCCAAGATTTTGTAAGGCAATGTAAGTAGTGAAATATGCCTGTACCTCAAACTGCAGTTCCTCTAAGGTGATAGGCTTGTCTAGAGCGTCTGCCTGTTCTTGCGAGATAGTTTTGTCTAGGTATTGGAGCATTTTGGTTCGCGCTTCTCTAGTACTGGGGGGAGTGGGGGTCGAGGTCTTTGTATGGTAGAGCTCTTTGTACAACGCCTTGGCTATGTTTAGCATTCCTTTGCTGTCTGTTAGTGTTTCCGGTGAGGGTCTTGGGGCCCTCTATTGAATTGGATCTTGTGTTTGCCTTAATCCTCGCAAAGAAGTGCTTTGGCATTGACTCGCTAAGCTCATACTCGTTCATTCTCCATCTTATTTGTAAACTCTTTAATTCCCACCATCTCCAAAAATCCAGTTCCTCCCTTGCTTTGTGGAAAATCTCTGTATAGAAAGGCAAAGATGGATTGTCGACTAAGTTGGACTCTGCGACCCTTAGAGCAGTTTCTAAAGTGATTTTACGTTATTTCCTATCGTTTGACAATTTCCTTGATATGTTGGCTGTTGTCTGGGATAGTGTGCAGTAGTTGTCTTGGAACCACACCCACCTGTCACGGATGGGGAGGTAGTTGCCTCTCATATTCTGCCAGCAGTCCAAGATACCATTCTGGAAGGACTGCCTTAGTAGGAGCGAGTTGTTAAGCTTATGAAAGTTGGATCCTTTCTTCACAAATTGTTCAAAACTGATGATGAGTTCAATAGGTTTGTGGTCCAGTCCTGTATAAGGTTGTAGGGGGAGGATGTCTACCTGTTTGGCCGCACCCATTAGTGTTTCTGATATAAAAACGTAGTCTATAAAGGAGAAAGCAGTGTGGCGGGCGTGATTCTTCTTTACGAAAGTGAAAGCTCTTACTCCCGGGTGCAAGGTGCGGTAAGGTTCCACCAGGTTACAATCTACCATCAAACGTTGGATGGGGACTGCCTCTAACAGCCATTTCGTCAAAACGGACATATTATATTTTTTGAACGAAATTGAAATTGAGTTTTTGGGCCGAAATCCGATCCAAATTTTTGGCTCCTGAGGGTCCGACGTTCTGGCTCCTGGGGGTCCGACGACCCCCTAGATCTAGGGGGTCCGACGTTCTAGGAACGTCTGACCCCCAAGAGCCAAAATTTGGACCGGATTTTGGCCCAAAAACTCAATTTCAATTTCGTTCAAAAAATATAATATGTCCGTTTTGACGAAATGGTCGTTACTCTTGCGCGGGTTGGCTGGCCGTCGATCTAGAGATACGGTCAGTTGTGGGATTTAGGGTCGCGTTCTAGTCATCTGCTAAGATGCAGGGCGTTAGAGGAGGAACGAGATTTCCTATGCTTGCTATGAAAGTCGATCTTTCAGATGAATTGTTCGGTGCATAGAGGTTGATTACCCTCACTTCTTCTTCTTTCCATTGTATGTCCATCGGACACCATCTCCCTTATGTTGTGTCTACTTTTGTGTTCACCATGGAGCCTGCCGTGTAGAGGTGGGAAGATTTGGGAATAAGGATGGTTGTACCCTTTGTGCAAGAGTTGTCTGAGGACCATATTTCATCCTTGATGCCTCCTTGTTTCCTTGTTAGCGCTCTACGGATTTTGTTGTGCTCAATTGATAGTGTGAGGTGGGTTTCTTGCAGCAGAATTATATCGGCTGGTTTGTTTGGTTGAATTGTCAGTCCTTTGATTATGTCGCTCATTTTTTAATCTTCGTCTAGAATATTGTCCAGTCCATTTATGTTCCAACTCGTAATGACTATTCCTTGTATTTTCCAGTCCACCCAGTCCTCCTTTGCATTAGCCCCACTTTTGAAGGTTTCAATCATTGGGGGATTGGGGGGTTAGTGAAGCCGGGGTCGGGGGAGTAGGGATGTCTAAGAGGGGTCCGGGTTTCTTGCCTCCATGACGGATGTGGCAGCGTCCGACGGGTCCTGCTGTGTCTTGGATGGTGTGTCGTCCATCTTATATTCTCCCATGCTTGCATTGGCTCCCTAATCCGAGGACGTAGTCGGCTTAGGGTCACTACCTTCTTCTTCTTCATGCCATTCTTCCATGCCGTCCTCTGAGCAAGTGCTCTTGTAAATTTTGTCAAATCCATGGCGCGTGCGCTGGCTTGCGGGCTGGCTAGCGAGCATGGCGTGGGCGATGGCTTGTGCTGGCTTGCGGTCGCATGATTAGAAATAAGGTGGGAATATTTTCTTCATTATTCGGAAAAATGTTGATGGGGTGACTAGACGGCGAGAAGGCAGATATGTAAGCGTCACTTGGTGTTCCCCTGTCTTTTGAAAGCACATTGTTGCCATCTTCTTGCCTCGCGCTTCATCGAGTGATGTTGCAAGCTTGCATGCCGTATGGAGGGGAACCTGCTTTCGATTGGAAGTGAGGCTTCATGACGAGTCACTCATGCTCTTTAGCTTGCATTTTTTTCAAGTGGAGGTAGGTCGGCCGAGGCAAGTGAAGAAGAGGAGAGTGTCATCACGAGGAGTGGGAGGAGGATTGGCAGGAGACATCCCGTGCGGTTTTTGAAGAAAGGTTTTGTGTCATCTTCATCATCATCATCGCCATCATCAGTAAGGATCATTATAGGTTCATTATGTCTATCATCAGCAACACAAATAATATCGTCATCATCAGCAGCATTGTGCGAGAAATATTTGCCAGGGTCATTATCTTCATCATCATAGTGCGGGAGGATGGATTATCATCGTAATCATATCATCATCATCATCATCATCATCTTCATCATCATCATTATTAAGGTGAGTGGGCATAGGAGGAGGCGGTTGGATCGTCTCTCCATCACGTCTTTCCACTTCATTTCCCCCTTCACATTTCTCTATCAATTCCCTTTTTCTCCTCCTACCTCTCTCTCCTCCTTTTCACCCTTTCTTCTTTCTTCCTTTCTCGCTTCCTTACTTCCTCGCTGGCACTTTCCGCTGCTCTGCTCTAGCCTCGTTTGTTGGAGTGTCTCGCTCTAATACCGAAAGGAAGGTGGGTGTGGGTGATTGCAATGGATGGGGGGGCTGGGGTAATGGCGGGGGAAGGGGTAAGACATCATGAGGGAAATGGGGGAGGGGAGAGGAAGGGGAGGAGTCTAGGGTTGATGGACATGGCGAGGGAGGTAGTGAGCAAAGGGATTGATGGTGGGATGAGGAGGGAGGGTTGGAGTAAGAAGAGTTGAGATAGGGAGAGGGAGGGGGAAGAGGGGGGCTTCTCACTTACACTTGGAATGGAGACTGCTTCATAGTTATCTAGTGTTTGAATTCCTCATCTAGTCACTCTGCTACCTAATCATCAATCTGACTACCAAACTCATCATCTCATTACCATCCTAACTAGCTTCTCTAACTAATATCCTGATAAAGTCTCAATACATTCCTTATTTTCAGTGAAATCTCTCGTCTAACTAACATAAACAGTATTTTTACATACCCAAATTCTCTGTGATAGATTTTTGGATTATTTAATTCTTAAAGTCCTTCTCTATCTGTCAGCCTTTTTCATGATGGTTTTCTCCCAGTGATTTCTTCGTATTATCTTTTATAGCTGGAATTCTTTTGCTAAAAAAGTTCGGAGTATTAAAATCTTGGTAATTCTCTGGTGTTCATTCTTTGTATTAAAATCAAAATTATCCTATTATTTTGTAGAAACCTGGTCTTCAAAGTTTCTCCAACGTAAATTTCTTTGGTTCGAATGCCTGTTCCTGGTATCTATATTCTCCTCTCTGAGCATCGACATTTTTTTTTTATGAAGGGAAGGTGGAGTGAACAGGGGAGAGCTCCACTCTGCAGGGGCGACGCAAGGTGGGAGGTGAAGCCCTGGAGGGGATGCGAGCAGATTTAGTGGGTTGTCCTATTCTGGGGTGGGGGTAGGGGTGCACATCCCAGCGGGGGTAGATTAGGGTAAAAGGTGGGCGGAGGCATACTTTGGGAGGGAACTTTATCCCTTTGTGGGATAAGAGGGGGGAATGTGGGACTGTCCCAAGTTGGGGCTGAGATGGGATGCTTGTAATCTGGGTAATCCATTTCGGTGGAGGCAGCGTTAGGATAGGGTGGGTAGGAGGGGAGGGGGGAGAATAGTCTACAAAACAGATGCTTCAGAATTCCATAGTTTTCAAACATGTTATATCAAGCTTTCTGGTGTTCTGTAATTCTTGGCAGCATCTGGCCTTCTTCCTCATTCGGGATATAGGATTTCAGAGACGGTTGAATCTGGACTGATATCTGCAGAGTTGCTTTGTTATGTGCCCCTTGTTTGCCAATGCCAGAACGGCGTTGGCCGGAGTTGGGGTGTTGCCCTGTAACCTGCAAATGGCAGGAGTGTGAGGCCTTGTAGAGAGATCTTGGGTTTTGCTGAGGGAGGAAGGCAATCCAGTGCCGAACCAGGAGGGGCGCCTTGACAACCTATGGGTCCGGGGATAGTCTAGGGGGCGAGAACGGGTCAGCTATGGTAGACGTTGGTTAGGATGGCATCGTCTCTGAGATGTAATGTCGTGGTACAGGGAGGGCTAGGAGTTGATATAACATAGTTTTCTATATTTTTTACATACTAATCATCATCATCATAAGCATCATCATCATTAGTATGATCACAATTTACATAGAACCAGTAGAAGTTCATCATCATCATCATCATCATTATCATGATATGAGGGAAGTTGAGCCCGGTTCTCAACAAGTTCGGTTCGCTCACTCCGGGTAGACTGTGAGTCTGTGAGGACCCCAGCCTCAATCTTCTTATTGGTAATATCAGCCTTGGGCACTGGGCCCGGTTAAAAGAAAAAACAAAAAAACAAAAAAAAACAAAAAAAAACAAAAAAACAAACAAACAAACAAGCAAGCAAACAAACAAAAAACCACAATTTTGTCAGACCTCGCAACTCGCGAGAGTTTTCTATGAGGAAAAAAAAAGGCTCTTGTTTCTATATCACTGTCGCCACTGAGGGTTCCCGCGCCCAACAATTGTGCTACCGAGGCTGCCACTAGTTTCACTGGAGTGTCCGGGCCAGCTACCACGCTATATGATATTGCTGCAACTATCCTCCATGGTCTCCACATCATACGACTCTTTAGTTTTGTGTTGACTGACATTTTGGCGATCATGGGGGAGAAGGCGCCAGGTGTATGTCGCCCTTCATCCATCTACTAGTCTTGCTGCTCACCATGATCTGCTTGTGAGGAGCTGGCTTCCGGCTGGCTGTACGAGTCCATTGTCTCATACAGGATCAGTGGGAAGGTTTCCGTTACCTCCTGTTGTAGGATTTTGGCTACATTATAGCCTTCATCGACCCGGGCGATCGTGAAGGACACATCTGTAGCCACTTGCCACTCGGCCTCCTTCTCGATGTACCTGGCCGCTATCAACGGGCGGGTGCCCGTCAAGGTGAGCTTTGCTGATTTGGCTGAGTCCACGTATGGGGGGCTTTGCCATCTGCAATGTGCTGGAGGGAACTGAACTCTGGGGTGTATCCACATTCAACTTGATCAGCTTCTGTGTTTGAGCCACAACCACAGCCACGTCTTTCTCTATACACATGAATATCCCTCTTCAGATTCTTCCCCTCTGATTTTGGATCTGACTATGGTTTTTTTTTTTCTTGATCTTTTGTGGTCTTCCACTTCTTTGGACACAGATCTTGGAATGAGTGAATGGTGTCGAGGATTGTTTTGTCTGTGTCTGTCATGCCGTGTTCCTTTGCCATTTTCTTTTCCGCATACTTGAAAGTTGTGTATTTTGAAAACTCTTCTGCTCTTTCACCGCCTGCCTTCTCCTTTCTCAACATGGCATATTGATTGGCCGATTTCTCAATAACAACCACTGACCCCTTCTTGCTGTTTTTTCCATTCTTTTGGGATCTCTCAACATGTTTCAAGCATGTTGCTCTGACGTGAAAGGCATGCTCCCTTTCTTGTTTGGCTTCTCCACATAGTTCCTAAGTCGTTGGAGAGACCGTCGGGACTAAGACTCAGACTCAAAATTACTATCTGAAGTCCCGCTGGTGACACCAACATCAATGCAATCTTTGTTGTCTTTGCTGTCCTTGTCCATACCCGCGGTATCGAATTTCGTGACCCTTTTGAGATCTTTTGATGGGGGTCGTTCCTTTTCCTTCCCTAATCTTGAATCCATTGTTTTTCTGCTTTCGAGGCCCACTTCCGCTTTTTCCAGGAAGCCAGCTCCTTCCAGCGTGCTCTTCAGCTTGTTCTCTGATTGAATCCAAATCCCATAGGAGATCCTCTCCGACTTTCTCCTCCCTAATCGCGTGAGAGTAGATCAGGGGATTCATGTGATCTTTGTTGGGTTCCCGAATACTTTCCCCGTTGCTTTTTTTTGCCATCTACTGTCTGTCGGGGGGAAGATGCCGTTTATTTTTTGTTGATGACTCGTGATCAGCGTAATGCCATACCCAGTCCGGGCCATTGAGGATGTCGTCAGACACCCATCCATCGTACTTGGGATTGATGATGAACCATGTGCCCGGGGCATCTCCTACTTCCACTAGCATGATGGGGTGAACTTTCCTCTCCTTGGTTTGTCTAGGAAACTTCGGGTAGTTCAGATCTGTGCCCATGTGACCACGGGCTTTGCATCTGAAGTAAATTGGGAATGATCTGGTAGAGACCTTGATTTTTAGAGATTTGTTCTCGATTTGCAACTCCCAGATTTCTGGGAACATCAGGGGGTGGTCCGTTTTTACTTCCAATAGGGCAGTCATCGATCCACAACGTGGTGAGAGGATTATGGAGTTGGCAAAATCCACTCGAGGATGTTGTTTGCTGTGTACCGCCGTTCCAATATGTCTACCACTAGACGATGAAATCCCAGATGAATGTTGTCGAATTGTGCCCGGAAATGCTCTTTCATGAGGGTCTGTGTTTGGACCGTCTGCTTTTTCCATTTTGTTATCATGCAAATGGAGCCATTGCAATTGCTTGACTTCATCTCTACTGCAATTTGGGAGTGATTTTCCTGATTGAAGACCAGCATGATATTATTGAGGCCCAGATTGTGCAGAGAGAAGTTGCCCCCAACCTCTTTGAGTTTCGCTTTTTTTTTATTATTTCAATGATCCATTTCCTTTTGTCTGTCATTATAAGATCTGATCCATTGCAAGCAAAGTTAAAGACTACTGCATGCCTCTCATGCAGGTCATCCAGTTCTTGGACCTTGTCGTCAGGATATTTCCATACAATTACTTTTTCTTCCTTCTCACTGTACATGACTTTCTTCGTAACGGGTACTCCTTCAACTTTCGTTTTTTTAATCAGAAATTTGAGTGTTTCGTTGTCGATGAGTTTCATCCGATCTTTGCTTGTTTGCAGGTTGCAAGGCGTGTAAACTACATTATGAACTGCCTGCTTGAAGGAGGCCGCTTCGCAGCCGACTGTTGGAAAGACCATTTTGCTGTCCCAGAGACCACAGGGCTAAAATGCCCTATGTTTTGTCGAGGAGAAGTGTGGGGGGTAGAACGTGGGTTTGGGCCGATGCGGGAACTTGAGGAGGATTGTGGAGATCACTAGTGCGGTTAACGGGCTGGAGGAGGAAGAGGGGACGAGGAGGCTAGAGAGGATGGGGGAGGTGGGGTCATAAAGAAGTAGTGAGTTTTTTTTTTTTTTTCAGACTTTGGGAGCCAAGAGGCGCTGTCGGATTCGCTGCCAAACCTGTGTGTCGCTGGGAGAGTTCAGGGGTGGGGGGTGACGGGGGCGATCTGGTTAGAGACGATACGAGGAGGTACGGCCGAAGTGTGGGGGTATGGGGAGGGATGGGGGGGTGAGGGATGGGCTTGGATATATGGGCGGGGGAAGTTTAAGGGGGGTAACGGACCAGTATCTGTCTCTTATACACATCTAGATGTGTATAAGAGACAGGGCTTGGAATATATGGGCGGGGGAAGTTTAAGGGGGGTAACGGACCAGTATGTTGGAGTAAGGTGGAGAAGGTGTCGGAGGTGTGGGGGTGGGTTAAGGCGGGGGGGGGCTAGGAGCGCGGTGGTGTGGTAGCCGAGGAGATAAATAAGAGGAAAATGCTATGTGGCGCGAGGTCAGGATTGGAATGTAGGACTGGCGGGGAGAGAGGGAGAGTAGAAAAGTAAGAAAAAAAAGAAAAGGCAGGTAGAGAGGGAGAGTGGAAAAGTTGGGGAAACAAAGGCGGGGAGAGAGGTACAGTAGAAAAGTAAAAAAAAAAAAAAAAGGCAGGGAGAGAGGAAATGGCGTGACAAACAATAGATAGTATGAGGGAGGGGTGGGGAATAGGGATGGGAAAAAAGGCTGGGTGAGAGCCGAGGAGATAAAAGGGAGAGTCGAGGTCGGGATTGGAATGTAGGCCAGAAAGGTGGAATGGCGGGGAGAGGAGGAGAGTGGAGAAGTTAAAAGGGGGCAATGCAGGGATAATCGGGAATACGTTGTGATAAGGGGGAGGGGTGGAATGGGGTAGGCGAACGTCAACCGAGAAGCCACTGGGAGTGGGAGGGAGGGAGGGAGAGAGTATGATTGGGGGAGCGGCTGGGGGAACGGTCATCGGGAGGAGAGTATGCATTATGCGGTTAGAGTGTGCGCCAAAGTTGGGAGGGCGCGGTAGGATGGGTATGATGGGCGGGAAGTGAGAAGGCCAATCTGGAGAAAAAAACAAAAAATGGATGAACATGGAATTCGCAACTGAGGAGGTCAAGTAGTTAGTGGAGAGGGAGCCAGGAAGGTTTTGGGAGATAGGAGAAGGGGAGTGGTAAGAATTGATCTCACTCAATGCTTGGTCTTTCATGGGAAGGTCGTTGCTTTGGCCTATCGATGAGTTATCAACAGTCTCCACAAATGCCTTGTTTAGTAGTCGCTTTTAGACAAACATGAGAGACGATGCGACAAAATGAACAGTGTGTAGCCGTCTGAGTGTTCCTTGGTTGGGGAGCTCCTGTAACCTAAGCTCGGCTGTGTACACCCCCCCTTCCCTAGGATCGCAGCAAGATACCTAGTGACCAAAACCGTGGTCTTTCTTTCGTCGTCATACTCTTCTCCGCTTGTGATGATGGCCTAGGGGCGCGCGAGCGGGCTTCTTTGTCGTGGTCGTTGAAACGGTATTCACCAGTTCGCAGTAGCTGATGCAGATCCCAGGGCTCGATCCCTAGATCCCCCCCCCCTTACCTCTGTACAGTACCTGTGTCAACCCGTAGAGTTGAACCTGCGACCTGTAGGATCGCCAGTGGTAAGTGGGACGTCGTAGGTTAGAGGGTATAGGGGATTCAAACTATAGACCTGTCTGGTAGGAGTCTAGACAGTCCAGAGGTCGTAGCTGTAGACTTTCCGAAAGGTCAAAGTCGTAGCTGCTACTTACCTGAAAGGGCAGAGTTGTAGCTGCTACAGTACCGAAAGGCCAAGTAGATGGTTCTAGAAGTGGCCTTTCGGAGTCAGCCCCAGTTTAGGCAGAGGCAAGTGGGCAAGTGGTGGAAGTCCACCACGCAGAGTCAGCAGTCCCAGTCTAGTCAGTCCGGTCCAGTCAAGCAAGTACCGTCTGGGACTGTGTGCACCGTGGGCCAGGGAAACAGGGCAGACCAACGAGTCACCGAAGTATAAATCAAGAGGCCGCGCACAACCATTCATTCATTCCTGCGGAAGCCATGCGGAAGCGCTGCCTCAGCGTCTTGTGCGAGGAGGTCTGCAGTGTGCCCGAAGTCGAAGTGGGCCGGAAGAGCGTAGCATAGCGATAGCGTAGAGGCAGCCATCGCTGCCATAGCTGTAGTCAGGGTGTGTGTGTGTGTGTGTGTGTTGTGTGAGTGTACAGAGTGAGGCGTGTGGGATATCCAGGGTGGTCCAGTATGTGCGAACAGTGGGTTGTTGGGCGCTGAGTCGCCATAGCCAGTGGAAGTGAACTCGTACCTGGAAGCCATATCTTTGAGTACTGTGTGGCCGCATGTCGCCAGTTTGCTGTGTTGATGTCCACGTGCATGAAAAGTGTGAATAAGACGAGTCTGATTGCATTGGTATCGGAGCTGGTACCCGCTATTCCATGCGCGCCGTCGTGTGCAGGGTTGAGGCGCCATAGCAGAGGTGGCCGCTGAGGGAGATAGTCCGCCATAGCGGACC
>BFEA01000349.1:1180927-1199473 GCA_003427395.1 Chara braunii | reverse complement strand
GGGTGGGTGGGTGGGTGGGTGGTGCGTGGGTGGGCCGTTGTCGGTGCGAATACCCTTACATGGGTATCCACCCTGGTTTTTGCAAGCGAGAAAAGATAAGTTTGGTTTAAAGTTTAAGTATACCGCACGAGGTGCGGCTGCGTCTGCGGTTTACATTGACAGGATTGTTGACTAGAGCAGAGAGTGTGTGGGCGCRCAGGCTTAARGCGCGCGTGATCTCTTTTGCTTTTAATGATKGTGAAAGCYGGCGTTGGTCGCCGGCCAGACTTTTATCCTTCTAATTAAGCTAGGATTAAAAAGATTTGTCTCCTGATTGGTGCGCTTGGTTGTGACTTGTGCGTACATGCGGAGGACGGTGTCGACRRCAATGTGATTTTTGAAAAACGTTTCGGTAGGTCTGCGCGTCGCGCAGTATCGGTTTATTTAGGCATCCGTCAAAACTAGACTCAGCCTTGCATAGAATACTATTGGTTATGGTGTTGGACTTTCATCTGAGAGATTCAGGGATCAAGAACGAACGGCGACATCGCGAGGATATCAGAGTAGTGCGAAGGGACCGAGGAGTTGGGAGCCCGGCAGGGCTATCCCCCTTGGTTTTGCCGTCGACGGCTTAAGAGCGGTTCTAGCGGGTTATTTTTCCTCGTTGGTCATATTCTGAYGATCTAAAGTTTTTATATATTTTTATTTATCGTTGTATTATTTATTATTATTTTGCTCCGGCGTTTCTTGACTCAGGCGCGATACCGGGGTTTGAAGGTCGGCTCGAMGGTCGAGGACCTTGAGCGCACACCTCTTTTGGTTGACTTATTACTTCTTAGTACTTCCTACGTGTTCGGGGTGCCAATGAAATTTCCTTATCTGGTTTGACTTAAAACACGGGCCGGCGAGTTTAACATGCATGCGAGTTGATGGGCGGTTAGCCCACGAAGTGAAAGGGAATTGAAGCGTGTCCCGAGCTAGCCTGTGGGGCTGTAGCYAGAGGTTGGCAGGGGCTTTACCGCGGGCGTACCAACCACYGCTGCCGCGAGGAGGAGGCCCGCCGAGATACTGGGTGCGGGCAGTAGTTTCACGGGACCCCTCTCTGCCCCGGTCCCACAAGATTCTCGCCTGCTACAACCACTAGGGACAGTGCATGAAGGGTCGCCCTGGTAGCTCGACATGCCCCGCACAGATTCGATGTCATCCGCCTCTTAGGTCGATCAATTCGGCAGGGAAGTCGTCCCAACACTCTTCGGCGGGTGAGACCTATACACCGAATCACCTTGCTGCCTATGTCAAATCGCAGYGCCCCACGGTACCTGAGCTGAAGGGGAATAGGCACGGCTGGGCGGGGAGCCGAAGACAKTGAAGGGGGGAGAATGTGGGTATACTRCAGCAGTACCTCCGTGAGCAGGGCTAAAGCTGCCTCGTGACTAACTCAACAGAGGCCGCAGGTGTTGAAGTCGTCATGGTGGGCCGCTGCGACGGGCGCTGAGGCTGTGGAGCAAGGCGGAGGCGGCAACGAGCGCTAAGCCAGGGGTAAGGCGGACGGAGACAGCGATGGGGTTTGGAAGTGATGGATGTAGAGAGGGGGGAAAGGCCGAACCCGGCTGTCGGACTGCGTCAGGTGCACGTAAAGAAGTAGAAGAAGCGCAACGACAGGCGGGCAAAGGTAAAAAGAAAAGGGGAAAGTTGGATCCGGACGTGAAAGTCGTGAACGTGCGTGCAAAGCAGAAGAGAACAGCGATCGATAGGGGAGAGCGGAGGAGTCAGACAGCGGAACAACAGGCGCTGACGCAGTGAGGAGTGGGAGTAAACGAACCTGGCGCAAATTTGTGCTGGGTGCATTCGAAGTTTGAGAGACAGCGAAGGAGCTATGGCCGAGTGAAGGAGACACAACTCGCCCGTTCCTTAACGGAATCAAGCAGAGTAAAGGCCGATTTTGGGGTTTTGGCACCAGGYGAATCACGTGGTAAGGTCAGTTTGGCCGTTGGGTTAGTAGGAAGGGAGCTAGGTAGAGAAGTTAGAGCGCGGAGAAAGCGAGGAGTGAGGGAGGAATGAGAGAAAAAATCGTCAATCTCCCCCGTCTCTTGACGAAAACGGGCGGGGGAGGAGCCGAATATGGGGTCTTCGAGCCTGGCGACCCCAATTCCGAAGTTAGATTCGATGGAAAGTTAGTAAGGAGGAGGTTAGTACAGAGAGGTGATGCGCAGATATTGCGGACAAAGAGGGAGGCGAGGTTGGTGAGTGTAAGCCTCTTCGATCCTTCGTAGGATCGAACAAGGAGAACTACTAGGTGAGGAAGTCTGGGGTGGGCGACATTAAATTTGTATTTAGTGTTGATAAATAGTTAGTAAGAAGAGAGTTAGGGTAGAAAAGGTGGGAGATGAGAATTAACGAAGGGAGATGACTATGGTGGAAGTAAAAATCAGCTAGTTCGCCCGTTTTCTTATCAAAATTGGGCGGGTGGAGGTTCGTTCTGAGGGTTTTTTGACTAGTGCGGGAACGATGACAGGCTTCGTTTTCACGCTAAGGTAGAGTTTAGCCAGTATGAGCGGGAGAGGCTGCGCAGTTGCCATGGCAGAGTGTCGAAAGAAGCTGACGAAAATAACAGCGGAGCCGCGGATTGGGTAGGATAGAGGATGAAAGTGAAGGGTGGGTGTAAGGCGATCTCAAATGCATCGTTAAATTGAGTGTGAGGATGATAGATTAGGAGTCGGTCGAAAGGATGAGATAATGGCACGCTGGGTTGTGTGGCAGTAGTAATGTCGCCCATTAAACTCAAATGCATCTGAGCGCGTTCTAGAGGAAGATTCATTCTCATTTTGCACATTTGGTGAACGAGGGGGCATGGGGATCTGTTCGTCAGTGCTCGCATTCCTGTACYWGACCGTTACTAYGGTCTGGGTCATGATCTTCGTAATAGTTGCCACAATCCATAAATGTGGCACTGAGATCATGCTCGAGCCAGTTGACTGAGCTCCTGGTTGTTGTTGAAGTCACACCTCTTGTAGCTACCACCCAACTCTGCACGTCGTACCCATCACCGGCGTTCCGCCGGTCTTTCTTCATATATGATGGAACTCACATTTCAAAGGGGCGAGTTAGGGACTTTATAGTCGTAGAGAGAGAGAGAAATGAGGGAAAAGTGAGGATCAACGAGAGGGGAACGTACTTACCTGATCGGGTTGGCTTGGGCTTACGAAGGTGAAGACCTGTCGAGGAGCCAACGACAGCAGGATATGGATCGAGAGGAACACTCACTTGAAGTGCTGCTTTCTTCGGGATTTTGCAGGAGATTCTTCTCTCGGTTTGCACACTGGCAGGCTACTAAGGCGATGCATGCATGAAATTGTTGGGCTGGAGGCATGAGCTTAAATACGGTAGGCGGACCAGATACGTTCGTGAGCTTGAGAGTGTGTGAAAGAGAGGGGGTGGTTGCAGGTGCTCGCCTGGCAGATAGAGAGGAGGTTGTGAACGGTGGAGAGCACTGGAGTGAGTGCGGCAGCTTGGAGATGACATTGTTATTTGAGGACGCAGTCTCAGTTTCGTTGTTGCCGTAAGTGTTACCATTGCAAAGGGGGATTTCTTTGGGTACTGTTGTGCTTTGGTTGCTGTCGTATTCCGTTGTGGAACGACGCTAGTTTTTAGGTGCCTTTACGAATCGCAGAGGATTACCACATCACACTGCGCTCGGAATAACTCATTATCACGACTACCATTCGAGTAGAGCACACAAGGGGATATTGCTGCGAATTGGAAGGCTGTCAAGAAATCATCAGTTAAAAGTTGAGAGTTTAACTTCGGTTTGACCAGGCTACTGCATGTTCTGGCTGCCATTGCGGGGCCCTCAGGCGAGTGAAGGTAACAAGGCCCTCTCCTGGGAGTTGACTTTGTTCCCCCTTTGTATCTCGAGAGTCAAAACCCCCTCATTCTATCCTTCTTAATCTAAGTCTAGTCCTGTTACGAGAGGAAGGCGGCAGGCGGGATTGCAACCCGTAGGGCCAGCAAGACTCTGTGGGGAGTCAGCCCACCGATTGCGGGAGCTCTGTCGAAACTTAGGAGGAGTTCTGGAGGCAGGGAATTGAAAGGTAACCATTGCTTCCCCTCTATAAACCCAGTTATAACCCTTATCGGTATTCCTTGTTACATTTTTGACTGAATATATTACACGCCCCTTTACTTTGACTTTGCAGTTTGACTTTCAGGACACAACCCAGACTAAATAAAGGAATGTGTGTGCAATGCAGTTTCAGTTTTTCGTTGTCTGACTGAAAGCAGATTGTGGGATTGCATCTGGGGGGAAGGTGGGAGGAAGGCAGTATTGCATGTTTGACTGGGTCAACCAAAGACTGGGAGAGTTTCCATAAGATTGGAGGGCTTTGTGCCATGTTTATTTTTAATTGTCTAAAGGACCAGACAGGTTCCCATAAGATTGAGTGGTCTGGTTGCTTTGACTTGTGAGTGCTGAATGTGTTTGACTTTCAGGGACCAAACATTTTTCCATAAGATTGGATGGATTTGTTGTCTTGTTTCTTTGGGGTTTCTATGTTTTGTTGGTTTCTGAAAGAGGGTTGGACAAATTCCATAAGATTGGATGGTCTTGACCCTCTCTTGCTTTATTTTGAAGAAGGGAATTCAGGCAAAGGACTGGGCAGGATCCCATGAGATTGGGTGGTCTGGTCTGGAGCCACACACATGCTGGAACAAAAAGGTTAAAATTGTTTATATTATATACTATTTACTTATGAACAGGCTAGCCAGACATTTTTCCGTAAGATTGGATGGTCTGACTATAGCTTATCACCAACTGAAGAGAGTATGAATTAAGAATAAATTTATGGTAAGAAGGGACAGGTTGAATCTTGATCTAAGATGACCGGTTCAATCATATGTTGCCTTAAAAGACAAAGTGCGGACAAATATATATACCTTGGATACTTAAATGGTTCAGGGCGACTAGGATGACCTAGTCATGTGCCCAAAGAAGAGAAAAGTTGTAGTGCCCTGTGTTTGTGTATATTATATGGCTGAGCTAGACGGGTTCCCATAAGATTGGGTGGTCTAGCTTTATGCCTTATGTAAGCCGGATGTAAAGGGATAAATCATTGAGAGACTATGAACTATTGTTTGATGAACTGACTTTAGGATGGTGAGAGTACTACATCTGTGGCTTGGCCTGCATGAGACTGAGTGCGACTACTACTTAGTCTGAGTTTCATTTGATAGGTAGTTGCTTTAGTTGCTCACCACGTGCTAGAGCCATAGAAGTTAGTTTCAATTCCTGCATTTTATAAGCTAAGTTTTTTTACTTAGGTCAATTTCTTCATTTTTTGGGATCTTTTATTATACTTGGTCTTGTATAAATCTTGGTAAGCCACTTTCTCTACGGGAAGCGCTGCCAAAATTTCTACAAAATTAAGGAGTTCGTCAGATTTTGTCTTTCTCATGGTCCAGTTTTTCTGACTTTTTGACTTAGTAAAAATCTGAAAAACCTCATTTTCTAAAGGGAGTGCTGCCCGAATTTTTACTAATTCAGAGAGTTAGAAAAAATTGGACCTTGAAAAGTCATTTTAGATTTTGAACTTAGCTTTGTATAAATCTTGGAATAACACTTTCTCTACGGGAAGTGCTGCCGAAATTTCTACAAATCTAAGGAGTTAGTTATATTTTGTCTTAGTTGAATTCTGGTCTTGTTTCTGAGTTCATATATGACTTAGTATAAATATGGGAAGTCTACCTTGCTAAAGGAGATGCTGCCAAAATTTTTGCTAATTCAGGGAGTTAGACAAAATTTGACTTTCCAATATTAGAGTTTGATTTTTGTTTTCATATTTGAGTTGTTATAAATTCTGGGAAAGACAGTTTTCCTACGGAAAGCGCTGCCGAAATTTTCTTAGTTTAAAAGAGTTAGATTATATTTTGATAGGTGATGATTCTGGCAATCCACTCTGTATAGAGGAGATTTCGCCAAAGGTCTACCTTTTCTTTGGGCATTGGCTTAGAGATAGGCTTAAACTTAAGTAGTAGGAGAGTCTTGAGCGAGATTGAGATATGAAGATTATTCTCTATGGACTGATAGATTTAGATTGGGGATTGGCTTGTCTTGTGTTGCAGGTCTTGTTGATCGATTGATTCAGGATCAGAACTAGATTCAGCTTGATCCTACAGGGATCACCTTATGTTATCACTGATAACAAGTCGGTTGCCGATTCGTCGATTTGCGACTCAACTCCAATCCACTCTTGCCACTCAACCTAAAGGCTTTAGCCTTGTGATTTGAACTATTTTGTTGTGTTTTCGCTCGGACTTTATTTGAATGGCCATTTAAGAAAAATACTAAGTATTTTATTTTGAGGAGTTGCACAAGAGTGAGGCTTGCATGGCTAAAGCGAGGGGTGTGAGTGCAGGGAATGGTTGAAGTTGACCGCGTGTAGTGCATGGACTTTTGGTTGAATCTTTGATGTGATTGAATGTATGTTTGATGATTCGAACTTTGAATTTGACTGCTTGCACTCACATACAAATATATATGGTTGAGAGGAGTCTCACTGTGATTGTGAGAAGTGATCGTCACATATCTATAACCCTCTATATATATGCAAATAAATATGTCTTGAGTGTTTCGTGTGGCCTACTGTGACCGCGCATAAGGGTTAAACAAATTATGTTTTCGAGAGAAAAGGGACTTCCGCTTTTTAGCCTTTGCTTTTTAGAATTTCTATGGTTGGACGTTGTAGTCCGTGACAGCCGTCAAAGTCAAACCCATTAATATCTCTCCAAACCCTAGACGGTGGATCTGATCTCCAGGGCGATAAGAGACGATTGCCACCACAGGTACCACACCCTCTTCTCCGCAGGGTGCAGAAGAGGGTGTGGTTCACAACCGCACTTGGTGGTTGTCCAGCGTTGAGAGATCAATCCCTCAAGGCACGAGTCATCCGTCACTTGAGTGTAGAATGCAACCCTCGAGATTAACGAGGACCGCATGATTATGGGTACTACATAGTACGCCATCATTACGACTGCTTGCGTATGCGTGCATTGCGAGTCGATATAAGCTAGCCCTGCGTCCACGAGGTTTTTACTAAATCTCGTGCGCGACGCCTATCCGATTTTCGCATCGGGAAGTTATGGGATGACTACGAAAGGACTAGGAGTGTTGTCGCATTGTTTATCCTGTGTCGTTTTGTATATGTGTGTATGTGCGTGCGTGTTTTTATCTTTATGTTCTTGAGAGTGCAGTACGCGTGGCGTGTGGGATGCGTCCTAGTCAACCGGTGACGAATCGCGCTTGGGACCTCAGCCCCCCAAGACGTCAGTTCGCGTGGGGGTCCGATAGAGGCGTATTACCGTGCGTACCCCCTATGCTACAGCGAACGAGAAACGCCCTCGGTTGGTCCATCCTCTGCGATCACAGCTGATTAGCTTTCGTATTGTCGACTGGTAGCTCGGTGGGGATACGCCCACCGAAGGGAGGTGACAACTCTCGTAATGTGGAGGTAAGTCGTGCCTCGCGCTCTATCAAGTCGTAGGGGCTCACGAGAGGTATGGCTGGCGCACTCGGTCGAAGCGGCTTGTGGAAGCTCCATATGCATTTGCGACGAGGATTAAAACCAACTCCTGCGTGACGCGACCGGAAGGGTCCCGCGCTGCCTTGTGCGGTGCTGGACCGATGCGCTCGACAGGTGGCGCCGTTGCCGGGGATAACGGAAGCCTACCGTTGTCCTTGGTGGAACGACATTCGGGTATGAGAATGTGAGAAATAGGCAAAATGAGAAGTTTCTTTTGACTTTCATGGTTAATCGTTTATGGTATTGGATATAGAGCGAGTGAGAGTTGATTGTGTGAGTTGGTCTTGGTTAAGTGCAGTAGGGATAGCTCAAGAGGGATAAACATTTTGGCTATGCGCTTATGTACGCTGACTAGTAGGATGGAAGTTGGAGTTGGTACCCCTTCTGACCACGATAGTTGACGGGTTTGGACGTTGCTTTGCATGGTTGATACGGTCAGGGTAAGATGAGGGGAGGTCGATACGGCTAAAAACGTCCATTGAGGAAGTTGGCCATGTAAAGGTACCTATTATGGTCAAAAAAATTATCTTAGTGATCATGAGAGCAACTTGGTACTTCGACATTAGAGTGGAGCCGAGGATGAGTAAGGGAGCCTATTACGTTAGAAGTCGTCCAGGGACCTTGAAGAGAGTTAGGCTAAGAATATTGAAAGTCTTTATGAGCATGGATTGGGGTCCTTGAATCTGGGTTCTAAGTGGCTGTTCGGCCTATATAGTCATGATAATGGTCGGTCTGCCCCGCGTGATGTGTTTGAACGAAGCATATAAGGCAACAGATAGACGAAGGGAAACATCATGCTATGACCTCAATAGAAGAGACTATGAGACGTAGTAGGTCTGCATAGTAACCTCTCTGCGAGAAATATATTTGATCCTAGGGGCAGTTGGGATAGTAGTGAAAGGGCTAACATTTAGACTATTTTGCTTACTTTTAATAAGGCGGCGAGTTGTAGATGATGTTAGACCTTCACTTGAATCTTTCCAGGTTTGGACCATCCATTTTAATCTATGGGTTGGAGCTAAGGGTTTGAGACTATTTTATTATGAGGACATCTCTTTCGAGTTAGATGTTGAATTCATTCATATATACCAGGTACTATCTGAGTAAGTTTGCCTCATGCCTAATTATATGAGGCTATGTGCTTAATTGTTATATTCGTCTAATAGTTATCCTTGTTAGGAATATTTACATGGGCTATGTATCTGAAGTATGCATTTTTGAACTTATCAATCTGCAGTAATTTATATGAGCGTCTCAAGTCCAAGTGTGAACTTATGGCTGTTTATTAAAGTTTGTGTGTTTGGATTGCTCTTCAAAGAGGGGTAGAGGCATTGCGCAGAATCCACATCTGATGCAGATTCAGAGGTGAATGGAGTGACCATTTCCTTGAGATAAGTTTCTTCTCATAGAATGGTCAATGTATAAGATCTACCCTAAGGAAGCATGCAATCCTATGTTATTGTTCCCCTGAAAGATGACTTTGAAGAAGTTATAATTTTGTCTTGTAAGTAGTAGTGAGACCCACGCCGGAACTCAGTTCCTGGTCCATAGTGGGGTGTTGTTGTTGTATCCTATGTGATAAAATGACTACACTACTACTGAATAGGAGGAAAGTATTTGAGCCGTGTCAGACCATGACCTATGAGGGAAGCAACTACTACATGCCGCAGAGAGGTAGGGTGTGAATCCCCAACTACTTTTTCGTCAAGTGGGTTCACCAACATAGGACGGGATAGCGTATCCCGAAGCGTGTATGGTGAGGTTGGCTACCTTGTCGACAAGGGTCTGCAAGGAGCGAGCGCTGGAATCGGAGGGAAAAGCAGTGAGGCTTGATCCTTGAGCGGGGCTCGGGGAGTTGAGATACTATCTTTCTAAAGAGGATTACACCGCCCCTCGTCACATTATACTAATGTCAAAGCTAGGGGAGTAAAATGTGGTACTCTCGTTGGTATTATGTATGAGAGTGCTAAATTGTTAGCGGCCTTATCTCTGATCATAACGTGTCTATCATATGAAATGTCTGGTGATATAAGCTTATTATGAAGTATTTGTATGTGCTTTGGATAACTGACTAGCTTGTACATAATATGTTTGATTGTTATAATGTTAGATTATTAAGGTGATATATCATCGTCCATAAGTAAATATTATTATAAATTTTTGATATCTGTGAATGTGCTATTATTGTGATATATTACCATTATTATTTTCTCTAAGCTGGGTGGTCGTAAATACTGGAAAGTATGGATTTTTAGTAAAAGATAGCTTGGAGCCAAGACTTCCAGAGTAGGGAGTGTAAAAAGGATGATTGTTAGCATAGTAACGGAAGGCGTATGCTGAACGTTTTTTTGTGATGGGCAGAACCCAGACAAAAGCAAAGGCAACTCATGATGCCTTATGCAAAAGAAGGTCCTAGTATGACCTTGCCCGTTGAAAAAGAAAATGGCCTCGAGATATCCTTGCCGAGGCGAGTTAAAGAGGGAGAATATATCTCTTCTTGGAAGGGCATGCTAATAGACAAGGTTATTTTCGCCTGGATCGAGTCCGATTTCGAGGATGGTCAGGACTGCGCGATCGTGAGGGTGACCCGGTATGCGTCCCCCTCGTTTTGGGTCTTACATGGGATTGAGTTGACACTTGGGCATGGAAGCGTGCTCACAAGGCCTTTGAGGATAGCTGAGGGAGCAGCTGCAAAGTGGGCGAGAGGCAAAATCTATGAAGGAGGGGAACAAGTGGAGACCCATATAGAGGTCAAATTTGCCAAAGAGTTTGTACTTCCTTCAGCCCCATTACGAGCTTGCCTGAGTTCCTGGTAGAGAAGTGTTTCGGGGGACTGTTGAGGATAGAGGCCGCAACAGAAGCCGCTTCGAGGGCGTGAGAATGGGGGTATGGTCTTTACCTAGACCAACGGTTTTTACCCCATAGTCAAGGACTCAACAATATGGTCAATGTTGTTAATGCTTATGCGAACTCCCATAATCCAGATGATCAGGTTGTAGATTGGGATGAGGTTCGGGCAGTAACTAACCGATAGAGGGTGCCCTTATAATATGTCAAAGTGCGGCTCCCATGAACTTGTGCATATTGTAGACGTGGGAGTTAGGGTAGCAGACTAACCAGTTGTATGGTCCCAGCTCCGTGTTTTAGCCAACAGGATCTTGACTACATACCGAGTGGTTAAAATATGTGTATATATGTTTTGAGTATATTGTGGGTATATGTCAGATCATATGAAGCCTCTGGATAGAATGGGTAAACATTCGACAGACTCTTGCGACTGCTCAAGGGTAGGGTGGCTGGAGTACGACCAAAGTATGAGGGTAAGTCTCGTGCATATAAAGGTGGATGAGGGTATGACTTAGAATATGAACTTAAGTGCATCATGAGATCATGTGAGGATATGACCTTGTTAGGAACACTGATTTGACTTTGATTGTGATACTTTACCCCTTTAGACATGTGCTTTGAGGGTGTCAACCTAAGATTCGAAAGGAGGCGATTGTGTTTCGAAGGCTGAGTTTTCTCTTACCCATACCACCCTGAGTTATAAGAGTATACGCATTCATGCGTTTGGATATAGGATATGCATGAAGGTTTGGTGGGTTTGAATTTAAGTTTAGGAATTTATGGCCTGTGCGAATGGAATATGTACGAGGTCGGTTTAAGCCTTTGAACAAGTAAGGCATAGTAGGCCTTGACTTACTTTTTGGATATTTGGATATGTCTTGAATTACTTGGATTCCATTTGGGAGCGATTACGCCCTAACTAGGACTGTTTCAGTTTTAACTCTGGTCAGGGAGACCACAATCTTTTGTGTGATACCGGTGCCAATTTGAGTTGAGATTGTTCAACTCTATGTGTATATATATGTAATTCAAGACCATATTTGGTTTGCTCTTCAGGTGGGTTATTACACCCCTGAGTGTATATTGAGTTAAGGTTTTATCTGAGACTATCTCCTTGTATATGACGATCACAATCATTTTCACATGTGTGATTTTATCCTGATGTATGATGGTTTTGTGTGAGAGATGTATGAGAAACATCTCGTGCTTGTATTGTGTATTTTATGAATGTGAATAGATGTGAACTGCCTACTCTTCGATATACTCGTGCGATCTGCCTATGAGCATGTGATAGGGCCAGATATAAGGAGAGAAAATGCAGTCCATTTTTGTGAGAAGTGTGAGAATCCTTAGGGATTTATGAGTCTTTGAGACTCGAATGCTTACCATGCCGAATGTTTAGTGATTCTGTTGTGATGAAAACCCATAAGGTGGTTTCTCAGTTTGAGTTGTTTTATGGTTGAGACACCTTCGAGTGGAAAGGTAGTCTTGTACTTATTTGGAAGACTCATCTTCAGAGAGAGAAGATGTTTTAAAAGAAAGGTCACATGAGAGTTCATCCTAGAAAGAGAAGGGATGACTGAGAGACCTATTTAAGTGAGACCTTCTTCATATGAAAGGTGGTTAATAGATTTAATGGCATGGTAAGTTGATTTTGGATGATAAAGTTTGATGAGAAGAACCACGTGTTGTTTGGCCATTGAGGAAATTTTTGAGGTCGCAAAAGTGATTTATTTGGGAGATATCGCCGAGAGGTGGCCTTCTTGCTCTGATCAAGTAGGGAGGTCACGACCTTGTGAATCTGGTGGTGATTTTGTTTTGTGAATGTGGAGAGGTTGTCGTGTTTCTCTGTGTTGTCCCACAGAGGACTGATAAATACCTTTTATGTGTGACAGACCTTCTATGTCGCGGTGGCCCGGACAACGACTAGTTCGGGTTTGTTAGCCATTGCAACGGGTGGACCGGGCGGTCCGGGTGGGAGGGAGGAGCAAGGTGTGATAGTTGTAAACCCGCCAGATGCTGCCACGACACATCATTGGCTAGCAGAAGACGTACGATAACCTTGAATATGATAGCCTTGACCTCATCCCCCGGGTCCAGGATTCCCAGCCCTCCCACCCTTTTTGGTTGGGTTATATATTTCCACGCCACCCTTTTGATGCATTTTGTCATCTCATGGTAATTTCTCCACAGGTATGCGGCCAAGGCCGTGCGCAAGTGAGTCCGTTGTTCTTTTGGAATTTCCCAGAACGCGACTTCATACCAGATTGTGGTTAAAATGACATTATTGATTGTCAGTGCTCGTCCCACCAACGATGTATGGAGGCCGTCCCATTTGACTATTCTCTGCAGGGCAGTTTGCACTAGCGCTTGACCATGGTCTAAGGGGCGGGCCACTGTTGTCAGGCGGATTCCGAGAACTTTTATTGCCTCTTCTTTTGGTTTCAAGCTAACAGGTGGGTCATCCGGGGGTTGTACTCCCTGAGGGGACATCCACCAGCCCTCAGTTTGGGTCCCCTAATTTACCTTCATGTCTGGCCTCATCGCAATGGTTCGTATGGTTTCTGTTAGTGCGTCTAGGGAGGATTTTGAAGCCCGGATGAGAACCGTGATGTCATCAGCAAAAAGTGATGTGACAGGCACTGGTATGTCTATACGTTGGATCACGGGGTTTGCTCGGATCATTGCTGCGAAGGCCTCCATCACAAGGACAAATAAGAGGGGGGCGATGGGGTCACCTTGCCTGACAGACCGCTGTAACGCAAATGGAGGGGACAAATGATCACTGACCATGATGTTTGTGGCTGCCAATCTGTGCATGATTGACACCCAAGCCCTGAACGAGTTCCCAAAGTTCATTTTCTGTAGACAACAATCCAAGAAGTCCCAGTCAACGTGGTCGTACGCTTTTTCAACGTCAATGAAAAGGACTGCAGCCTCTTTACCATGTTGGCTGGCATATTTGATGGTTTCGTTGACTAGAAGTACGTTGTCCTGGGTGCCTAACCTAACTGTGGTCTGGGTGGAGACTGGCAGATTCGCCCAAAAAAAATACAAAAAAACTGGCACATCCTCAGCAGAGGACAATATGTGCTGCTGATTCAGAAAAGGGTGCAAAGCTCAAAGTTTGGTTATACCTCTGCAGCCTGCCCATTCTCATTTTTCAGAGCATACTCACACTAGTACCTTTTCCCTTATTTCTGGACGGAATTGCGGTGAGATGCATACTGGTCCGTCCAGCCGTAAATGTGGACAGATATATTTAAGATAGTGCTACTGTGAGTACGCCCTAGTGTGCTTCTTTTTTCTGTCGAGATACCAAATGGTCTAGTACCGGCGGCCCCACCCCATCTCTGACTACCGCTGTTGGGGCGGGGGGCAACATGATTTACCTCGTTTGCGAGGTGCTATGCTTGCAGGCGTCCCCTCTATATAGTCTTAGGAGTAGTGGTAGGAAGGTAGTGAAAGGCAAAAAGAATTTGAGAGAAGAACATAGTGCAGTTTTATAAAAAAAGGAAAGCCCACTGCATCTTTCTTTTTTTTTGTCTTTTATTTCTTTTCTTTCTTTCTTTCTTTTTTCTTTCTTTTTTTTTCTTTTTTGCAAACATCGGCGACAGGACGTAGAGGGGGCGCTGATATGAGCAGACACTCCCTCTACGGTTCTCGCTTTTGGATGGCTCCGTTCCATTGGTGGGGAGCTGCACCTGCTGGAAACCGGTCCAGCGTCCCTTGACATCACAGACAGGTGCCTGAGTTACATGCAAAAAATACAGTTATGTCTTATGTTTAGGAGCCCTATCCGACCAATTCTACCATCTGGTGGCAGGAAAGTGATCCCTTGGGCCGTTCTTGATATTTTAGAAGAACTTGTGACCCCGTGGCTGGTGTTACCTTTGGTGGGCAGGTTCGCGCAATGAGTCTGCTTTGCAGCAAACAGTTAGCAACACCAAAACTGCAAATATTGAACCTGCACCTCACCACCTCAGAAGACGTGATTCTGTGATTGCAACGGAGCAGAAGTCTGTGGATGGACGACGACTGCACCTTGCTTGGAAAAGACTCATCCATCAGATGCACCGGAGCATTTCAGGACCATCGCTCGCGCCTTGTGGATGCCGTTCTGACCCTCCACGATGAAGCCTTCCTTGAACAGGACGGGGGGGGGAGAGTGGAGGGCTGTAACTGCAGCTGTACTCATGAAGAGCCTCTCCTCTTCTCCCCTCCCCAGGTTATAAACGCCTTGGAATTTTATTATAATCGGACCCAGTGCTCAAGGCTGTACATCAAGTTTCTCACGGCAGGGGCATCGGGCCTCAACCTCCAACCCCGAGGTCGAGCCATACCCCTGTAGAAAATGAAAACAAAAACACCTGCAAAAATTAACGTCAGCAATTCCTACCAGTTCACAATGAAACGAAAATTCCCTAGTCACTACCGCATCAAACGCTATCAATCGAAAGGAGTAAAAAGCAGAAATCCAATTGCAAAAGAATCTTCATAACCTGCGTAATTCAAATGAAAAAAACAATCAGGTTGAATCAGCCAAGTATGTACCGATATAAGCAAAGCCTACCAACTCCCATTGCATTTTTCAATCTTTCCTGCATAAAATATGAGGAGGATGAATAGCGGATAGTCATTTAGGATTTCAACTAATGCCAGCGTTTTATTGCTTGGCAAAGGCTGCAAAGCTACTAAAATGTTGGGTCCAATGCCAATTTTTTCCTTGAGTCAAATTTCTCCTTGAAACAATCATAATAATAATGCAATTACTAATCAGAGGTACAAATCTCATAATAA
This sequence comes from Chara braunii, assembly GCA_003427395.1. Lineage (NCBI taxonomy): Eukaryota > Viridiplantae > Streptophyta > Charophyceae > Charales > Characeae > Chara > Chara braunii. Next base: position 1,184,273 of record BFEA01000349.1, on the reverse strand, counting down.
TAATAATAATAATATCATAGAGGCAGGCAGGCATTGCAGAACATCTGACCTGGCAGAGCTCAAAGCCAGCAATGTAGGTGGCCAGCCTTGTCAGACTCTGACGCCCACTGCCCCCCACACCCACAAGCAGTGCATGTCCTCCAGGTTGGCGGATGATGCGGATGATGCGCGCCAAGTGCTCCACTGCAAACTGGAAGATGACCAGATTCATTGACCTCCTTGTTGAGGCATTATAGCTCTGCAAATAATCGTCCACTCGGCGAAGCAGTTTGCGCAAGTCTACGATCTCCCTATACTCCTTGGGGTCTCCCACAGAGTCCATGAAATCCCCGAAGATCAACGGCCTGAGGTCATCCGCACTCGGTTTCCAAACATCCGGCCGCCCAATTATCTGCCAATGTTGAACATTGTGCAATAATTTGTCATTGTACAAACTTGATGATGAGTATAATATACACCAGACGTGATACACTGATAACCTTGTTTTGTTTTCATGTTGAAACATCAACATATTAGTGATACTTCCAAAATGCAATGATTCGCCAGTCAATCACTCCCAACCTCGCACACACATGCAACAAACATTCAGATGAGAGCCCATGAACGAAAAACCCACAGCCGAGACACGTGAGATGCATGAAAAATTTGCACCAAAATTTTATTATTATACAAAGAAAGTGTCCAAGTCTCTTGCGGCCGTGACTTTGAGGGTTGCAGTGGGAAAAAACACTCAAGTGGCAGAGGTAGGCCCACGGCACTTAGAGCAGCGGAAAAACACTCAAGTGGCAGGGGTAGGCCCGTGACACTTAAGAGCAGTGGGGAAAACACTCATGTAGCAGGTAGGCCGGTACCACTTAAGTAGTGGTAGAAGTGTCGGGTACTCGAGGCCGAGCAGAAGAAGACAAATGTTGGCATTTTTAGAGGCCCAATAGCGGTAGGCTAGAGGTAGACCAGTACCAGTCCAAGTAGCCTGAGTCTAGGGCCTGTACAGACAATATCAGAGCCTGCGATGATGTTTACCTCCGAAAGAGTGGAGGTACCGGTTGCTGGGAGGCCGCGCGGCCTAGGAAGTCACCGCCCAAGAGGCAAGTAGGAAGGTTGGGCGACATACTGCTTGAGTGGCCAGCGCTGCCTGGGAGGACGAGGAGCAGCTGGGCGCTCAGCCTGGCTATGGCCAGCAGCCCAGCCTGAGGAGGAGGAAGAAGGGGCCGAAGGAGGAGAGTGGCGAGCTACCTACCTGGCTATGGTCGACACCATCTACATCACCTTGATAGGCGCTGCATCTGGAAGGCCCCAGTTGGGGTAGTGCCGCACCAAGGAAGCTCGAGGCAGAGTCAGGCATGACGGCCTGATGAGCAGCGACCATAGCTGCTTTGTGTTGTCCTTTGCACAGGAGGGCAGAGCCCATAGTAGTCCGCCATAGCCTTAGCATGTCAGAGGAGGAAGAGGTGGGAAGCCATGGCTATGGTGGACCTGTTGTTGTGCTGGCACTAAGAGGGAACTTCGGATATTGATTCTGGTTCATCCACTCATTGTTCTTATTGTATTTGGAAGAAGAATAAGATTGACGAAGATAAGGAGGAGGAGGAAGGCGGAGCGAAGGGGCATTTGTCATTGGTCTTGCTGGTGTACATCTTCTTCTTCTTCTTCTTCTTCTTATTTCTCTCTTCTTCTTTGGTCTATATCTCTTTGCAAGTGCTTTCATTTCTTTCGCAATTGGGTGGCATTGCCTTTCCTTGTGAATTTGCACTTCGGAAACGACCAGGATCGTAACATTTGGTATTGGAGCGGACTTACAAGCTGGCGAGAGGTGTTGAACTACCCTAACCCTAATTCCGAATTAGGTTAGGGCTAACCTAATCTCGGATTAGGGTTGGAAGTTAGGGTTAAGATGGGCAGCGAGGTGTGTGGATGCTGCCCCCACCTCGTTAAGTTATGAAGGGTCGACATCAGACCTGACCAGGTTGCTTGAGTAATTGTATGGGATGTCGGGACACAAGGGAGGCTGGCTGAAGTGAGCGAGAGGGAGAAGAGAGTGAGAGGTACTCGCACATGGAATCTGGACTTCAAGAAGACGTTGAAGTGACTTTTGGACTTCCTCCAACAGGGAGACTTGTTTGGGAGCTTCCATATTTGCATTGAAGAGCTGCAAGTTGTTACTTTGGTCTTCAACATTGACGGAGGATCCGATGTTGTGACATGGGTGTAGGAGGGCCCTCTTAGTCGTGCTACAACACTTCGTGCAGTGGTAGCTAGGGGTCAGGAGGACCTATGAGAGAGGGGGGTGAGTCGTTATTTCATCTTTGGAGGCTGGGCCTCACATGTAAGTGTTGTGTAACCTGGGTATGTCCACGGGTGGTTGCTTGGTGCTTCATGGCCTGTTGGGGTGTGCTGGACTTTTTTCCTCTTCTCGGCGGTCTTGGTTGTGTGTGAGCATGTCGATTGCTTTCTCACCTGATGGATGGATGGATGATGTATCTTGTTCTCAATGAGATATCTTTTTACAGTGCATTGTCTTTTCACTTCTGAACGGTTGTAGTAGTAGTAGGTTCTTGCTGAAGTTGTCTTTTCCTTTTCAGCACGGTAGAGGCAGTTTGGGACCATCTTGGACACCCGCCTGGTTGGTCCTGGTCCACGACCTACTTGAGACCCTTTAGGACTTAGTGGGACCAGGCCCAACGGGATATGACCCTTTGGCCCCAAATCTGTTGCCGTCCGTTGTATTTCTCTGCTGTGCTGGAACTGGGGGGGACACACAGAGTAAGGACATTCCTTTCAAGGGGATCTTGACTGGTCTCACTACATGTTCTCACCATGGTTAACGAGCAGACATCCGGACTGCTCAGCGGACAGTCTGGACGGCAATATCCGGGCGGATGTCCGGTCCGAAAGGTCCGGAAGCACCTGAAATCGCAAGAATTCAAAAAAAAAAAGGGTTCGTCCTGGACCCTTCATCGGGTCCAGAGCGACCCCAAAAAAATGTTGGGAGTGTTTAGGGCCCGGTAGGGAGTAGCAGACACGGTCGGACGGTAGGTTCTTAGGTTGTAGTTTTTTATTTGCTTTTTGTTCTTGGCCTCATTTGGGGTGAAAACGAGGCCAGTTCGAAATCGAAACCTTCCCCCAAGGCTCAAAGTACTCCGGGTCCCATGTGTCTGACATCTTGTCATTGCGGCATAGTTAGTGAACGCGAATCACCGCGCGTGGACACGTGTAGGCAGCACAATTCCGATTGCGCTTACGCGTATCCACGTGAGGTGTTTGCGTGCACCCGGGCCTATTGGCTACCAAAGTGAGATTTCAATCCCTCCTGCAAAAAGCGTCCCCTGTCCGGGATGCTACCCAATCA
>BFEA01000349.1:1168816-1180852 GCA_003427395.1 Chara braunii | reverse complement strand
CAATCCTTTCCGAGCATGCAAGGTGTCATTACACATCAGACATCGCAGCAACATCAGATCGACAACGGATCAAAGTGACAACCAATAACGAAAGCAATTACGACGACTATGCAAAAATGACAAACATATTACTCCATCCAAATTCGTCCATCCCATACATGCAAAAGCAGGAAGACCGAGACAGAATGAGACATCATACAAGGACCAGTATCGAAACAGATGTGCCGAAGAGAAATGAGAGCGAATCGTTCGAGCCGAAATCAAAACTTATATACAAAACGAAAGGAAAAGAAAAGACAGAAAGTTGCAAATCCACGTCCATCAACCTCAACTCTCTCTCTCTCTCTCCGATGCGGACAGTCCGTCGTCGCGCACCAACCCACGAAGTCGTCACCCTGCTTAGTCCTCTTGCACCCGTTAGGTTCGCCCACGCGCTACAGTCCGTCGTAGCCCCACGCATCAACCCTGCGCATTCGGCACCAGCCCGTCGGGTCGCCCGACTCCCACTTCAACTCACCTCTTACTTCGCTCGTGAGCCAACCCTCACTGATCGCGCTACCCCGAGCTTCCAACAACTAGTTAAAAGAGCTATCTAATCGCGCAGCCGAAATTTATAGCGTGCATGCAAGCGCGAAGAACACGAAATTGCAAGGACTTAGAAAGGAGATTAGGAGAGGGAGCGCCTACGCTCTGCATGGCCAGACCGCGGCGTGGGGGACGTAGCCACTCTCCACGCGTCGACCCGATCATGCAGCCCGCGGGCTAAACATCCACAGCAAAAAAAAGAAAAGGAGAGGGCGGGAAAGACGAAGCTCAAGAAGGGGATACAGTTACAATGGCGCCTGTCCAAAAATTACAGTTACACACGAGATTAAGGGCGCCGACTAATCAGAGCTCCGTTGCAGCCGCAAAAAAGAAGCGCGCAAGAAAGACAACGAGCGACAAAAGAAATCTCGAATTCCTAAATTCCTAAATTCCTTAACTTGTTGTAAAAAGGACTTTAATAAAACGCTCCGAGAGCCATCGAGGCTTGACAAAATTCGAAAAAAGAAATTCAAAAAGAAGCAAAACTTCCCGCGCGACGTCCGCGCCTAAAAACCCGACAACAGAACAAGAGAGAAGCGACGTCAAACATTATCAATCGCGCCTTTGTCGGCGCGACAGCCACTCAATCAGCCATCTCAGGACTTGCCCGGCCCTGCACCCAGCCGGCCGAAAAGGAGCGACGAAAAAGAAAAGACGAAGAAGCGAGGACACTGATGCAATTTCCCTTCGATCCCGATCTCCTGTAATTGGCCCATCCTTTCCATCTCAGGACCCCTCATTGTCATCGCGCAGAAAATCGCGCGGAACAGAAATTGGTTCGTCACATATGTGACGCCCACGGGGTTCCAATCTTAAGCAAGCTCCCGCTTGCTTGAATCATGACACGTGTCAATCTCTCAAATCGATCGACACGTGGAATCTTCTTTGTTGCCACTTACCGTTTGATAAGAGTGTAGACGTCATCCAGGGTGGCACACGTGACTCTATCCTACAATTTCCTCAGGATGGGCTCTCTTCAGTCCAAGGAGGGGATCATGGATGCCATCGTCGTGTCATCCGTACATCAATGGCCTAAAGGAAGGGGAAAGGGAAGGTGATACATGGGGGCATGGCGAGGGGGTGGGTTAGTCGGGAGTGGGGGTAGAAAGCGTTCTAATCCCGCGACTGTCTCCGGAAGCTCCTGATATCGGATGATCCAATGGAAGCGAGGGAATTGATTACCACTTTGAGGAAGGGATGCGAGATAGTCCGGGTAAAGGGTGGTGAAAGTTCGGAAAAGCATCGTGCGAAAGTGATCGTGGTTTTTGCATGCGGGGATAGTCCCCGTGATGATGCAGTAAACCTCGACGATGTTGTGGCCTCGCCACACAGCACTGAAGAGAAGGGCGTGGAGACAAAAGACAGGGGTAGCACACCAGGTAGAAGGATGGGGATGAACCATGACCGCAAGACGGGTGGCGTAGAAAAAGCGGAAGGTGTCGATTGGGAAGGGATTGCAGGGGAAGGTGATGCGGTTGGTGAGGTGGTCAAGGGGACGACGGGATAAGGACCGGGGACGAAGCCCGATGCCCCGCATCGGTACGAGCTCGAACTGGTGGACAGGCGGAGGTGGAGGGGGAGGGGGATCAACTTCGTCGCCGTCGGGCCGGTGCGCTCGAAGTCTCGGCAGCAAGGTCCCCATCGTCGTTCTTGGGCGGCTCGGGATCCTTGGCTGGGTCGTTCGGGATCGGCAGATCCACTCCACTTGCGAGCTCCAGCGGCTGCTTCCTGACTGCGATCTCCTCTCTTCTTCGCGCCGCCTCGGGATCCTCCTCCTGAGGTTCTGAGCAATCCGCCTCTTCACCCAAAGTCTCCCACTCAGATTCCTCCTCTTCCTCCAACTGATCCTCTTCTTCTTGTTCTTGTTCTTGTTCTTCTTCTTCTTCTTCTTCCTCCTACTCTTCCTCATTGTATTCACTGTAACTCCTTTCTTCTTCCGAGGTTTCCTCTTCTTCCTCCTCGTCGCCTTCCTCTACGCCCTCTTCTTCTTCCTCCTCTAGCGTTAGCCCTTCGTCTTCAGAGGCCGTTCGAGGCTGAAAGAAGGCGAGGTCGATTATCCTCCGCGGGTCCAGGTACTCTCGTTGCGATGGCGGGTTGTTGTTACTTCCTTGCTCTTCGAGGCAGGCCGACCATTGTAGATAGGGCGTCAAAGTTCATGAAAGGACGTGCGGGACCGGGGTCTCGTCGCACTGCGAAACGATATCGAGAGGGAGATCGTCGACCAGCTGCGTGAGGGGAGTCGTGAGCTCCTGTACGATCTGCTGCCGATGGTCGGGTCGCACTGATCCGAATAGAAACCCGAGAAGGTCTCCTTCCACCTCCGTTCTCCAAGCTTGGATGATCAACAGCTCCACGTATGCGATCCAGGCGCGGTGCTCTATGTCCCTCGTCCACATCAGCTGCACCCCAACCAGAAACACCGAAAGATCGACAAAGTGTTCGCACCACAGTTCCCACTGTCTTCGATCGAGGAGGGGAACAGCGAGTGATTCCAGACAAAAAGAGAGACGGGGGCAAAGATCAGACTGCCAGAAGGTAGGGAAGAGAGAGGGGAGAGCGAAGGTAGAGAGCCGGGAGCGGTTCATTGAGAACGCTGAAAGGGAACGAGCTCCGGGAGCACCACCGCCGGCTCGTGGCGAGACCTTCGGAGCCCTCCGACGTCGATGTCGTCCGTGGGGACAAGATTATTGCCGCGGCGCGTAAGCCACTGATTCCACTCTGCTGCCAGCTGCTGACCCCACTCCCTTAGCGACGTCCGGATGGTCGTGTGTCGTAGAGGGCTGATCGCGCTAATGTCACCGCTGAAGATGACGACGATAGATACGTGGCTAACTCCCGACGCTGACAGCCGTCGAACCGCCATCGCCTCTGCCAATACGATCGCTTGCCGATGGCCCGTGAATCGGAACTCCGCCGCTGCGTACACCCCGGTAGTGCTGAAGAACTGCGCGAGCCGTAGAAGGTCTGGATTGAATCGCGGGTGATGAACTTGCCGAATTGCCGAGATGTCACCAGGTGGCGCCAGCATGTGATCGCCGAGAGCCCGCTCGGTGAGAAAACTCATGGCGATGGCAACAAGGACGGAGTAAGAGAAGCAGGAGGGGACGAGAGCGATAGGAATCGTCGTCCTCCTCTGTAGCAAAGGAGGAAGAAGACACAACTGGTGATGGAGAGAAAGGGAGAAGACGTAGGTAGGACACGTGGCGGACGATCGGTCGAGCCGATCGGCTTCCCGAGACCTTCGGCACGAGGTGCACGGTGTTCACTCCATTCGGGCCGAGTTCGATCACACGAAATCGCCCGAAGAATCGTGGCACTATCTTCCCTTGGCGAGCACATTTCCTCACCTGCACCAGGTCCCCTAATTTATACAGGGGCCGTGGTCCTGTGTTCCCATTTCGGGCCTCGTAGCTATGGACCTGTCGGTCGTGGGCCAACTCAGTCATTTTCTGGCGCTTTCGGGCTAATCGGGGAAGGGACCGTTCCATCAGCTCCATGTGCCGCTTGGCCTTGTCCCGAACCGTGGCCCTTGTGGGTCGTCGGTTCAATGAAGATTCATCGGGGAGGCCCGATATGGAAACACAAGCTACGCTATTGGTTCGTAATTGGAAGGGGCTAAGGTCCGTTGATTCGTGAGGCGTTCCTCGATGGACCGCCAAGATGTGATCTATGATGTCGGGCCAGGGCCTCGGATCCCATACCGCGATGTTTCGTCACAACGTTGTCTTTATCACCCGATTTGCGTTTTCTACTAGTCCATTAGACTGTGACATGCGGGGTGCAGTGTTCCGAATGGCGATGCCATGTAAGACCAGATTCCTTAAAACTTCCCTTTTGAATTCTACCCCATTGTCGGTCAGGATTTCCTCCGTGTCCTGATGCATCCCTAAAAACCGATTGACGTATCGCGCAATTTCAGCTGCCTGTCGTGTACGACACGGATATGCCTCAATCCATTTCGAAAAATGGTCTACAAATACTAGTGGGATTGAATACTCGCAGTTATTAGGTCCAGGGGGCACCACAATATCGGTAGTACCCATACTAATCCTTTGAAAAGGCCCTTCGACCACCGTTGGCACTATCGATCTTGGTGGCTGAATCGGCGCCTTGTCGGCAGCACAGACCTGACAGTTTGCGATGATGAACTTCACATCATCGCGAATATTGGACCAATACCACTTATTCTTGTCAATGGCCGCTTCCGTGATCCGCACGACAAAATGGGCTGCAGTTTCCTCATGCACCGTCTTAACCCAGTCATACCTCACGAACGGATGCGGCACTACCATCCAAATTCCGCTACCATCCGTCTTTCGTTTTTCCAACCGTCCTTCGTTCCAGCGATAGTCCCGAGCCCTTTCATTGGCCCTCCTCCGGTCCTCTTTAGCTATTAGAGCGATATCCGTCCATACCTCGGCCCTTCTAAACTTCCGGGTCTTTTCCAACCCTTCTGACGTGGCGTCGAGAAATCGAGCCTCAGTCGGGATCTTATCAGCCCGACACAAGGGACACAACCACGACTTGTTGCCATTTCTGTACTGGATGCACGAGCCATGGGCTCGTGCCACACACTGCCGACAATCTATCCACTCCGCATATCCCTCCCCACTAGGACACATAGGGACCGAGTAGACACGTGAAATTGCTTCGCAAAAATAACAAAATTTGTCGGGTAGGGAGAGATGAGATGAGGATGAGAGGGGAGAGAGGGGAGTCATAAGATTACCTCCGTCACCCATTGCCAATTGCCTGCTTCTTGCCATGTGGAAGGACTACCACTTGTCCGTACTTGGGTCCGTTCACTGACTCCGGTTCCTTCCACGGAATGATTTCTTCACCCTTAGGTACCTTAGAGGGGTGATGCAGACGTGTCAACCCGTCCGCGTTGCCGTGCCTCTCCGTCTTTCGATGGATGATGTCGAAGTCGTATTCCTGCAGACGCACCGCCCACCGTCCAATCATACCCGTGTAATTAGTGAGCTTCTTGAGAGCCAATAATGGCTCGTGATCGGTCACAAGGAGGAACTTATGTCCGTACAAGTACAGATGGAAGTGTTGGATTCCCCAGACCACTGCGTAGCATTCGCCCTGCGGGGCCGAATTGTTTCTTCGTTCGTCCGGCACGTGATAAGAATGAACTGCTTCGTAGGGTCCGGTCGGATCAAAATAGGTGTCGTCGCTAGGGCGTCCTTGAGGGTGGCGAAGGCATGTTCGCACTCTGCATCCCAGCTGAGGGGCTGGTCCTTCCGTAGTAGGTTTGTTAGAGGCCGCGCGATTCCGGCGAAACCCTTGATGAAGCGATGATAGTACGATGCCAGCCCAGAAAGGCTCGAACTTGCGTCAATGACGTGGGGACAGGGACGTCCTTCACCTCCGCGACCTTTCTCGAGTCCGGCCGCAGTCCTCTACGTGTCACCACGTAACCCAAGAACGAGATTTCCGAAAGAAAAAACTCGCTTTTCTCGAGCGCGATCTTGAACCCAGCATCTCTCAGAGCTCCCAGTGTCCATTCGATCCGCTGTGCATGCCCGTGAAAGGTCTCCGAGTAGACGAGGATGTCGTCCATGTACACGATGACGCAGAAATTAATCATCCCCTGAGTGAGCCGCGTCTTGTTGACAAAGTTCTGGAACGTCATGTTCATAGCCCGTTGAAATGTGGCAGGCACGTTGCAAATCCCCATCGGACATCGAACCCACTGCCACGTGCCTTCAAATAATACGAAGGCCGTTTTTTGCCGATCTTCCTCCTTAACCAGGATGTGATGAAAACCGTGGCGAATATCAAATTTACTGAAATAATTAGCACATCCAATCGCATCCAGCAAATCATCAATCCTGGGAAGGGGGTACACATCTTTAATCGTGATGTCATTCAACTTGTGATAATCAATGCATATGCGAATCGATCCATTCTTTTCTGGCACCAATACTACTGGGAACGACCATGGCCCGGTGGAGGGTTCGATCCAAACGTTAGCTTCGAATTCTCGAATCCGCTCAAGGGTCGTTTTTCGTTCCACCAGGGAGTATCTGTAGGGCTTACAATGAATCGGGGGATGGTTTCCGGTTTGAATCTCGTGCTGCATGACTAATGACAGCCCAATGTCTGTGTCCATCAGACTAATCGCTCCCTTGTAGTCTTTTAGAATTTCCGCGATGAGATGATGGATCTCATCAGGTACGTATTGGGGCACGTGCAACTCGTACAGCTCATCCCATATCCGTACATCGAGGTGTTTCATACTCACCTGCTTAGTGTTTTCGGGGGGGGGCGCGGAAATAAACGAATTATCCGACCGCCAGGAGAATACGGTGGCCATCATCTGTGCATCCTGTTCTCGAATGGCCACGTGTTCTTCCGGTGTTATTCCGTCTCGAATGTCCTTCCATGGCACGGGTTTCATTGCGATTTTAATTCCGAGTCCGGTTTCGAGGCGCTCAGGGGGTTCCAAAGAATTGGTCTCCGCCCCTAAACATATCAATCGTATCTCTTTTGCAGGTGTCAAAAGAGATCGTGGAAGATTCGTGATGTCGCAGTAGCGTCTTTTGTCATTATATCGTGCGAGTAAAGGGGAGACGCCTTTGTATAGGGTTCGAGGGGGTTCCAAAGAATCGACCATCCTCGAAATCTGCACGAGGGGTTCACCCATAATCATGGCTTGCGCTCTCTGTAGACTCTTATCAGTTAGGCTTAGCGATCTTATGTTTGCTCGTTGCACAGGATAATGGATACGCTGTTGTGCCATCTCCAGGATCACTGGATCATCCTCGTCGCTGCTGTCCGTGTCCTTTGACGGTTGCCCGTCGTCTGTGGAGTTATCCCAGGTGATTACGCGGAGGGTTCCCGCCATCATGGGAGAAACTTGTGGAGTTACGTTAGTGGTGGTACGAAGGGTCAATCTCATCGGTACAACGTAAGGTTTTCCTCCTCTATTTCGGAGGACAATCGATCGTGTATCGAAATCCAGATTGGCTCGCAAGGCCACAAGAGTGGGAAGGCCGAAAAGGACGTCGTAAGTGTTTACGTCTAAGACTTCGACATCTCCCAAAGCATGTACCTTCCCTAATCGAAAAGCAACATTGGTCATCCATCCCACCGTTTTAATCTTCTCCTCATCCGCTGAAGCGAGCTGTTCTTTCTCCGTAAGCATGATTAGATCGTTCTTTCTCCCGACCCTTTCAACTACCCGTAACGAGATAGCCAACACAGCGGCTCGATAATCGATAATGGCATTGTACGGGATTCCCCATATCTCGATATCGCATTCGGCGGATTTCCAAGGGATTGGTTTGATTCGCAGGAAGTGATCATCCTTCTAGATCAATCCTAACCGTATTGGGTCTGGAGCTCCGACAACTTTTTCATCTTGTGTTGGACTTTTTGCTTTCGTGTTCACTGTTCGGGCGAGGGCGAATCGTTTCCGATTCGCCTTGCAATGTTGCAGCATCCGTTCGTTGGCTTGTTCCGATATCGAAAGTAGATGTCCAATCGGAAGAGGAATCCGATGATCCAAGGCTCGAACGATGTTCAAAACATCGATCTCCCCAGTGATGAAGGTGGGTCCTCCCGACTCCTCCCCTGGAGAAGGTCGCCACTCTGCCACTTCTCTTGGTTCTGGCGCTGCTTTAATCATTCCAATCATTCCAAGCCCCGGATATCCGAGCGTTACGTACTGATCCAATGGGATTAATTCAGCAGTTTCCTCCATCGTAGCTAATGTGTTTCTGCCTCCTTCCATTTCTTCCATCAGTGCCGTTACTCGTCCCGGCCCGTTAGCGGTCGGCGCTGCTGCTACAGGTGCAGCCCCGACTCGTGGCTGTGGGGGTCGATGAGGGCAATCTTGGGCTATATGCCCTGGTTGGTGACACGTGTAACAGACGTTCGGATTGCCAGGGATCTCTGCAGGAGGCGGTGCCGAAGCCAGTCCGTGTTGAAGCGGCGCGGCACGCACCGCTATTGGTCGCATCGACCTCATCATCGCCTCTATTCGAGCATTGTGTTCCCGCTGTTCCTTTTTGCTTTCCTGAATCAGGGTAACCAGTGTCTTGGTTAGTTCTAATAGGGCAGAAGACTCATTCCGTCGTGGGGGACTTTCGATCGGTGGTGGGGGTGTTGTCATCACGGGCACGAGCATGCTCGTGATCACACTCGGGGTGGGTCGTTTGGGGGTAATCTGTTCTAGATAGGTGACCGGGCTGGACACAAACCCCATGTTTCAAATTTGTTCTGTAGTGCAGCCAACTCAGCTTTAGCTCTCGATAGTTCGGACGAGTCTCCTTCCCTAGGATAGTCTTCCCCTTCTAGGAAACTCGCAGCGAATTTTCATTCCATTTCCTCTGCAGCTGCCATGATTTGTTGCAGCGTGTGATTGATGGGGGAGAACTTGTTTTCGCAGTTTCACCCTCATCGTTCGGCTGCGAAGTCCGTCGATGAACAAATCTCTGCCTACCTGTTCACCTCGTTCTGTTTTTACGAACATCCTGTAGAACCGGTTTCGATACTCGGTAACAGATTCGAGGGGTTTTTGAACTCGGTCTTTAATCATAAAAAGAGCCTGTTCAGGGTGGAAAATCAAATCGGTTCAGAAAATCTCGCTCGAATGTCGGGAGATCCACCCATACATAGGTGCTAAACCAATGATGAGCGTCTCCTCCCAATCGAGCGGGAATGTTCACCTGTGCCTCATTATCATCGTACTGCTGAGCTCGGAGTGTGGCCAGCCATGCTCCGACGAGATGATGTGCAGGGTCAAACAGATAGAGATCGGGTGGCGTCATGGGAGCCCAAGCTTGTGGTACGGGTTGATTAGGATTCTGTTGTGGATTCGGATTCTGTTAGGGGTTCTGTTGATTAGCGTTCATGTTGACCGCCCGTCGAGCCGCAGACCGGCTTCGGGTGACGACGGGATTGCGTCGATGCGCGTTCCGGGGTCGAGGTCGTCCCCTGTTAACCAGGTCGCCCAGCTATGAGTCCTAGAACCCTGCCGCGTGTCGGGCTCCGATACCAACCTCACGCCCGGCGTGACTTCCTGATCGGAGTGGGATGTGGGCCTGGAAGTGCGAGAAGGGGTGTGCCAAGGATTTTTGGGGAAAGTGGGGGTGGAGTCCCAGGTCGGAACTGAGATCTCTTGTGGCAAAGTTTCAGGGGCATAGATGCAATAGAGCTAAGGGGGCGAGTTACTTCCGTTCTGATGGCGGTCGGGGTCGTGCAGCCTAAGGCAGATGGCATGCGCGGTGCATTCAAGGCCGTCCGATCCGTCTGTTTTGGTGGCGGCGGTTCGGGGAGAAGCCCGCCCGGGATGGTTGTGATTCTGGTGAGTCGGACCTCCGGGTGCAGACACGTGGCGTCTGTCGTCGTGCGTTTTGGTTAGGCCCCGTAGTTTCAGAGGCTCGTCGGTTGCCGCGTCGCCTGCAATTTCTTTAAGGCATGCGGGGCCAATACGGGGCGATGGAATTTCACGGAACCACTGTGAGTTGGTGATACGGAAGGAGGAGACGGAAGTGAGGGAAATTGGTAGCGATAACGATGAAGCCGGAGGATATGAAGTATTGCGTGTTATCCGTGGTGGGAAAATCGGGGCACCTTGGATCGCTGGTTATGGCACAGTGAAACTCTCTGGGGCACAATCGATTATCGGTTAGGCAGGGGAATTCCGGGTGTCTTTGCCTAAGACATTCTCTCACCCAAGGCTCAAAGTACTCCGGGTCACTCCGGGTCCCATGTGTCCGACATCTTGTCATTGCGGCATAGTTAGTGAACGCGAATCGCCGCGCGTGGACATGTGTAGGCCGCGCAATTCCGATTGCGCTTATGCGTATCCACGCGAGGTGTTTGCGTGCACCCGGGCCTATTGGCTACCAAAGTGAGATTTCAATCCCTCCTGCAAAAAGCGTCCCCTGTCCGGGATGCTACCCAATCATCTAATCACTCAACAATCCTTTCCGAGCATGCAAGGTGTCATTACACATCAGACATCGCAACAACATCAGATCGACAACGGATCAAAGTGACACGCAATAACGAAAGCAATTACGACGACTATGAAAAAACGACAAACATATTACTCCATCCAAATTCGTCCATCCCATACATGCAAAAGTGGGAAGACCGAGACAGAATGAGACATCATACAAGGACCAGTATCGAAACAGATGTGCCGAAGAGAAATGAGAGCGAATCGTTTGAGCCGAAATCAAAACTTATATACAAAATGAAAGGAAAAGAAAAGACAAAGAAAGTTGCGAATCCACGTCCATCAACCTCAACTCTCTCTCTCTCTCTCCGATGCAGACAGTCCGTCGTCGCGCACCAACCCACGAAGTCGTCACCCCGCTTAGTCCTCCTGCACCCGTCAGGTTCGCCTGCGCGCTACAGTCTGTCGTAGCCCCGCGCGTCAACCCCGCGCATTCGGCACCAGCCCGTCGGGTCGCCCGACTCCCACTTCAACTCACCTCTTACTTCGCTCGTGAGCCGGCCCTCACTGATCGTGCTACCCCGAGCTTCCAACAACTGGTTAAGAGAGCTATCTAATCGCGCAGCCGAAATTTATAGCGTGCATGCAAGCGCGAAGAACACGGAATTGCAAGGACTTAGAAAGGAGATTAGGAGAGGGAGCGCCTACGCTCTGCATGGCCAGACCGCGGCGTGGGGGACATAGCCACTCTCCACGCGTCGATCCGATCATGCAGCCTGCGGGCTAGACATCCACAGGAAAAAAAAGAAAAGGAGAGGGCGGGAAAGACGAAGCTCAAGAAGGGGGATACAGTTACAATGGCGCCTGTCCAAAAATTACAGTTACACACGAGATTAAGGGCGCCGACTAATCAGAGCTCCGCTGCAGCCGCAAAAAAGAAGCGCGCAAGAAAGACAACGAGCGGCAAAAGAAATCCCGAATTCCTAAATTCCTAAATTACTAAACTTATTGCAAAAAGAACTTTAATCAAACGCAAATTCCGAAAGGAAAGTCCGAAATTCCGAGAGCCATCGGGGCTCGACAAAATTCGAAAAAAGAAATTAAAAAAGAAGCAAAACTTCCCGCGCGACCTCAGCGCCTAAAAACCCGACAACAAAACAAGAGAGAAGCGACGTCAAACATTATCAATCGCGCCTTTGTCGGCGCGACAGCCACGCAGTCGGCCATCTCGGGACTTGCCCGGCCCTGCACCCAGCCTTCCGAAAAGGAGCGACGAAAAAGAAAAGACGAAGAAGCGAGGACACCGATGCAATTTCCCTTCGATCCCGATCTCCCGTAATTGGCCCATCCTTCCCATCTTAGGACCCCTCATTGTCATCGCGCAGAAAATCGCGCGGAACAGAAATTGGTTCGTCACAGCCCGTCGAAGTGTTGTCGTCCCAAGCTGCAGAGTCACCACGTTCCCTCCATCGCTATGTTCTTGGCGCATGTCACAGCAGGTCGCCGTTGCCATCCCAGCGGAGGTCACCCAT
>BFEA01000349.1:1122345-1138940 GCA_003427395.1 Chara braunii | reverse complement strand
GCGAAGATAGCTTCTTCGAAAGAATAATGACATAAGTGGAAGCCGTTGGCGGGTGTCCCGACCGGTTTCGGTCCTATCGCCAAAATAGGACCATCATCAGGGGACTTCTGATGAGCGCTTGGAGAGAGCTTTAGCGAACAATTGTTTTTATATGTTTCACGGTCGAAGCCTTCACTCCCAAAGTTCGCGCGTTACTGTCGATATGCGTTTTCTGAAACAAACCCGAGAGGTGTCGTATCCTTCATTCACGAGCGGAAAATAGCAGATCAGAGAAGCAGATCAGAAAAAAGAGGGAAAAGCAGGAAGAACGCCGGGGAAAGGAAGGAGGGAGGGACAGGGAAGGAAAGAAAGAAAAAGAAACATGAGAGAAGCAAAAGGACAAAGGAGAAAATAAAATAAAATAAATAATAAAAAATAAGAAAATTGTGGAAGATGAGGACGAGGCTCGGCAGAGCTGGAAGACCATTGGGCAGATTTGTAGTGAGCGCAAATATCCAAGAAGGGACAAGTGAGATGGAGAGGATCGAATCAGTAGTGGGCGCAAAGATCCAGGAAGGGACAACCGAGAGAGGGGAGGATCTACCAGTGGCCGATCATGGAGACAGAGGGTTCAGTAAGCCGGCTGTAAGGAGCCTGTGATTGTGCAGGAATTCACGGGAAAGGCCCAGGCACGCTCCACTTAATTTCCTCCAGGCAAATAAGCTTGATACTGTCTGAATCTACCCTCATACCTTTAAAGGTTCATGCATAGAGGGAACTGCTTTCTTGTCACTATGTTTCACTTCTTCGTACGTCTGGTAGCGCAGTCCCTTTTTTTCGTATTGTCTAACCCCAACTAAAAAAACTTCACCCACCCGTCCAGAGCCCCTTGGTGGTCCTTCGAAACATCCCGAATGATCTTGAAAAAAAGGTACCCGGTAAAACTCTTCAAACGCATTTCCGTCCTCAAAGCCAACAAAGCCATACCCACCCCTCCATACTCTGAGGAGTGGGTAACCAATCTGTGAACTTGACATTTCAGTGAAGCCTTCTTGTGGTGTCGGGGACCAAAAAACCAGTAATCTTCAGTAGACAGAATCTTAATAGGCTTGTTGCCCTAGATGATCGCCTGATTCTTGACAGTGGCAACACATCGAACGTGCAGTGGACATGCAGTACAGATAATCTAGCAGCCGATGAACTCCCATTTGCCAGTCCCATCATCGGCCCTTACCAGGGACAAATTAGAGTCGTAGGCACCGAGAAAACGATCCAACAAGTAAGAACTTTTCTTCTTGGATGTCGGGTCCTTATTAGGTAACAGTACGAAGAGACAGACGTCGTCAACCAGACGCAGACCAGACAGGTATCTTGCATCTGTTCCAATCGCCTTCAAAAAAATAAACTCATCGTACGAACACAGCAAGCATGCTAGCGCCGGGCTTGAGCTTTTGCGCATTGGGATGCCAATAACCTGTTTGATAATCCTCCCTGCCACACATGCATACGTGTTACGCAGGTCAAATTCTACGAACCGAATGATAGTGGCGAATTTCAGTGTGATCCATCCTGTTTCACCAAAGCTCTTCGAGAAACTGGCTCCTTTCCCGAACTTGTTGATCCGTACACTGTTGTGACCTCTTCCCACAGTCAAGTCACACACCCAGTTTACTGCCTCCATAATTGACTTATGTGGCAGCTTAGTAAATATCTCCTTAATATCGAAACTGGCAGCCAACAAACATCCATCCTTAATTTTAGCGGCTTGTTTATCCAAACTTAGAATTCTTGATCTGAGGAGGTTGGTGGACTTCATATTAAAGTGAGATCCCGAAGGAAGGTTCCATAATAGGAAGTTAATCGCTCTGGCCACAATCTTGCAGGCCTTTACACTTGGCTCAGCAAACGACGGCGAAATCGGTCGCCATCTGCTAATATCTTTGTGTTTAGGGATGCCATAGCAGTTCCCTAACGTGCCCTTGTTATTCCACGGTGCAATGCTATGGGCACCGATGGCCTCATATTCCTTTTTACAAGATTGCAAAACTTCAGCCTTGCCAGACTTGACTTCTTCAAAACCCGAATTATCCCAGAAAAGTGTAGCAAGAGCTTGGCAATACACCTCTTTGCAACACACCAGTGTATCCCCAATGTTATGGTCTATTGGACATGCGACCAATCCCATTAGCTTGTCTTTCCATTCCGTCAAGGACTTTAGCCTATCGTCTATTTCGGGAAGACTTTTCTTAAAGCAACGGGCCAACTCATGGTTCTTGATCATTGGTTCCCCTGGGAATACATCGAGGCAGTTTTCCAACACCCTACGGATAGCTCCCCTAGTTACTTCTCTCCCTGGAGGCAGCAAATTTCTCGAGTTCACTAAGAAACCAGGGATGTCAGAAAAATCAGAAAAATGGAAACAAACGTGACCATCCTCATTTTTCGGCAGATTGCAGCGTCGCGAGTCACATTGACATTCGAACTCTAGGCCTTTGGCAGCCTGCGTGTGATTATGCAGTTGGTTTCCGATCGTCTTAGGACTTGTCCAGACAAAACGCAGTTGTGAAATCATAAATTCAGCAACACAAAGAGGCTCACACTGACGGCGAATCTCCTTTTTTACCAACCGAACACATTCCAGTTTAACGATCTTTTCCGAAAAAACGCTCTTAATTGTGATAGAAGTAAGACATCTGAAACCAGTTTTTATTTTAAGGACCCGCCCCACAATACCCTTCAGAATAGATCTTGTTCTCCCATTATTAAAAGACTCGGTACAATTGTATAATTTAATAAGTGCCTCAATTTCAAACCCATATAGCATTCTCCTACATGCAGGCAGCTGCAGGAGCGAAAGCAGTACAAACTTCCTCTGCCTTGTCAAATTATCCTGCAGTCTGATATGCAGAATAGTGAAGGTACCCCCATTTTGAAAGTGCAGCTTAGAGTCTTTCAAAAACATATTCTGATCTTCGTAGTCGATTATGGACCACCCGAACTTCTTTCTTAGGCGGCCCCATCCATCGAAAGAAAGATCCCTTCCCTTAGTCCTAATAGTAGCCGAACTTTTTTTTGATGCAGCAGCTTCAGTCAAGGCGGTACTCAAGGAGAAAGAAGATACCGAATCCGAAGGGAATAGAGCACTACCTGCAGAAACTTCCCAGACAATCAGATTTCCACCCTTGGGGTTAGTTCTACGCCCGACATTCATGTTTAGCGCCTTGCGTTCTCTCCTTCCCTTCCTCTTGCAACCGCCCTTTCTTTTCCTCTTCCTCTGAGTATTAAGCACCGGAGTCCATCTAGTGATGCATGAGTGTTCCACATCCCTACGCTCCGTATGATTTGTCGTGAGCAGAGGGATGGCAACGTAGCTTTCCCAGCCCTTGGCAGCTAGCCATCTCCGGAGCTTATGGTTCCTTCTACTAGACACATGCCTGGTTGACGCAACATGCTCCTCCCAAATTTCCGTAATACCCCTACCCGTAGACCCTATATAAGTAGCTTTATACCAAGGCGATATTAAAACGTAGACACAACACCCTTTGCCTTCACAGATGTCATACCCTTCATTCACGGTGGCCAACCATTGGTCGAGGAACTTAGTTCCCCAGCGAATTTGGCCAGCCAAGGTTAGCAGCAAGACAAGCAGCCTAAACATTTGCTCCCTCTCACACCTTTCACTAACTGGCGTGCTCTTCTTCAATCTCTGAGCCTGGAGCTCGTTCAACTGTTACCACAACCATTTAGGATCCCGATAGGAATCAAGAAGGATTCTCCTCTTGAGTTCCTTCGGTTGTCTCCTCCACATTCTCCTCCTTTACCTCTTCTTCTTCCTCTATCTCCCCATACGCATCCCTGACACGGATTGCCGTCAGATCATCAACTGCTTGTTTCTTGTTGTGGTACTTAATCTTATCCTTTTTGCAAAGGTCCACCAATTCGTTCTTATACTAAGCCGTAAGTTCCTTTTCCATATCTAATCGGTACTGCCTCCTTCCTCCCGGTCCTGGATTTGCTACAACAACCTTGGTGCCCTCTCTCACTCGGTCAAACCCAAGTCCAGAGGGTGTGCCCAGTCTGACAGCGGATAAAGACCCAGACATCCGCCTAGCTGTTCCAGCTACAGAAGCGAAACATTGGCAAGCCTGCCCGACGATCTTCCTGCAGCAGGAGTTGACTCGCTGCGTTCCCTCGAAAGTCCAGGTGCATTCTGCCCCGGATTCACAGGTGTTGCTGCCATACTGCGAGTGACTGGCCTATTGCCAGTTTGCTGAGTAGGTTCCCGGATCACTACTCCAGCGGGTCTTCTATTAGCAGGATCCGGGGGGGTTGGGTCAGGGGAAGGTGGATGAGTTGGCTTGGAGGAGGTTGCTGGTGAGCCACAGGTGGTGAGGAAGAACGAGCGGGAGGTGGGGGTTGGTCATTACGAGCGTGGGCAGGGTTGTGGTGGTGTGCTTGGGGAATAGGGTTAGGTGGAGGAGCCATAGATGGGATAATGCGGATAGGTGGAGGGCATTGCGATGACTCTGCTACCGCTGCTGCCTCTGCCGCCGAAGCAGCTGCTGTCATCGGTGGGTTGGCAGACCCATTCTGCGTATTCGAGGGAGCGGGTGCCACCACTGGCTGGTTCCTGCGCTGAGACTCGAATCTTTCCATCATATTCAACATGCGCTCGAACATCAGGTTGTTCTGCGCCTGCACCTTCTCGAGCAACTGATTCTGCTGCGCCTGAGCTCGTTGAACGCTGTCGAGGTTCATCAATAGCAGACCAGCGTCGAGAGCGCCAACTTCATTGGCTTTCTTCCTTGGCGTAGATGGTTGTCCGACTGCTGCGCCGGCGATCTCCTCCAGACCTCTCTTTTTGTTGTGACCGTTTGTCACAGTTTTTTCCCCCTCCGTTACTTCCGTGCCCTTCCCTTTTTCCAGCTTTTCCCAAATCTTCTTATTATCCTCCTCCCTCTTGGAGTCCATCTCCTTCATTCTATCATCCAACATTTTGGCCAATCTGGCCTCCTTCTCGGCCTCTTTCCAAGCCGCTTCTTCGATCCTTTTTTCTTCGGCGTCTCTGGCGGCCTTCTCCTGTTCCTCGCGAATCCTTCGTTCGTTCTCCTGCCTTCTAGCCTCCCTCATTTCCCTCGCATCGTAAGCTATTTCCCGAACTAATACCATTAACTCGCTATCCCCTCTTTGCCTCGGATTCCATGTATTCCATCCCGACGTTCCTGTCGCAGGGACGATCTGTCTGGGCTGGTAGGGAACCAGCGCGTTCGAGGCGGAAGCAGTAGATTCCGGTGGTTGCGCAGGTGGCAGGAGAGGAGTAGAGTGGGGATTAAGAGCAGGGGTGGTCGAAGCGTAGGATGGGGGCGCAGACTGAGAGGTAGAGGGTATTGACAAAGACGGTAATGGGGGAGCCGATGGGGCATACGGAGAAGGAAGGGCAAGCGGGGCAGATGGAGGCGCAAGAAGGGGTTGGGAACGATTGTATGCGTGCGCTGGTCCACTAACAGGTCTACCGCTAATTGGCCCGTCATCCCTCCCAGGATATGGGCAATTTCTCGCCCAATGACCGTGCTGTCGACAATTGAAGCACGCGCCGTAAGGGACGAAGTTGTCCCCCATCCCTCCTGATTACCCTGCGATCGCCTGGAACTAACTTTCAAAAACAAGACACGGTCCCAAAAAAATAGCACATGGACAATGACAACAGAAGTCGACTCGAGATCTTCTAATCTTCTCGCCGAAGCTGCCTTCAAGTCCGATCGTCTTCTGGTTGAAGCTGCGATTCAACAACGTGACATGGAGTAGACGAGCGCATCCACCAATCTGCGAACTTCACAATGGTTAACACGCTATAACAGGTCGAGAGGAGATCCTCATGCGAAAGCACGAGAAAAACACGACAGGGATGAACCCCGCGATCGACCGACAAATACGATAATTACCCGGAAGTGACGATCACTTCTCCAACATCCAGTCATCGACACGATCCATATGCAGCCGCTGAAGTAACATGCAATGAGTGACTCAGAGAGAGAGAGAAAAAAAAAAAAAAAGAGAGAGAGAGAGAGAGAGAGAGAGAGAGAGAAAGAGAGAGAGAGAGAGAGGGAGGGAGAGAAAGAAGGAAGAGATGGGAAGTACACGAGTAGCGCGAAGATAACTTCCTTCGAAAGAATAATGACATAAGTGGAAGCCGTTGGCGGGTGTCCCGACCGGTTTCGGTCCTATTGCCAGAATAGGACCATCATCAGGGGACTTCTGATGAGCGCTTGGAGAAAGCTTTAGCGAACAATTGCTTTTATATGTTTCACGGTCGAAGCCTTCACTCCCAAAGTTTGTGCGTTACTATCGATATGCATTTTCTGAAACAAACCCGAGAGGTGTCGTATCCTTCATTCACGAGCGGGAAATAGCAGATCAGAGAAGCAGATAAAAAAAAAGAGGGAAAAGCAGGAAGAACGCCGGGGAAAGGAAGGAGGGAGGGACAGGGAAGGAAACAAAGAAAAAAAAACACGAGAGAAGCAAAAGGACAAAGGAGAAAATAAAATAAAATAAATAATAAATAATAAAAAAATCGTGGAAGATGAGGACGAGGCTCGGCGGAGCTGGAAGACCATTGGGCAGATTTGTAGTGAGCGCAGATATCCAAGAAGGGACAAGTGAGATGGAGAGGATCGAATCAGTAGTGGGCGCAGAGATCCGGGAAGGGACAACTGAGAGAGGGGAGGATTTACCAGTGGTCGATCATGGAGACAAAGGGTTCAGTAAGCCGGCTGTAAGGAGCCAGCGATTGTGCAGGAATTCACGGGAAAGGCCCAGGCACGCTCCACTTAATTTCCTCCAGGCAAATAAGCTTGATACCGTCTGAATCTACCCTCATACCTTTAAAGGTTCATGCGCAGAGGGAACTGCTTTCTTGTCACTATGTTTCACTTCTTCATACGTCTGGTAGCGCTGTCCCTTTTTTGCTTATTGTATAACCCCAACTCAAAAAACTCCACCCACCCGTCCAAAGCCCCTTGGTGGTCCTTCGAAACATCCTGAATGATCTTGAAAAAAAGGTACCCGGGAAAACTCTTCAAACGCATTTAAGTCGTCCCTATCTCTGTCTCTCTCTCTTTCTCTCTCTCTCTATCTAATTTTAGTTGTGTCTCTCTCTCTCTCTGTCTCTCTCTTATTTAAGTCATTTCTCTCTCTTTCCTTTTTTTTTTTTTTTTTTTTTGCATTTCTTTTTTTGAGAACTATTCATGGAATTTGAAGAAAATATTGTTGATGTATACAAATAAAAGTCACCTTAGTCGTTTGTCGGTATGTGATCTCGTGTTCTACGTGTTCATGGTAATGGAGATGATATCAATCCTTAGTTGCTAAGATTTGTTAAATTCTGTTTTTCAATATTTTATGGTTTTGTGTGTTCGTTCTTATACTGTTCTGCTTATTCTTAAAAAACAACCAGGTGAGTATCCCTTAAAATACAGACATGAGGTAATGTTCAAAACCACTTGAGATGAGTAAGAAGTTTGGGGAAAAAAAAATGTAGGCTTAAATGTTATGTGATGTTATAATGTGAATTTTATGAATAATTAGAAAGGAAGAGTCTCGATAGTAAGATTAAAAAACAACAATAAACTTAGGCCGTCTTCCAGTAAACGGTATCGAAGGAAAGCAAAGGATGCTTGAGAATAATCAAGGTACATATGATTTGTCTACATGGGCCGCTTAAAATACTCAGGCACTTATGTGAAGCAAATTAAGTGTTATTGGGAGGGTTGGGTCACACTATGTATTTCGAATGAATATTGGAGAAGGAACCAATCCGATAAGAAGGAATAAAGATGACAGTAAATGTAGTCTTTTTCCCAAGGCAACCATGCTATCCCGAATGACCTCCTCTCACCTAGACTTGTTCCAAAAAGTCATGTTCTCTGACCCCTTTGTTTCTATTTCATCAAAGTCGCCCAAGCAAAAGAAGAGAAGAAAGGTGAGGTCATCAACGGTTTGCCCGACCTCGATCGCTAGGAATTACTCTTCCTGGATCCACGACCTTCGAGGTTGGCTGGGGAGAGGTGAGGCACGCCTCATATACCCATTTATAGGGGTGGTGCAATATTGTTGTAGTGAAGCCAACGCCTACTTATGAAATCTGGGCCTCGTGCTCAGGAGAGGAGAATGGGTACTACGGACTTCTTCCTAGCAATCGGGGCTCGAAAAGGTTAGCAAAGACATGTAACCTTTTTCAAATCTTTAGTGGACAGATGATTGACTTAGGATACGTAAGGTTGGCCGCAAGTAGGAGCCACCTCGTTTATGGTGGATTGGAGCCAAAAGAAGTTCCGTTCCCAGTGAGAAATTTATCCGAACAGAAAATTAAGCCCTGCCAGAGAATGACAAAGGGCAAACGTGGACAGACAAGGTACGTATGACTCTATCGCATAGGGCCCTGAAAAGACCAAGGGGCGTATAGGATCATAAATTGAATATAAGAAACGAATCAGGCATACAAACAAAATAGGAGGCGTATTAATTAACCTCAATAGGAGTTCAAAGAAGTTCCGGTCCCGATTAAACGTTTGCAAAAACATGAAAGTGGACCTATACATCTATATTTGCACAAACAAATAAATTCCGATATGAATTAACGTTGATTAACCTCGATAGACGCGCTAAAAAAAAAAACGAACTGACTTCTTATTTTTTTTATCGTCTGTGCTTCACATTTTTGCTGCGTTCTTTGTGTTGCACTATGTCTTCTATGTTTTTCTTTTTTTTTTTCTTTTCTACTAGACACTATATTACTCTTCTTCATATGTCTATATATGGATGTTTTGAGGTGTATTATTTTCGTTCCGGTTTTTTGTATGCATCTTATTCCTCCTATCCGCCATAACGTGCCCATGTACAAATACATACGTACGTGCTCATTAATATGGCAGAGGACCAAGGTCCACATGACGATTCAACCAACAGTAATCTATCCACCGTTTCAACCTTCTCTTCACCTGCGGATACGTCCTTGCATGTTTTGTGGAAGCATCGCAAACGCCTTCGCCGTTGTGAAAGGGTTGTTAATTCTCGGGTATCTTCGTCAATGGTATCAGAGTGTACTGGGTGTCCTTCTGTTGTTTCAGGTCAAGTCGGTTTGTCTTCGTTAGACCGCCCTTCTTCCTCAACCAACCATGGATTGAGATTGCGTATAGGTTCGAATATTACTCCCGGTCGCTCTGCAAGTGACACACCGATGTGATCACAACACGAACACCGCTAACGCGCTAACGCGGACCACCAGTTTCCCAAAGTCGTCGAACCCGAAGGTCTTTACAACAAGCGGTAGGTGCTGCAGGTGAGGGGATCGCTCCAGCAGAGATAAACAGCCGATGGTAACTCAAGAGGATGGTCCTGATTGTTCTCCCGAAGAACAATATAGTGATAGGTCTCTATCTTTTCGACAAGCGATTCCATCGATGAAGGATTTCACAAGCCCTGTGTTTTTCAAAAGAACGAGTCAAGGAAATATTAATGTTCGTACGGATCGCATTAGTTGTCATGAAAATTTTTCTATGACCTTGCAAAGTGAACGTCTACTTGAAATTCGTACGGATGCTGCAATAAATGCAGATTCCGTTTTCATGGTCGAAAGATCGGTTTTACTCGATGATTTTCTCTTGCACTCGCCACATGTGCACAATTGTTCATTGTCGACATTGACTGCCGATGTCCGACCAAAATGTGTGGAGAGCAACCTTTCTCCCACTTTAACAAATGTTCATGCACATTCATCTTTTGCTGCCACGACCCAACCGAATTCGCCGAACACATTAATTAGAAAGTTTATTGGATCTCATAATCGACGGAGAAGATCATTATTGTGGAAACCGAACCGTTCAAGGCGCAACAGACGGTACCATATGTTGTTGATTCGATGACTGCGTGCGAATAAAGTCGTATGTCGTTTAGAATTTGGATCGTTGTCGGCGATGTCTCTCCGTGTGTTATCGGGCTATGATGCAAGTGCAATAGTTGTTGAAAGTACTGTAGAGGTTGGTGAAGGAACGAAACAAGTCGATAGAATGAATGTGAATGAACCATGTTCTACGTCGTGTATAATTTCAAAACGAAGGAAAAGTTAGGGAAGACGACCAAACTTTCATGTTAAACGTATGCGTGCATTGAGAGTTGCGCTTAAAAATCATAGGAGGAAAGAAGATGTGCGTGCTCATAAAGATTTTGTACAGGGTGTGAGGCGAGGTTTGTTCGCTGTGAATATCCTTCGAGAGATTCGAGCGAGCGCCTCTGCGCAATCGAGGAGTGCATCTTCTCCTGCCAGACAATCGCAGAGTCAATTTTCTCTGGCGAGGCACTCGCGAAGTTTGTCATCGCGAGCGAGACAACCACAAAATCCATCTATGAGAAATCAAAATTCAATGAACAATCGCGAAGACAGTGAGCCGAATAGTAGTGAGGAATAAATGAATGATTCTCATGATGTTCTGACTCCTGATCTTAATGCACTTTCATCGTCACGTGTGGCAACAACGTATGTGGCGGTTGAGAACACCGTGGCGATTCTTGGGAATGCTAGCACTGTTGAACCGTTCGGCATTAGCGGTCGAGATCCGTGTAAGCATTGTGGTGCTAACTTGTGGCATCACGAAAGAAAATGGACAAAGATGTGTTGCCGAAAAGGTACAAAGCGTTGTCCTTTATGAGAATGACCTTGCGAAGGCTCCTCGGAGCATGAGATTCTTTCCCTTTGGACGTCTTAAACTTCTGACGATCGATTCGTTCAAAACAATACGAGGATAATTAATAATAATTTATCCTTCGCATCCTCGCGGTTGAAGCAACCGAGCGATGGTGTTCGAGGATTCCAGGGCCAACTTAGGGCTCAAGGTCCAATTTTTCATCGTATCGGTGTATTGGCTGTGGGGGAAGGGGAACGTCCTCAGTTTGCTCAACTATACTAGCACGATCCTCAACGTTTGGGCGATGCGATTGATCAAAGCATAGATTTTCTTAACTTACCTGCACGTACACCTGATGCCGAACTTGATCGAGCGAAACGCATATTAAGAAAATTTCACAAATTACTACAACGATGTAACAATTACGCGAAGGACTTTATGGCGGTTGTTGACCTTCCGCCGGAAATGTTGAACGGGAGGAAGTTGGTCATAAATCCAGATGCCATGTCTAATGAGGAATATGCAAGGTGTTATAACCGTCCTATGGGATTTCATGAGGTGTGTGTTCTGATGGTCGATGAGTTCCTTCCTCGTGAGCTCGAGATTTGTTTGCGTGCTCCTCTTCCTGGTGAGCGGCAGACGGTTGTGGTTCCAGAATGTTCTCGAGCGCACGACTGCTTAAGGTTTATTTTACGTTTCCCGGAGGGAATTGATAGTTGATCTGTCCGACGTGCCTCAGAAGTTGGATGGCCGTCAGGATTTATTGTCAAGGAGTACTATGCAGTTCACCTTCACGAGCGCGATGGTGAAAGACTTTGCCTCCTTTAGGCAATACGTCTCTTCCACGAGTTTTGTTGCATGGCGTACGCTAAAGTTTAATCCCTCTGCTTAAAATGGGTAAGATTCCACAGGAAAGAATTGCACTCGTAGTATTATCAGGATTTACAAGATGCCGTGCAACAAATAAATGTGGTGACGATGTTGGGACAAAAATGGTTTTACCATCGACGTTCACTGGGGGGCCCCGATATATGAGTGAAAGATATCACGACAAAATGACAATTGTGGGGCGATTCGGAAAACCGGATTTTTTCATCACTATGACGTGCAACACTAACTGGTCGGAGATCAAACAAGCCCTGTTGCCAGGTCAATGTTCTAACGACAAACCGAATCTCCTGGCGAGAGTGTTCAAAGGTTATCTTGCACAGCTGATTGATGAGATAAAAAACAAACGAAGCTTTGGTAGGGTGAGTGAAATATTGTATGTGGTGGAGTTTTAAAAAAGGGGTCTACCACACGCACATATATTGGTTATCTTGCATCCGGATGATAAAATTCGGGATGCGGATGCTATTGACAATGTGGTGTATGCCGAGATTCCTCCGGAAGGGGAATTGAGGGAAAGGGTAGCCAAGTTCATGTTGCACTGGATTTGCGGTGTGGAGAAACGCGACGCTTCGTGTACGAAGGACGCAGAATGCACAAAACGGTTTCCAAAAGACTTTATTTCAACAACAACATTCAAAGACGAACAAACGTACCCTTCGTATAAGAGAAGGAAACCAAGTGACGGTGGTTTTACGATTGTTCAAAATGGAGTCGTTTACGACAATCGGCGTGTAGTCGCGTAATACCCGAACTTGCTAATGAGGTTTAATTGTCACTTAAATGTTGAATATTGTGCTAACATCAAGGCGTACAAGTACGTGTATAAGTACGTGTACAAAGAGTGCGATCGTGCTATGGTTTGCGAGCAAGATAATAATGCGCCCATCGACGAGGTCAAATTGTATCAAGATATGCGTGTTGTAAGTGCATGCGAAGCATGTTGGCATCTATTTAAGTTCGACGTTGAGGAACAATGGCCCGCTGTCGAAAGATTGCCCGTGCATCTCGAAAACATGCAAAAAGTGCAATTCGAACCTGACACTAAGCATGACGTTATTTCGTAAGGGCCCCCGAAAACGAAATTGATGGCATGGACAGAACACAACTCTTTGAATGAACATGTTCCTAAAGAGGAGTTTCCTCTGTATGCAGAGATCATTAATACTCATGTGTGGGATAACAAACATACGAAGTGAAACCGAAGAAAGCGTGATCTTCACGGTCGTCCCTTCGAAAAGATATCTCGATTATATCATGTGAGGATCACGAAAGGCGAACGATTCTATCTGCGCTTGTTGCTAAGCCATGAACATTCTCGTGGGGTGCGCTCTTTTGCCGAAATTCGTACGGTGGTCAGAGTCGAATACAATTTTTCCCGATCCGTGTGTCTTCGATTAAGCCTTTTGCAAACAGACGATGCATATGATCAATGCATCGACATAGCCGCGACGCATTACATGCCTGAAAAAGTTTGTAAAATATTCGTTATGGTTCTCACGTTTGGTCAAGTGAACGATCCAGTTCGTTTCTTCGAACAACATTGGGATAAGATGTGTGACGATTTTCAGTATCGCGCAGACAATGAAATTGTTCCCCCAAACATTTTGCAATCGTTATTGTTATTTCATCTTGACCGTATTTTGCAAAAGTCTAGAAAAAACATCCGTCAGTTCTGCCTTTATTATCTGACACCCGATGGGGAAACAATTGATGAGAACATAACCAGACATTACGAGAACAGAACGGTATCCTCGATTCTAAACGACGAGTTGTCGTATGATCCGATTCAAATGCAACGTAGATACGACTCTAATTTTCGACGTTTTCGTCCACGTCAACGAGTGTTAGTGGAAAAAGTTGTTCGGGCTGTGCAAGAGAAAAGACCGTTTCGTGCTTTTGTTGATGCACCGGCTGGAACAGGAACGACTTTTTGCATTAAAACGATTTTGACGAGTATCAGGTCGCGTTCTGCCATTGTATTGGTCGTCGCGTCCTGTGGGATAGCAGCTACTCTTTTGACGGGGGGTCGAACGTTTCACTTACGATTTCACACACCTTTGAAACATGATAACACGCATCCCTTCTTGATTCCGAAACAAGGTGATCTTGCGGAGCTTATTCGACGTGTAGACTTGATTGTTTGGGACGAGGCTCCGATGAGTAACAAGTTTCACTTGGAAGCTCTTGATATTACGCTTCGGGACCTCTGTAACAGTGACGAGCCGTTTGGTGGGAAAGTTCTACTTCTTGCTGGGGATTTTAGACAGGTTTTGCCTGTTGTGAAACATGGATCGCGAGCGCAACCAATTGATGCGTCCATGAAAATGTCTCCTTTTGTGGAAACTTTTTGAGGTTCATCAACTGACCGAAAATATGTGAATCTTAAGCTTGGGCAATGATGAAATGACATGAATGTATGACCACTTTTTTATGCGTATTGGGAATGGTGATCATCCTCGTGTTGTTCCTAATGAACCTGCTGTGGTCAGATTGCCCCGTGAGATTTGTACGGATAAACCGATTGATGAGTTGATTTCATGGACGTTTGATGATGTGTCCAACCATGTGGGGGATGCCGATTATTTCTTTCCTCGGTTAATTTTATATCATACTAATGACGATGCCGGTTTTGTTAACAATCGTGTTTTTGACGACTTTCCTAGGGAGGTGCGTGACTTTTTTAGTGTTGATTATCCTGATTCGGATGATATCGGACTCAATATTGAACGGGAGTTTTTAAACTCTCTCGACGAATCTGGCCTTCCACCTCACAAGTTGCGCTTAAAAATTGGTTCACTTGTGATGCTTTTGCGAAATTTGTCACTGAAGCAAGGACTTTGCAACGGCACAAGGCTGATTCGAAAAAAATCGTTAATGATGATTTGTTGGAAATGACAATAATGCACACGGGTAAGACAACACTGATTCCCAAGATTGATTTGACAAGCGATGGTGAGACCACGGGGTTCAAATGGTTTAGGAGGCAATTTTCAGTCCATCTTGTTTTTGCTGTAACGATTAACAAGTTGCAAGGACAAATTGTATCGTGTGCCGGGGTTTGGCTACGCAAACAGGTTTTTGTGCATGGCCAACTGTATGTTGCTTTGTCACGTGTTGGCCATCCCAACAACATCTGTGTTGCATTGCCTGATAATTTTTATTTTACGAAGAATATTGTATATCATGAACTTTTAGGATGAGTCATTCTTTTTTTTTTTTCGTCGAGCCTTCACATTCCAAATAATTCTGTCATATTCTTTCTTTGCAGGCGACTCCCGAATGCCGCATAAGTACGACACTCATGCTAAGAGGAAAGCAATGACAACCAGCAATACCACTCAATATGATACGAATGTTACATCAAAAGCTGGAGCCGAACATTTGGAGAGGTCGAAAAAGAGTGAAAATGATGAGAGGTCGGTGAATCTTGAAAGTGAACGTTCTCGGGACGATCGTAGTCCTCTTGCTGAAGTTGAACATCGATGTTCGCAAGGCAATACCCTTGCTGATGCTGAGAAGATGAATGTGGAGGAGGGTGGTGACAACTGTCGTGCTGATGGGGATGGTTTGCGTAGAGGTCTGTCCGGTGGGCCTAATAACCTTACATTTGTCGATGATGAGGATGATAACGTTACGGGTGATTCGAAAGAAGATTGTGTTGAGTCTACATTCAAGAGGAGAAAAAGTCGTGGTGCGAAAACTAATCTTTTGGATTCCCCCGAAGTGTTGGAGTCTATGTTGGCTGATAATCAGGTGGGACTTTAACCTGTTGGTGATGAAACGGGGACTCAGATTATGAGAGTGCTGAATGCACTCCCTGTTGATGCACTTTCATCTCTTCCGTTTTGTGTACCGCTCGCTGGACGTGCACGTGCTCATGATTCGTGTTCGCAATCTCAAGGCAGTGGACGTGGAATAGATGTTTACGCCACATCGCAACCACAAAATCCTCCGGGGGTTATTGTGGTACCCGATGATAACGATGCACCCACAATCCGCACTCCGAATCCGCACGCTTACCTTGCTAGATGGTTTGACGATGCGAAGAAGGTTGACATCCAAAATGTCTTAACTGAGGTGCTTTTTGAAATGTTTGTCAAAAGTGCCACAGTCGTAAAAGATGGACGAATATGGGACAACTTCATGGAGTGGAAAAAAATCAAACTCACTGCTATACGGTTGGAATGACGATTCCATCTTCCTTCAGACCCGTTGAATGTTTCGGATTTGGAGGCTTCTTCTATATTGCAATCACTTTTGACCGATGAGTTCGTGACTCTCTCTAATGAGGAGATTACTAAGATGACATTAGATTTGCCACATTGTCCGACAGAAAGGACCATTCCCCAACCCTTTCACAGATATACACGAATACAACAACTTCTCAAAAGGATTCCTCCCGTGGTTGCTTCTTTTACTCCTCATTCCGCTCCGGTCTGTAGACTCCGCCCTCAAGTAGCATCTCCTCCAAATTTTCAACGTCTTGCGGATTATGCTTCACCCTCCAATATGTCAACGCCGATTGTCACTACTTGTGTTGTTGTTTCTGTTTTACCGACCGCTATAGCTACTCCGTCTCCTGTCAGTTGTGTTGTACCCACTCATACGCCATCAAGCAACCATCTGCATGTCCATACAGGACCATTGGAACAACCAAGTTCTTTTAATTTTAACATTATCATGTATGACTCTGTTGAATCTATTGGTCCGAAAAAGACACTTGCGCACCTGTCATATCTTGACAGTTCTCATATGGTGCAAGATATTGTGAAAGCAACAACGGAATTGAATACGAGTATGAACACTTGGAGATGCGTGGATGCTGCAATTCATCTCGATTACAATCGGCAAAGACAGGCTTGATTCGAATCTTTCGAGGAGTATCGTCACAAAGTGTTGCAGCAAGTTTCTGTTCGTGAGCTGTTGTAAGAGTACCGTTCCATTGAAGGAAGTCGAAACTTTGAAGTCGAGGCCTTGACGGGTGTTGGGCGGAGTCGACGCGACGGTGCCTTTTTTTCTTGCTCTTTTTTTTTTTTTTTTCTCTCT
>BFEA01000349.1:1107542-1122169 GCA_003427395.1 Chara braunii | reverse complement strand
TTTTTTTTTTCTTTCTTTCTTTGTCTATCTTTGTCTCTCCTTGCCTTTTCTCTTACTTTTTTTTTTTCTTCTATTTGTTTTTTTTTTTTAATTCGTGAATTAAACTCGGACTTCGTGGCCAGTTACTCTTATTTCTGCGGGCGTGGCCCGCACCGCCCACATCGCGAGCGCTTAGCTAGTAAGTTATTGTTGATGACTAATTGTTTAGGCAATACATGGGGTAGTATTGGTGGCAAGCCCCGCTCGAATCATTCATAGAATACTGCTAGAGGTGGTATCTCCCGCTCAAGTAGCACAAAGAGTATCGTATCTCCTTCTGAAGTAGCACAAAGAGTACTGCTAAGAGCGGTATCCTTCGTTAAAGTAGTACACTATGCACTACCAATATCAAGCACATGGTATTATTAGTAAGAACCCTTGCTTCAGTGAGTCACAGGGTACGTCTGGTATCGGCTCCAGTTCACGTATTACACAAGTTACCAAATGAAGAATGTCTGCCCTGAAATCTCAGGTGCTGATTCGCTCAGAGTTGTTCATAGAGATGTGATTTGAAGCTGTTACTCAATTTACTGCTATCTTTGCTTATTTACTATAAGGAGAATTATATCCACTCAATCAAGAGAAAAACTCTGTTTTCTTCAGAGGGTTAAAAACGGGAAAGCATATGACAACCAATAAACTTCCCCTACAAAAGCAGAGGTTGAAGAGGGATAATCGATAAAACATGCTAACTGAAGTAAATTGTGGTTCCCATTTTACAGATTGCCCATGAGGCAACAAGTAATGGACTCAGCTCATCTACTACATAAGGCACAAATGAAGGCAATACTCGTCTGTAGCCTACAGATGGAGCGACTAAAAACAATTTGTAATCATATACAACACAGGGAGCAACTGAAAACGGTCCCTAATCGTATACAATACAGGGAGCGACTGGAAACAGTCCCTAATCGTATACAACACAATGAGCGACTGAAAACAGTCCCTAATCGTATACAACATAGAGAGAGATTTGACTCAACCTCTCCGTATACTGGACAGGGTTTCTGTAAATTTGAATCCTTTAAGGACATATCCGAGTTTTCCACAAGCGATTAATACTTTGGTGACCAATAAGTTCGCCTACCCAATTTTCCAATTGCTTACCAATGGAACACACTCATCAAATTTCAAAGAATTACCAAGGAAAAGCGGATAACAAACTTTTGGAGGGTAGGTTGTAATGCTACCACCATCGTCATAACCTCTTATAGGCTAGTCTCCGTCAAATAAAAATTTGGCGAGAAAATATGCAATCTTTCTTAATACAATTTTCTTTTTGCCCATCAAGAGAATTTAGAAAAAGAAAAAAACTAGCACGAGCTTAGAGCGGACTCGGAGACCACATTTTGCCAACACTTGAACGAGGTGCTTAGTATCACTTCCTAATTGGAAGGCAGAAGCTTGACTTGCATCTTCGTAATCAGAGCACACTGTCGAAATAACCAATTACAATTAGGAAGTCTATAAGCCTTTACCTCATTGAGGGAGTAATCAAGATAGGTCAAAAAGGAATTGGGAGCAGGACAAGAGGCTCATGAGGAGAAAGGTGTATAGCCGAGGCCTTATCTGTTATTCTGATTTTCTGCATTGATAGAAGAGCATAATAATCGCTCAAGTCGCTAGATCAATTCTTTTCACCGCAGATCAACTTACAAACGATTTGAGTACGAGTCCGTTTGACTACGGAGGAGTCATGAGCTTACTATAGTGGACGCTCTGCTATTATCCAACCGACACTTTGATCGCAAATCTCAATCCAATCACAATGATACTGAAGAGATGAAAAGTGATTAAAAAAAACGCATCGTAAAGAGAAGAAAATTGGTTTTAAGTGGAATCTCCCTCTCTCAAACGACTTCAAATGAGCAATAATTGCCTCTTTCATTTACATACCATCACTTTTCAGTTCTTTAAGAGGAGACAATCAAGTGACAATTGCCGCCAAAGTACAGTTCAGTGAAAACGACCCGCATGCAGTAGAAAGATGAAGGCAAGGTTACGAGCTCAACAATATTTGATATCAACATCAATTGCTCATAAGTAGTACTCACTGCTTTCTCCTCATTATTGCGCAAAGGTTCTGAACCATGACTATCAGACTAAGAGTAATGCTACGAGAACACCAGTGACATCAACAAAACTGGGTGCTCAGATCTCACGAAAGAAATGATGCGATAACAACTCTCTCCTCTTGTTATTAGTATTTCTCGCAGATATCCCCTTTCTGGTTAAACTTTAGTAGCGAGGTCGAGAGAAAGATAAAACAGCATTGATGAAGTCCACCGTAGTTTGCACCCACTTATACTCTGCAAAAGGAAGGGGAAGGATTGACTTCAAGTTTGACCACGTTCCTCTAATACTCTGCCCCACTTGTCTGCATCCGCTTCACCGCGACAGAGGTGGAACACTGGTAAGTGACACGGGTCACAAGGAGGTAAATGATGTCAACATGATTGAGCTTCCGCGTGACCTAGGTAGAGCATCTCTCCTCAAAAGTGTATCCCCAATCACTAACACCCTGTATCACAAGCCAGTTTTGACTTCGTCGCCCGTGACAACCCCTTTCTCACAATCTTTCGATCATCGTACACGAACAACATGCGTGAGCGGCTGAAGAGGGCATCGGGCCAGAGCTGATGATATCAGCTGAGAGTTCGCGTGCAGGCTCACTCAGAAATATGACCTCTCAGTCCCATGCCCGCCGTTAGTACCCAATGTGATCAAGCTTGCGCTCTCCATTGGCTGACTGTAACCTTCTTGTGCTCTGCTAGTGATTATCTTCGTCATGACGACCGACATCCACGGTCTGGAGTGGATGAAGGGTGAGATGATGATGAACATCTAGTTCGATTGGACACCTTCTACATGGTGCAGCTCATAACGTATACTTTTGGACATGCTCACACCTCTCTTGTGCGTCTCACGAGAGCGTATTACTAGTACCTTGTCGCAACACGTCCACCTACTGACGATCGTGTCCCTCTCTCTAACCGCCTGTGCTATTTCCACTCGTGCTCATAATCAGCTCGTAGCTCTTTTTGGTATCAATTCTATCGCTGTGAACCAGTCTCGGGTGCTTACTCACACAACTAATGTCGTATTTCATAAGTCCCCACTCACACCGCCATAAGATTGAGCGTACTATAGCAAATAATGCACTTTGCATGAAGGTGCAGGTGACGTCAACCATACAGAGCGCACATATTTCTCTAGTCGTCTGACCTTGTTGACTCTCACCACTAATATCTTGCTCTACCATTTCCTCTCACCTCTCCTCAGATCGTAACTGCCTTGCGGTCTCATTTCCTTTGTCGACATGAACTGGCTTTGCAGAAGCTCGCTGATCTCAGGAACGAAAGTCTAATCTCCTCTCTACGAGCGCACCGATGATTCCCCGTTGGCTCATTCTCTCTTCTCTCATCTCGTTATGACAGGAGCCGGGTCGAAAGACACACACAACGGAGAATTAATGGAGAATTCGATGATGTCAACTTTTGAGGGAGCGTGCTTTTTTCAGCCCATTTCGAGAAAGTTGACCTCTGTTAGTAGCATAGTGACTTGAGTGAGAGAGATGACATCAACCAAGTCATCCTCGCGTAGATCACCAAGCATTCTCACGGGAGTCAGTTCCTTCTCTCTCGCTTCGTCCTCCGTATATCGCACGTGCCTATCACTCTTGACCAGCAGTCCCGTAACTGCCTACGCAGTTCCCCCTTGGCCTTAGTTTTGATGTCGAGAGATGGCCTCTGGGCCATCTTCCACAGACTCAGTTGGCGGGTGGTCCCGTTGCCATTGAGCCCATCCGTGCCAGAACTGGGTGTCGGCGTCGCTAGCCTCGGATTCCGCCTGGGAATCGCAGTCCAAGGCCTGTTGTTCCCATTCGGTTATCCCCGTCGAGGTCTCCTCCTCGTTGTAAGTTACTGTAACTTGTGAAGCGGCAATCACCCCATCGCGCCTGCATCTTCGCTCGTCCCGATTTCGGGCCTCAGCAACTGCCCCCTGTACTGCTGTGTCTTCTCTCATTTCTTGTTCCTTACCTCCATAGACGTTAACTTTCAACTTTACCACACGGTCGTACTTGTTGTAGTTTACACAGGCATCCACTATGATACCTTCTTCTCACTTTGGCTCCCAACTCCAGTAGAACTTTAAGAGCGTCGTCCTATAGCCGTGAAGGCCATTGAGGTGTGCCATAGCCAAGTTCTTGGAGTAGGCCGCTTATCAAATTGCGTAGCACCACGAAGACCACTGAATTCTAAATAGACCGCTCCTACCGCCAATAAACGCACTGTATGGGCAGGTACCGCAAAAAGAAAAACTTACCTCCGATAGCTACGGCTTGTGTAGCCCGCCTCTCCACCGTTATCCCGACTCTCAAGTAGTGCGGAGTACCCCTGGCTTTCACGGGGCCCAGCGTCCATAACTTATTTATTAATGATCAAATATTATGGAAAATATATATATATATATTATATCCTTTTCTTTATTAGATGGTAATAATATTAAGATGAAAACCGAATCTCACGGTCACTGCTGGAGTGCGACTCTTTTTTTTTTTTTTTTTTTTTTTAAATAGGAACAAGGCTCCAGTCTATTTGTGGGGAGCAGCACGTGCTGGGAACCGGGCCCAGCGTCCCATATGGAAGTTTACATAGAATTTTGAAAATTGAGATACCGGGGCCATTACCCGGCTTTGGCTCAGAAAAAAATGAAGCTGCTTAGGAAATAACTACGACAAACTTCAGAAATAAGTAGAACGACTCCGAACCCCCCCCCGTCAATCCTCTTTACCTCGCTCCAGCACGACTTACTGCAGCAGAGCCACCATCTCCACTGCTGCTATACCCTATTCCCATCCTACCAGCTAGCCCCCTCACTGGTAGGACGCGTGATATCTCACCATCTCCTTCTCCCACTCACCTCGTTCTCTTTTTGAGATACCTAAGAACACTGGCAGTAATTCGGGAGGCATGGGAATAGACCGCGGAGGTCCTACAAATGCTCCGAAAACCTCGAAATCCCTAACAAACCCTTACAAAGTTCTCTGAAACTGTCTAACTTCCTGCCGAGCTCTTCCAGGCCTCACACCCCCACATCTTGCTGGATTACAGGGCAACACAACTCACCCCAGCTCCGACCAGAGTCGTCCCGACAGCAACCCTTGGTTGTCCCGTGGAATGCCCACCCCAAAGCATCCCCAGATCTCTCTACCAGGCCTCACGCCCCTGCATCTGCAGGTTACAGGGCAACACCCCAGCACTGGCCAGCGTCGTTCTGGCATCGAACAACCGCAAATCGCTGAGTATAACAGGCGTCGAAGCCACCTAGGATGAGTTGATAGGAATCCCAAAGTCCTAAAAACATTAAAAGGACCACCAAACGGCCAACTTTGTTTGGGACTTTCCTCATGAGATAGGGTAAAATTGAAAAAAACGAAAAAGCTTGGAAAAATATGAGAGCAGGGGGTCGAATGAAACTGCCTACTATCCTAAACTCCCCCCCTCAACAGACGGAACGTCGGTCCAAGCTTTCAGTCCTCGTACCAGAACTTACTTGATCTCATACCCCCTTCTGCTAGGGTAACAGGGCACCACAACCCTCCCCACTACCAACCAATCTAGTTCTGACGGTCAGGAAGTGCCTTCCTCCCTCGACAATTCCCTTAGCGGCAAGCCCCTAAACAGGTTACAGGGTCAATACCGCGGCGCCGGCTACGTCAGACGGTCTGGTTATGCCTTCCACCCTCGGCATAACTCCACAGGCCTCAAGCTCCCCCTAGGTCACAAGAGCAAAAGCTCCAACACCGGCCTGTGTCGTCCTAGCATCGTCCTTCTAACCTACTTACCTTAACAAACAACCTTCCTCTGTTGAGAGCCCCCTTACTACCATCCAGCCTGAATTCTAGCTCCCCCCCTTTTCCCCCCTTTCTTGAAATAACAGGGCCGCCCGGGACTCTACAACGCATATAGGATCACTGTGTGGCCATCGAAGTTACTCCTTCCCTCAAAAAGCAAGATCCTCACACCCTGCTATAAGCAGCCACCCCCTTGCCTTCTCTCCCCAACCTCCAGTGCTGATCCGACCCTAAATCAGTCTGGCCCGGGAAAAGACAATCCCTCAATACCGCCTCCCCCCTCCAAGGATAACACCTCCCACCTTGTGAAACCCTCACGGGGAGGGGCTCCAACCCTAAAGGAGAACCCCACAGATACACAAAGCAAGCCGCACCCAAGGCAAGCTTTGAAACACCATTAACAAAAAAAGCCAATCCGAATCAGAGTTTACCGCAACAGTAATCAAGACCAGGAGGTTGAATAGAAAAAAAACTTCGGACGCATACTTTTAGAAATTGAAAATCGGGAACGAAAATTAGGAAATCTCTCTGAAACATCTTTTGGAAATTAAAATTTCAATACGAGATCTAAGAAATCTATCTAAGATGTCCAATATTGGACTCACGAATATCTGAAATCAAGAAAATAGTCCTGATCGTAGTTAAGGTCATTGTTAAAGGAAGCAACTATGTGGCAAAGAACATACTCTTGAATAGGAATTTCACGAAAAATCATTGCGAGCGATATCAAGAAATATCAAAAAAACGAAATACAATCGAAATACTCGAAAAAAAAAAGATCAGCAAAAACATGTTGATCATCAAGCGAAAACAAGCACAAGATCATACCAGTCAATCCGCCTAGAGAAAAAGGACAATCGAGGACAATCGAGAATCATGAAATGATCTCGCAAGTTATTATCAATGGAAAATCAACAGGATTAAAAAGCTTGGTTATGAGGATATTAGTAGATTTCAAATTATAAAACAGCTAAGCCACGCGTGGGTTAAATTCCAAATCAACAAGACAGCCTCCTGTCCCTTCTTCCTCAACCCACCACTTACCTCCCACCCCTCAGACCCTACCCCTGCGCCTTTGGGGAAGGAAAAACTCCCCTCCTCCCTCTGCTAGCTTCTAGGCTCAAGGCAAAACTAACACCAAAGACATAAACGGTCATCTTCAATTCCTACCGGAAATCGAAACAGTGTGGCAACCCCTCGCCAAACCTGTTGACGAGTCGCCACAGGGGGTTCAAAAATGCCCTAACTATACACTTACCGTTCGGTTGAGGAAGAGGGAAGGGTTTCGCCCACTGCGATGCCTTATCCATACAACCATAGCTTACTTAGGTAGGCTTACCTTCTGGGCAATAGATTAGGCGGACAAAAGTCGAGCAGATCGTCAGGCTCAATCCTCATGGAGGCAAAAAGACCTTAGGCCAGCCATCAACATGGATCGCAACTGGAGAGGAAAAATGAAGCGCGATGATTCGCAGCAGCAGCCTTCCCTCCTCATGTGTTTCTGATTGCACGATCCCTGACTCGCAGCAGCAGCCTTCCTTCCTCGTATGCTTCTGATTGCACGATCCCTGGAGAGCGCCCGAAACGATGAATTAAAATTCACTCAGCAATTTTCCGTTGATCCGCCTTCCAAAGTGTGACTAATCACTTGGCGTCACAAGCGAAGCCGTAGGCTGCGCATACTGTTGCACCATGAAGAGCTATCTCCACCGCCACGTGTCATCAGGATCCGCCGTCCAAGAAAAACTTGCAAAACGCCTTCCTCTTCGCCTACCTTTCCCACCTTCCACAGCCGGCCGGCCCTCTCCCCGCCAACCTTCATGCAGCAAGGAGCCGAATATGGAGGTGTACCTTTCTTCACGCCATCGCCCGCCACCACGCCACTCCTCCAGCATCATCCTACTGCCTCTCTACCCGCCGCCTGTACCAGCGTGCGAAAGCACCCCGCATCAGCAGGCAGTCCCAGTCCAGTTGGGCGCAGCGCTCCCGGTAGCGCTGCACCCGTCCGAGACTCTGCCGGGTGTGACTCTACGGCCTGCATCTACTGTCTTTTCAGCTTAATTTGAGAAGACTGCAGGTCTGGGACGCAGTGGTCCCACAGCGGGATACCGACAAGCGCTCTCCCTCCTTTAAAGAAGGCCTTCAGACTACCACTAACAGGTACCCACGACCGATGGCAAGGAGGGGGCTCACGACCTTCCACCGGGGTGATGAGCTTCCTACCAAAGCGGTCGTGGGTGCCCCTTTTTGTGGTTCTGCACAGCAGCGCTTAGCAGCGAACAGGTCACACCCACAGCAACTGAAACGCAAGGGGTCGGTTAGCCTAGGCCGCTCAATTTCAAATTCAATTTTCTTTTTAAGCAAACTGTTCATTCCCCCGCGAAGTCGTGCGAAAAGGGGACTAAATTGAAAAGGCAAAAACGCCGCAGCAACCTGAGGCCTTTACATTTTCCAGAACTTAAGGGGACTGTACTTGATCGTGACCGCAGATCTGTACACACATCCCATAACCCGGATTTTAGGGACTCAACCCGTAGTTGAAAGGACTGCGCCGGTCACTCTACCTTCGCGTCCCTGGGCGAGCCCGACGGCTACCACGAGCACAGGCCGGTTGTGGTTGTGCTCCGTTGTACAGCAGTGCGCCGAGCCTGCGTGGACCAATGGAAAGTCCAGTGGCGCACCTCGTCCCTTTTGCTGGTGAGGTGCTAGTGCAATCAGACTCGTTTTCAAACACACTTTTCATGCATGTAAACAGCAACGCAGCATACTGGCGACATGCGCCCACTCAAAACTCAGAGGTATGGCTTTCAGACACGAGTTCACTCTCAATTGGCCATGGCGACTTCAACGCCCAAACATCTCACTGTTCACATACACTRGATCACCCTGGATATCCCACACGCATCACTCTGAACACTCRACACACAAACACACACTCTCTACTAACTACAGCTATGGCAGCTGTCGCTGCATCTACCCTATCGCTATGCTAACTCCCTCTCTCTAGCCCACTGCGTCCTCCGGGCTCATCTGCAGACCTCCTTGCACAAGTCGCTGTGGCAGCGCTTCCGCATGGCTCACGCAGGAATGAATGAATGGCTGGGCGCTGCCTCTTGATTTATACTTCAGAAACTCGTTGGTCTTCCCTTTGCCATCGGCCCTTGGTGCGCACAGTCCCCCTGTGGTACTTGCTGGACCGGACTGGGACTGACTGGACCTTCTGCTGACTGACTGTGGACTCACCGCTATCCTACCGACGTTGTACTGCTGTTGCACTGCGGTTTAGTCCACCACTTGCCTCTCCACTTGACAACTTGCCCACTTGCCTACCTTCTAGAAGGCCTACAGCTAAGCTTCCGGAACTCACTAGAATTCCTAGGACTCCTAGAAGGCCTACAGGTCTACTAACTGCTCCTAGAAGGCCTACAGATCGAACCCGTGCTGCCTATGGACCTACGACAGGTCTACTAACTGCCTACGAATACACAGGTCACAGGTTCAATTCTCGGGGTCTACACAGATACTGTACATGGGTAGGGTGAGGTCTACGGATCGAACCCTGGGTACTGCATCCGCCACTGCTAAAAGGCGAAAACCGTTTCACTCCCGCCGTCCTAATTTCGAGGTCCTCCGAGAAAATTTCAGTCCATGGCGGGACCTTTACCTTTCTTGTCACGCTCATAGGCTCTGACTATGTCGGGAGCAGTCTCTAGAAGTTCTGCTTTCGTGAACCAGCGGTMGTCTTCCGGTTCCTGATAGGCAAACCGGACTTTAKACTGTTTYTGGGGACGACCTCTACCTCCTGTCCTAAACACATCCTCTTCTACAATGCCCTCTATGTCATAGCTCCCATCCATATCCAGTGGGATCATGGATCTCCTGGAAGGGAACTGTCGACTAGTGACACACGGCAGCAGCTTTGAAGCATGAAATACAGGGTATGTGTGGAGGTGTGCTGGAATCTCAATGCTATAGGACGGTCCATCCTCTCCACCCTTGACTTCTAGAACCGGCCATGGTCCTCTATATGCAGGCAGTAACTTCTGCGAGATGTTTTCTTCCGGTGCAAACTCTTTTGCCTTGACCCAGACTAAGTCGCCTACTTGAAACTGTGATGGGCGACGGTGCTTGTTAGCCTGCTCTATCATTCWGTGYTGGGCCTTCCGAAGGTTCTCAACAACAGTGGCTAATTCCTTTTCGTGCTGTATCGCAAACTCCCTGGTACCGGGTGGTAATCTGTGAATCTGATCCCGGTTCAGTCCTTTGAACGGTCTGCGCGGTCTGAAGGACTTGTGCAACTCATTGGGAGTGCGGCAGGTCGATAGATGCACGCTGTTGTTGTATGCACTAGCTACCTTAGGCAACATCTCATCCCAGTTAATCTGATCTGGTCTAATGTACATGCGCAGAACTTGCTGTAGGATCTTTTTCATCTGTTCTGTCTGACCGTTAGTCTCTGGGTGACGGCCGGACGACATTAACAACTTAGATCCGTAGACTCTCATGAGTTCTTGCCAGTTCTGGCTGGTGAAACGACTGTCTCTATCACTAACTATTGACACTGGGATTCCATTTTCGCTAACCCAAAAGTCAAAAAACTTCTGTATAACTAAGTCCGTACGTGCCTCTGCAGGCAAAGGGACAAAAACTGCATATTTACTAAAACGGTCGACTATGACCATGACTTGGCTCTTACCATGTCTGCTCTTGACTTGCGTGTCCATGAAGTCTATGGGCATTGAGTCTCCCGGCTGATCCGGACTAGGCAAGGGTCTGAGAAGACCTAGGGGTGCGCGTGTTGTAGACTTATTCCTTTGGCACACTTTACAACTGCGGACATACTCTATGCAGTCATTCTTCATTCCGGGCCAGGTATGCGCGCGCATTAGATTGGCTAAGGTCTTTTGCCAACCGAAGTGTCCCTCAGTGTCGTGACATTCCCCTAGAATCAGACGATGAATCTCTTCGCTGTTGGGAACACACAGGCGGTCAAACACATTAGTCTTCTCAAATCGCAACCCGTCTGTAGTGCGGTAATCTGGTTCGGTCTCTGGCGCCTCTCTAACTCTCTGTAGGAGGTCGCTATAGATAGGGTCCTGTGCATACGCTTGCTTCACCTTTTCTTGTAGGTCTTTCCCTATATGCAGATAGTGTACTACAACTCCAAAGTAGTCTGATTTCCTACTCAGAGCATCCGCAACTACGTTATACTTGCCCTTCACTGGTTTGAGCTTAAAGTCAAATTGGTCTATCTCTGCGGCCCACCTGGTCAACTTAGGTGTCATCGTGGCCTGGGTCTTCAACCATCTAAGTGTTTCATGGTCCGAATAAACTTTGAAGTGCCTCCCAAGCAGGTAGTGCTTCCAATGGTCTAAAGCCTGCCTGAGAGCGTAGAGTTCTCACTCGTACGTGGAGGTAGCAACCTTCTCACAGGGCATCCTCRCTGACATGAACTCTACGGGTCTATAGCCATTGTCGTCGTCTTGCTGCAACACGGCGCCTATCCCATACTGACTCGCGTCCATGGTGACGACAAATGGCAAAGACGGATCTGCAACTTTGAGGACAGGATACTCTATTAACGCGCGCTTTAGCTTCTTGAGCGCAGACGTACAGTCTTTGTCCCATTGCCAGATTGCCTCTTTCTTCAGCAATCGGCGCAAGGGAGCGGCGATAGTGGAGAAGTTCCTCACGAACTTCCTATAATAGTTAGCTAGGCCTAGGAACGATCAAAACTTTGTTAATGTGCGGGGCATCGGCCAGTCTCTAATCGTCGCGATCTTGCTGTCCTCTGGCTTAACGCCATCTCCGTCCAATACGTGGCCCAAGTACAAGACTTGCGTCTTGGCCCATTCACACTTCTTCGCATTGATCTTGAAGCTAGCCTCCCTAAGCTTCTCCAAGACCTGCCTCAGATGACCCTGGTGCTCCTGGAGGGTCTTACTAAAGACTAGGATATTATCTAAGTAGACTACTACAAATTTATCTAACCACGGTCTAAACAGGTCATTCATACAATGCTGAAAAGTGGCTGGCGCGTTGGTTAGTCCAAAGGGCATCACTATAAACTCATAGTGCCCATATCTAGTCCGGAATGCAGTCTTATACTGATCATGATCATCAGGATGAATTCCTATCTGATGGTATCTGGACTTCAAGTCTATCTTGGAGAAGTACTTACAACCCTGCACCCGATCTAAAAGATCGTCTATCCTGGGCAGCGGCTCAGCATTCTTCACGGTGATCGTATTCAAACCCCTATAGTCTATGCACATACGAAGTTTTCCTTCCTTCTTGGGGACAAACAAGACTGGTGCTCCAAAAGGAGACGAACTGGGCCTGATCCAACCCTTATCAAGGAGTTCGTCTAACTGCTTGCGAAGCTCCTCTAACTCTCTAGGGGACATCCTGTAGACTGCACCCTTAGGAGTTCAACTGCCAGGCTCTATCTCTATCCTGTGCTGGATAGGTCGTGGCACTACTCCTGTCGGTGAATCAGTCAAATCTTTGAACTCTTCCAGCAGCATGCCAATCGTTGGATCTGTGGAACTATCCTTTTCCAGGGCCTCAGTGACAGGTCTAACATAAACTACAAAGACCTGTTCCTCTAACTTCTCCTTTTAGACTAATCGCGCGAACGCGGGAGCACTGAGACAGCAATGTGCCAAGGTGTTGTCTACACCAGACACATGAAACAAGCGGGCAGTCTTAAACTCACCTGACGGACTAGGGAGCCTACACTCATGCTCTCTCAGATGGAGTGTGGCCCCTGCTGCCTCTCCCCAGTCCATTCCTCACACTACATCGAAAGGAAGATCATCTTGTACGAGGAGAGTCAGGGAATGGAGAACTTTCTCCACCTTCCCATCCTTCTTTAGGCGAAAATATGCCTGGACTCCCTCTACATAGTCCTCAACGCGCATCGTGTGGTTGTCTGCGAGGACGCTGACTATGGGGTCTACTAGCTTCTGGACCTTCAGTCCTAGCCTCAGCTTCTTCAGCGCCCTACGGCTAATGTAACTACGGGTAGCCCCTGAGTCTATAAGGGCCCCTAC
The DNA here is from genome assembly GCA_003427395.1 of Chara braunii. NCBI lineage: Eukaryota > Viridiplantae > Streptophyta > Charophyceae > Charales > Characeae > Chara > Chara braunii. Next base: position 1,109,218 of record BFEA01000349.1, on the reverse strand, counting down.
TCTACTCCTTAACACCTCTACATCTACCAAAATCAGTTGTCCCTTACTCTCCTTTTTCATTTTTGCCCAGGCTGGCATCCTCTCCTTTAACTCTTCGGCCACACCTGTGAGGGACGTGCCTAAAGAGACGCTAACATAAGTAGTCTCTGGACAGCTATCTAGGCACGGGCCTGCAACCTCTGCCATAGGCTCATGTGGGTTGGGAGTGTCCTGTTCGCGCGTGCTCACTTCTCCACATGGCCTGGAAGTAGGGGCAGTTGCAACCCCTACTGGCGGCTGCCTTTTGACGATTGAGCAGCCCAACGGGCCTGTCTATACTTTGGACAAAATTTTATTACGTGGGCCGGGTCACCACAAAATATGCACTGACCTCGGTCCACGCGTTCTTGCCATACGCGCTGGTCCAAGCCCAAATCCTCCCAGGGCCTGCCCTGCGGCAAGCCTGGGTGCCATCCTCCTTGAGGTGCCCTTCCACCTCCTCGCTGTGGGGACCGGTTACCCTGGCGATTTAACGGGGGACCTTGACCCCTACCTCCCGCTTGGCGGTTTCCCTGTCCGCCAACCCCCTGTGCGCCCGGTTCTCGGCCTCCCATGGCCTGGCCCCTTTGGCCCTGGCCTCCTCCTCTACCTTGCGGCCTCCCTCCGACCGCGACAGCAGCGTAAGACTTCCCCTGCCCTACACTATTGTACTCCTCCCCTAGGCCCCACTCAATCTGATCATATGGGACCTCTTCTGTACCACCCTCCTCTAATGTCAGGATCAAGTGATCCTTGGCCTTGACTTGGCCCGAGATGGTACGATCTTTCCACTTCTTCCCCTTCTCCAGGTCCTTATGCCAGAAAGTGGTAACAAGCATAGACTTCGACTCATACAGGACGACTTCTCTACTCAATGCATCGTAAGTCACGCCGGCCTGCTGAGATTTGTCAAAGAAATGCCCTCGTAGGGCCTCTGGAATGGCACAATAAAACAACTGGACCAGCTGGGGCTCAGTGACCCCGTGGTCCGGGACGGCTACCAAGTCGTCCATAGTACCCTTGAGTGCCTTGGCACTCCTCCACTGTCGGGAGTGGATCGTTTGGAGCTTATCAGAGGCTCTAATGCCTCGCGTTGGGTCAGCGAACCRCTCCTTGAGGAGCTTGAGGAATTGGGAAAGAGGAGTGACCTTGGAATATGTAACCAGGTTGTTTTCACAACCGGCTGTACGCGCAAGAGACCTGGCAAAACTAGCCGCTTCATCTTTGAGGGCTTGGAAGGCCACAAGGACTTGTTCCTCGGCTAGGATATGCTGCAAGTAAATATAACTATTGACACTGGCTTCCCAGTTGTCAAAGTTTTCTTCCTTCTTCCCCCGTACGCATCCGGAAACTTAAGCTTCACTGGGTCCTTACGGGGCCTGGCCTCTCCCTCTGCGATGGCTACAGTTTTGGCACCCTGGATGGCGCCCTCACAAAACTTCCCTACATTGTCTCTCAACTGTTTGACTTCGCCCCCAATATGGGTGACGATCTCGCGCGCAAAGTCTCTAAACCCTGACCGCATGGCACTCAAGGCTACATCTTGGCTCCAACTTGCCTGGGGCTCTTCCATCCAGGCCTTGCTCAACACCTCTAGATAGCCCAGTACCTTGTCCCACTTGGCCTTATCATCTGGCTGGGCCAGCACCTCCGCTCTA
>BFEA01000349.1:1093177-1104947 GCA_003427395.1 Chara braunii | reverse complement strand
TTGATTTATACTTCAGAAACTCGTTGGTCTGCCCTTTGCCATCGGCCCTTGGTGCTCACAGTCCCCCTGTGGTACTTGCTGGACCGGACTGGGACTGACAGGACCTTCTGCTGACTGACTGTGGACTCACCGCTATCCTACCGACGTTGTACTGCTGTTGCACTGCGGTTTAGTCCACCACTTGCCTCTCCACTTGACCACTTGCACACTTGCCTACCTTCTAGAAGGCCTACAGCTAAGCTTCCGGAACTCACTAGGACTCCTACGCTATAGACCTACAGATCGAACCCCTGCTGCCTATGGACCTACGACAGGCCTACTAACTGCCTACGAATACACAGGTCACAGGCTCAATTCTCGGGGTCTACACAGATACTGTACATGGGTAGGGTGAGGTCTAGGGATCGAACCCTGGGTACTGCATCCGCCACTGCTAAAAGGTGAAAACCGTTTCACTAGCCAGGACAGGTCCAAAAACAGGTCGCGCGGAAGGAGTATCTGATACACTGCGGAGGGTCAAGTGCAGGGTGTGCCTGGTACACCACGGAGGGTCGGGACACCGCACCCTCCGACACCGTGACTTTGAGGGTTGCAGCGGGAAAAACACTGAAGTGGCAGGGGTAGGCCCGCAACACTTAGAGAAGGGGGGAAAACACTCAAGTAGCAGGTAGGCCGGTTCCACTCAAGTAGTGGTAGAAGTGTCGGGTACTCGAGGCCGAGCAGAAGAAGACAAAAGTTGGCATTTTTAGAGGCCCAGTAGCGGTAGGCTAGAGGTAGGCCGGTACCAGTCCAAGTAGCCTGAGTCTACGGCCAGTACGGACGATATCAGGGCCTGCAATGATGTTTCCCTCCGAAAGGGAGGAGGTACCGGTTGGTGGGAGGCCGCGCGGCCTAGGAAGTCACCGCCCAAGAGGCAAGTAGGCCGCTATATCTTCGGGAGAAGCAAGTAGCTCCTCCTCATTTGCGGTGTGCAAGGTTGGGCGACATACTGCTTGAGCGGGCAGCTGGACTTAGAGCGCTGCCTGGGAGGACGAGGAGCAGCTGGGCGCTCAGCCTCTCGAGCAGCCCAGCCCGAGGAGGAGGAAGAAGGGGGCGAAGGAGGAGAGTGGCGAGGTACCTACCTGGCTATGGTGGACACCATCTTCATCACCTTGATAGGCGCTGCATCTGGAAGGCCCCAGTTGGGGTAGTGCCGCACCAAGGAAGCTCGAGGCAGAGTCAGGCATGGCGGCCTGATGAGCAGCGACCATAGCTGCTTTGTGTTGTCCTTTGCACAGGAGGGCAGAGCCCTTAGTATTCCGCCATAGCCTTGGCATGTGACAGGAGGAAGAAGTGGGAAGCCAAGGCTATGGTGGACCTGTTGTTGTGCTGGCAGTAAGAGGGAACTTCGGATATTGATTCTGGTTCATCCACTCATTGTTATTATTATATTTGGAAGAAGAATAAGATTGGCGAAGATAAGGAGGAGGAGGAAGGCGGAGAGAAGGGGGATTTGTCATTGGTCTCGCTGGTGTACATCTTCTTCTTCTTCGTTGTCTTCTTCTTCTTCTTTCTCTCTTTTTCTTTGGTCTCTATCTCTTTGCAAGTGCTTTCATTTCTTTCGCAATTGGGTGGCATTGCCTTTCCTTGTGAATTTGCACGACGGAAACAACCAGGATTGTAACATAGTAGAAGGGAAAATAGGCACAATAGTCAAGGACAAAATTCAGCTCGGCCAATGGAGACATAACAGAGCATCCCAACCACAGATCTCAGAAATGCCTAGAAGTAGGACCCACCTCACAAGTTTGTCTATAGGTACCACATAAGACACCCACACTCCCATCTAGAAAGGAAAGAAGAAATTAGGAGGGCAGGCGCAGTGACTTCCGAGGTTAATTACGGATTTTAGATATAGTTAACAGGGAACAGTGGTATGTAACCTGTACAGAAAGCATCCAACGACCCTAGCTCGAAGAATGAGGCACGATTCCCAAGGACCTAAGTCTTTACAGCCTGGGCTGAAGTCGCTTATAATCCTTAGCCAGTCTGGGGTTTAGGGATTTAGCAAAGCCGGACTTGAAAGGGTTAGAAGAAAGCAGCTTCGTACTGCTCTAGTTGTCCAAGTAAACCTGACAGCTCAACAGCTGAGAGGAGTACGAGGACAGGGTTGCTAGGGTTTAGGGTTCTAGCAAGAACAACAGTAGCCAAGATAACAGCTCCAGTACTTAGGGTAAATCTGATAGCCAAGTAGCTGCGAAGGCTCTTATAGGTAAGGTACAAAAACAAACAGAGGTAATAGAAGACAGGCTAGCAACCGTCTTCAAGTAAGTCGAGCAGGCTAACTTAGGTTGCTTCCCTCGGGAAGTAATCAATGCCGTCCTCTTGGGCCTCCCAACCGTAATGGGGAGGAGCGTGTGTGAGTATCCATCATTCGTAATCTCTTATGACTTACCGGTGGAATAGGAACCGGACCGATGCTCCCGAGAATGAAAAGGAGCCAGAACCCTACTGTTCTTTCCTTTTTTTTGTGTTTGTTTTTTAACATTGGTAAATAGTACATAGTACTGCATAGTACGTACTACATACATTGTTTTCATTTTTTTGGCATATAGTACACAGGTGATAGATACATTGGTATTTAGTACATAGTACTACATAGTACATGCTACATTGTTTTCATCTTCTCGGTATATATACTATATATTATATAAAGCATACTACATACATTGTTCTCTTTTGTTTTGTCCCCACTTTTTCTGAGTAATAATAGTATATCACTTCTGAATCATTGTTCGAGTTCAACTTTTACGCAATTTCAGCTGTGGGGCCCTACTGTCTTCCGCCGAACACAATACACCCTCATCAATGCACCCTCATCATGAATGTAGACAAGCTATCTTTCCGGCCTGATACAGTCCTGGTGAGATTGCCTTGTGTTCGGGGGAGATCGTGGTACCTCTCATACCCTGGCAAGCAGATGCTTGTGCAGCAGCAAAGTAACTTTTGAGAAAGTTCACGTTTGGTGCCTTCTGGGAAAGTTCATAACACGGATTTCGGAAGCCAAGCCACATATTCACTGCTGTCTTCCCCGCCTGTTACGAATGTATACAAGCGATCTTTGTGGTGGAACGCAATCTTAGCAATCTTCTGCATTTCTTGTCCTTCCCCCGAGCAGAACATACCCCAAGCAGGTTGAGGGGCTAACTGCACTCGAAGTTTCACAGCAAGAAGCGTGGGGGTTATCAAAACCGGAGTCATTTTCAATTTTCCGAACATGGGAATGTTACAATTGTGGGGAGTGTTTACACCATTGTCTTTGTCTGGGATCGATCCCCCACCCTCAAAACCAGTGACCAGGAGTCTGGGATAGATTGTTGACGGGACAACCAATGCTGATTCTGGTTCTGGCGCCGCGCTACCGGGAGCCCCGTTCCTTCGACTGTCCATCCGCAGTATTCCGCCCGCACGATGTTCAAGGCTTCTGGGGTTTTCGAACTGCGGTGGCTTCCGCTTCGAGCTGCATCGCCCCACCGGCACGTCATCAGGGCATCGATAGGGATGGGATATGGTGGTTTATATCTGGTGGATTAGGGTGGTGATGATGCTGCCTAGGTGGTGGGAGGGTGGACATAACGTGGTGTGACATGGGGTTGCCGGCCTTTTGAAAGCACTGTGGTGCCATCTCCGGCTCTGCGCTTCACTGTCGCAGGTTGGCACGCTGGAGTGGGGTTTCCACCCCACGGGATATCCAAGAGTTGCCAAAAGTGCCCACACCAAACATGAGAAAGGGAAACCTTTCCTGGTAAGAAGGGAAGGGTTACCAAATAACGGTTCGAGTCTTACTCTCTCTGCTACCATCGGCAAAGCCAGCAATTGTATGGAACAATTTTTCCAGACCTTCAAAATCCCTGACCAAATGCCCCAAGGCAACCTTTTTTTTGCCCTTTTCTATAAGAAGAAGTCTGAAGAACATCCATGTTTATTATATTGCTGAAAAATGGGCCCAGGATCCCTCACATAATGTCAGGTAAAAATTAAAGTTCTCCCCCTTTTATTATCTGCACGATGTAGCCCACGAGATCACATGCACAGAGGCAGCCGGGAGGTAGGCCAAAATGACAGAATGATTCCGTTCCCCAATATAATGTTGAGGGAAAGCAGAGGAGGTAGAGATGACGAGATTTGATTTCACCCTCCCAGTTTCACTCCCGATTTCACCCTTCATGCAACTTGGATATGTGTGTAAAATGAGCTGAGCATCATCCCATCACATCGCATCACATCGCATCGCATCGCATCGCATCCCATCCCATCCCATCCCATCCCATCCCATCCCATCCCATCCCATCCCATCCCCCATCCCATCCTCTCCCTCCCCTCCTCCTCTCCCCTCCCTCATCCCATTCCCTTCCCCATGCCCGCCCTTCTCCCATCCCCTCCCCTCCCCCATCTCATTCCATCCCACATCCCATCCCATCCCACCCCATCCGGGGTCATGCACCAAGGCAGAGGGGTGATGCTCAGCTCTTTTGACACACATATCAAAGTTGCATGGAGGAAGGGTGAAATCGGGAGTGAAACTGGGAGGGTGAAATCAGAACTCGTCATCTCTATCTCTTTTGCTTTCCCTCTACATTACCTCCCCCTTGGCTGCCTCTCTGCATGTGATCTCGTGGGCTACATCGTGCAGATATCCTTCCACTGCCGGGCAGTCGAAATCACCTAAATCAAAGAGTCAATTACAAAAGCCAAAAAAAGTAATGGAAAAAGTTGTAAGTGGAGCCAGACTCTTCATGCTTTACACCACATTCATGAAAATCCAAACAAAATGACAACTCACCCATTTTGCTTTGGTCTGCGCATGTTTTCTTTATCCGTTTCGTGTGCTTGCTTGGGGCCCCTTCCCCACTCAAAGGCCCGGTCTCCCACCTCGTTGACGTGGGCAACTTTTACTATAGAGGGGTTGAGAGGAATGCAAAGGAAAGTCTGATGCAGATAATGAAAGGGAGTGAGGGTTGGGAACTAGAGCTGGACGGCTATGGAAGGAAGCCACCATCAAAGAAATTGGTGAACAATCACGAAAACAACAACAACAAAAAAGTACCTTCCCCAATCTGTCATTCATGTTCTTCTGTATGGCTTTGTTGAACAAATCCACCATTTCTTGCTGATCCTTGCCATCCACAAGTCGGTCCTGGAACACACGCATCACCTCATGAACCCACAACCGCTTCACCTGCACATGAAGGCGCACACATTGGTACCATTCAGTTGAACTTCTGTTTGCTACTTACTTGTCAGTGAACTCACTCGCTCATACGCATAACTCAGTTGGATGAAACTCGTGCATGTGTGATTGGAACGTCCCTCTCGCAGCAGAACGCACAAGGAAAGCCTTTCAATAATAACACTTGTCATTGCAATTTTATGTGATGCTTAGAACGTTTGCTCCCCCAATCTCACCTTGTATACCGGCACAAGATCGATACTGTAGTGCTTCTTTTTTTATTATCATTTTTATTTTTGTTTTTGCTAACCATTAGTGGTTGGGTCCACTATGAGGAGTGATATGGGAATCTCCCCTTAGCAGTGTACTTCAACCTTAATCAATCTACATTTGCTGGTATAGAATAAGCATAGTCCAGTTTCCAGTATATACTATATACCCCAGTTGCTAATATCAGATAACTATGGCACAGTTGCTGATGTAGAGTAGGTATGGGGTTGCTCTACAGACTCCATGGATGAAACTCATTCTGCAGTTTGATTCATTAATGAGAGTGACTTGGAGTCCAAAATATTTGGTTTCTGCACCATGGCTTCCAAGAAGGACAGGGAAGCACGGATGTTCAAGGACTGACACTTTTCTTTTGGCATGCTCTAGAGGCTCGTACATAGTGTTTGTGAAGTCATGTATCTATGCATGCATCATGATTGTCAAACATTCTTTCTTCTTTTCTTCACATCAACAAAATGCCAATACCAAGCGGCAGTTTCAAGTTGACTGACAGTTGAGAGGACTTCGCTCACACAGCAAAGATGACCGAATTGAGCCAAGTCGTCACAGTACACAGTAGTACAGTAAGATCGCAAGCGGAGTAAAATGACCCATGTACCGACAAACACAATAGCTAATAAGAATGATGGTTCCTGCGATGACATGAAAGCCATGGAATGAAAAAACAATAATAATAATAATAATAAAAATTGTAATGAACCCAGTCTCATAGAGAAGCCAGTCAACAATGCAACAATAGTCTGAACCCAGCGCGCCGCATGAAGTCTCCAATGTCAATTATAAGTCCCTGCCTCGATCATACGCACAACTCAAAAGTCCCGTCTCATCAAAGAAGAGCATAAGAGGAGGGAGAGAGGAGAGAAAAGGCAGAGAAGAGGAGGAGGAGAGCCACAATGATAATCAATAGTTCATGTATGTTTCTCTCTCTCACCCACTTCCACTTCGGGCTCGCCACCTCAGCAATGTACGTTCCCTCTGACATTCGCTGACATAATCACTTGTGCAGACCATTACATGGCGCCCATCCTCCCTCCACATCAGCAATCAAGAATGGAGGATGGCGCTGTACCTCCTCACTTTCGTGAAGAGCAGCAGCAGATCACATGGGCCGTCGCTAGGTATGTCCAGGTAAGCTTCCCCACATCTCCCATCAGTCTCACAACCCCGATCCTCCTCCTCCTCGCCAATACTCATCACCCAGTCTACCTCTACGTGGCTATGGCACTCCAGGCTGGCGCCCACTTCCAGCATCCGGTGCCAGCAGCCAGCTCCAGCAGCCTCGCGACACAACACCAGCATCAAGCCATTGCAAGGCCGAATGCCCTTCCCAGTGCCTGACTCAACGTTTTATAGCTTTGAATCACGTTGACCAGCCTCAGCCTCAAGTCAACTGATGCTCCGGATGGCCTGGAAGTCAAGGGCCTGGATGCAGCGCTGTCCCATCTTCTTGTTGAGTCCCAAATGGACAAGAATCTTCTGGATACCTGCAGACAGCCTTTGAGATGCATCTGATCGACGGCCGTGGTGGACTCCTAAGTGTTGACTTTGACTTTGGGCCTGGAATCCCGTGCTGGGGTCGACTCTTGATTTTCCAAGAGTTAACTGTCTCATATTGGGGTACTGGATACAACTTTTGACTCAGACCCTCGTACCCCTTGACCCTAAGCACTTTCTCAGACAATTCTCAGACTTGGGACTTGACTTTTGACCCCTGTTTCTGACCTTCGAGCAAAAGTGACGACCCTTGCTCACGGTGTGCAGATCTAACTTAGTTTATTACAAAAAACTAAATAAACAAATATTATACATATATATATATATAGTGATGTGACAATATATATATATATATAGAGGGTTACCTTACCGAACGTTCGGGGGCCCCCGGGCTGGCCCCCAAACGTTCGGGCGTTCGGGGGCCGAACACCTCCAGGTTCGGCCCCCGCCAAAAACATTTCGGGGCCTAAACATAAGTTTGTTTTTCTGATTTTTTTTTTGTGAGTTCTCTATGATCTAACCTACACGCCTATAAATTTTGAAGCCATTCTGCTAAGCCAAAAAAACATTAAAAATAGTCAAAGATGGGGGTGTCAAAACGTGCTCGCCCACTCACTATTTTGTTTTTTTCTTCACTTTTCACTTTTTGTTTTCACTTTATTTCGGGGCCTAAAAACTTTTATTATTTTTTGCAAAACATTTTATGAGTTATTGATTATGTAAACTACATGTCTGTAAATTTTCAGTGTATTTGTCAATGCCAAAAAATAATTAAAACTCGGCAAAGATGGCGGTGTCGAAAAGGTGCTGGCACACTCACTCATTTTGATTTTCTTTTGATTTTTTCTTATTTTTATCGTAGTGTTTATTTTCTGTATTTGATTTTTAATTCAAATTTGATAAAGAATTTGGATGTAGTGCCCAGGCAAATGTTGTTTAGTTTATGTTTCTCCATAACATTTGTTTTTTTCGGAGTTTTTTGAAGCCCGAACGGCCGAACGCCTTCCGAAGGGGTCCCGTACGTTCGGGCGTTCGGGTTCGGGCGTTCGGCCCGTCCAGAACACCGGCAACCCTATATATATATATATATATATATATATATATATATAGGGTTACCTGACCGAACGTTCGGGGGCCCGCGGGCTGGCCCCCGGACGTTCGGGCGTTCGGGGTCCCGTTCGGGGGCCGAACACCTCCAGGTTCGGCCCCCGCCAAAACAAATTTCGGGGCCTAAGCATAAGTTCTGTTTTCTGAATTCTTTTTTGTGAGTTCTCTATGATCTAACCTGCACGCCTATAAATTTTGAAGTCATTCTGCTAAGCCAAAAATACATTAAAAATCGTCAAAGATGGGGGTGTCAAAACGTACTCGCCCACTCACTATTTTCTTTTTTTTCACTTTTAACTTTTTGTTTTCACTTTATTTCGGGGCCTAAAAACTTTTATTATTTTTTGCAAACAATTTTATGAGTTATTGATTATGTAAACTACATGTCTGTAAATTTTCAGGGTATTTGTCAATGCCAAAAAATAATTAAAACTCGGCAAAGATGGCGGTGTCGAAAAGGTGCTGGCACACTCACTCATTTTAATTCTCTTTTGATTTTTTCTTATTTTTATCATAGTGTTTATTTTCTGTATTTGATTTTTAATTCAAATTTGGTAAAGAATTTGGATGTAGTGCCCAGGCAAATGTTGTTTAGTTTATGTTTCTCCATAACATTTGTTTTTTCGGAAATTGTTTGAAAACTTGTTTTGTTTTGTTTTTTTTGGGTCCTCGTTCGGCCCGAACGGTCGAACGCCTTCCGAAGGGGTCCCGTACGTTCGGGCGTTCGGATTCGGGCGTTCAGCCCGTCCCGAACACTGGCAACCCTGTGTATATATATATATATATATATATATATATATATATATACTAGCTAAGCGCCCGCGGTGCAGACGGTGCGGGCTATGCCCGCAAAAATAAGAAATGTTGTAGGGAACCTAACACAAACCACTCACATAAACTGAAACAGACTTTAAAAAAAAAAATTGAATCACAGGGTAATAAAGAATAGCCCAAAACTGGCTACGAAGTCTGAGTTTAACTGACGAAAAAAAAAAGTGACAAATTTAAAATTCAATTTAAATCATAAAAAAAAAAGTAGAAGGAAGGCCGAGGAGAGACAGAGACAGACAAAGAGAGATAGAAAGAAAAGAAAAGATAGAGAGAGAGAGAGAGAGAGAGAGAGAGAGAGAGAGAGCAACAAAAGAGCAAAGAATAAAGAAACACSRACACYWGTATACAAAGARAAGRAGTTTAATATGAGGATTTATCGTTCCATTAAAGTTAGCAAGTGCCCGCAATATGATCAAGGCACAATTATTGCGTAATGGAATCCACCTTGACGTAAAAAAACGCAATAATATCAAATCAAAATTAATTTCCTCTCTCTCTCTCGCTCTCTCTCTCTCTCTCTCTCTCCGCCCCCCCATTTATTTCTCTCTCTCTTTCTATCTCTTTTGTAAGTGCAATTACTTAATCAAAACCAAAACTGACCATAAAAAAATATGCCATTAAGGCAACGCCTGGACGACCGCCCAATCAACATCTCTCACTTCCAATCAACTTCCTTCACTGGAACGATACTCTTGCAGCACCTCATGAGGAGATTACTAGGATGATATTTGATTTGCCACATTGTCCGATAGAAGGGCCCATTCCCCAACCCTTTCACAGATATGCACGGATACAACATCTTCTCAAAAGGATTCCTCCCGTGGTTGCTTCTTCCACTCCTCATTGCGCTCCGGTCTGTAGACTCCCCCTTCAAGCAGCATGTCCTCCAAATTTTCAACGTCTTGCGGATTATGCTCCACCATCCAATATGTCAACGCCGATTGTCACTACTTCTGTTGTTGTTACTGCTTTGCCGCCGCTACAACTACTCCGTCTCCTGTCAGTTGTGTTGTGCTCGCTATTACACCATCAACAGACCATCTTCACGTCCATACAGGACCCTTGGAACAACCAAGTTCTTCTAATTTTAACATTGTCGTCTATGACTCTCTTGAATCTATTGGTCCCAAAAAGACACTTGCACACCTGTCGTATCTTGACAGTTCTCACAGGGTGCAATATATTGTGGAAGCAACAGCGGAATTGAATATGGGCATGAACACTTGGAGATGTGTGGATGCTGCAATTCATCTCGATTACAATCGGCAAAGACAGGGTCGATTCAGAACTTTTGAGGAGTATCGTCGCAAAATATTGCAACAAGTTTTTACTCATCGCTCAAAAGTGAATTCAACATGGAAGAAGCCTCCAAATCCGAAACATTCAACGGGTTTGAAGGAAGAGCCTCAGTGGATTTTCGTTTCAACCGCATATTAGTGAGTTTGTTTCTTTTCCACTCGAGGAAGTTTTTCCATATCCGTCAATCTTTTACGACTGTGGCAGTTTTGACAAATATTGCAAAAAACACCTCAGTCAAGACATTTTGTATGCCAACCTTCTTCGCATCCTCGAACCATTTCCCAAGGTAAGCACTCGGATTCGGAGCACGGATTGTGGGTTCATCCTTATCGTCGGGCACCACAATAACACCCGCAGGATTTTGCGGTTGCGATGTGGCACAAACATCTCTTTCGCGTTCACTGCGTTGAGATTGCGAACACGAATCACGAACACGTACACGTCCAACGAGCGGTGCACAAAATTCAAGAGATGCAAGTGCCTCAGTAGGGAGATCATTTAACGCTCTTAAAATCTGAGTCCCCGTTTCACCAGTAACCAGTTGTCGTTCCACCCGATTATTACCGGGCGTAGGCTCGGATACTCCGGGCGAATCCAAAACATTAGTTTTCGCACGACATCTCCTTTTTCTCACGAATATAGATTCAACCAAGTCTCCTTTCGAATCACCTGTAACGTTATCATCCTCGAGATCGCGAAATGTAAGGTTAATAGGCCTACTCGACTGACCTCTACGCGAACCATCCCCATCAACACGACAATTGTCACCATCCCCCTCCACAACCATTTTCTCAACATAATCAAGGGTATTTTCTTGGGAACGTTCACGTTCAACCTCACACAAAACACGATGATCATTCTGAGGATGTTCACTTCCAAGATTCACCGACCTCTCATCATTCTCTCTTTTCTTCGACCTCTCCGAATGTTCGGCTCCAACTTTCGACGTAATATTCGTATCATACTGAGTGGTATTGTTGGTTCTCATTGCTTTCCTCTTAGCACGAGTGTCGTACTTATGCGAAATTCGGGAGTCGCCTGCAAAGAAAGCATATGACCAAATTATTTGAAATGCCAAGGTTCGATGAAAAAAAAAAAGAAGGACTCATCCCAAAAGTTCATGATATACAATATTCTTCGTAAAAAAATTCTTATCAGGCAACGCAACACGGATGTTGTTGCGATGGCCAACACGCGATAAAGTAACGTACAGTTGGCCATGCGAAAAAACCGGTTTGCGTAGCCAAACCCCAGCACGTGATACCGTTTGTCCTTGCGACTTGTTACAGCAAAAGCAACACGGACTGGAAATTGCCTCCTAAACCATTTGAACCCAGTAGTCTCACCATCGCTTGTCAGATCAATCTTGGGGATTAGTGTTGTTTTACCCGTGTGCATTATTGTCACTTCCAACAAATCATCATTAACGATCTTTTTCAGAATCAGCCTTGTGTCATTGCAAAGTCCTTGCTTCGGTGACAAATTTCGCAAAAGCATCACAGGTGCACCAATTTTTAAGCGCAGCTTGTGAGGTGGAAG
>BFEA01000349.1:1046482-1058592 GCA_003427395.1 Chara braunii | reverse complement strand
GAGAGAGAGAGAGAGAGAGAGAGAGAGGGAGAGAGAGAGAGGAGACGATAAGTCTCCAACCTTGGCCAACAACTCTCCGGCCCACGGCTCACCGCGCGCTGCGGAACAAATCGTGCAACGGGGAACGGACTGGGCACACAGAGAGAGAGAGAGAGAGAGAGAGAGAGAGAGAGAGAGAGAGAGAGAGAGAGAGAGAGAGAGAGAGAGAGAGAGAGAGAGAGGTATGTTTGTGGGTGAGTGAGAGAGAGGAGACGTTTTCGTTCATCCTATCGATGAAAAGTGTGCGTGTGTGTGTGTGTGTGTGTGAGAGAGAGAAAGAGAGAGGGGGAGAGAGTTCTTCTTCTTCCTCTTCTAAGTCCATCTCTTCTCCACCCTCTCCCTCCCTGACTTCTCAGTATCTGCGAACTACGAGAGAGAGAGAGAAAGTGTGTGTGAAAAAGACACTTACCTGATCGCCGCTAGTCCCGATCGCAGCAATCGGGCAATCAACCCGAACGCAATGCACCACCCCACCGCATGGCTGTATCAAACGGGAGAAAATAGTTAGTATACATTCATTATCACTTATAGTATAATAATTCTTATTCTTATTCTTATTCTTATTCTTATTACTATTATTATTATTAGTAGTAGTAGTATTAATATTACTCCTATTAGTATCATAGGAGGAAAAGACGATGCATGCACGATGGAGGTGGTGACAAGGTAAGAACGTGGCAAGCAGAGGAACAATGCGCAGGGGGATAGGGAGAATGAGGGCGCTAGCGAGAAGGAGGAGTATTGCGAGAGAAACAGAGAGAGGCGGGTACGTGCGAACATTGGAATGCCGCGCTGGAAAGAGAATAATACCGCGTAAGAGTTAGGAAGCAACAACGCCGCGCGGGGAGATGGACAATGGAGCATGCAGGAACAACACAAGTGAAAAGAATGGGGAGTGGGAGATGATAGAGACGACGAAGAAGTGGATGGAGAGTAAGAAGGAGAGGTAGGGAGAAGACTAAAAAGGAGGAATACGAAAGAAGAAAGAGAGGGAAAAGGTGAGAGCGAGACTTACCTGGTCGAAGCACCGACTGTCGACCCCGAAGGCAGAACTCCCTCGTTTTGACTAAACCGGATCGGAGAGATAGCTTGTATATATTCATTACCTAAGTTATTATTATTTTTATTATTATTATTATCGTTATTACTCTTATTATTATTATTATTATTATTATTATTATTATTATTATTATTATTATTATTATTATTATCTACAAATAAGGAAAATGTGTGTGAGCATGTGTGTGTGTGTGTGCGTGAGTGCAGGAAAGAGGGCGATTTGGTGGTCTTCAGGAAAGGAGGCGAAGTGTGGGGTTATCGGGGACTGACTGAGGGCGGCAAGATACGTACCTAATGCGTGAAGAGAGGTCAGCTATGGTGTTGACATCATGTACATTGGTCTTCAAGAGTCGAAGCGAGCTTGTTGCAGAACAAAGCCGTAGGTGGGATAGTCGAAGTGGAGTAGGCTAGGCGTCGGGGGCCGGACAGAGAAGAGCGACTTGGGATACTGTGTTGGTGTGGCTTGAGCGATTGAACATTAGCTCATTGCTTCATTGTATTGCTCTACTCTGGATAGATTGTCGGTGCATTTGGACTCTGCTTGGATACGACTACTTGGGCATCTGTGTGATTTCACAACTTGATTTTCTGTATATCATTTACACCCATATTCCTTGTAATTATTATTATTATTGTTATTATTATTATTATTATAAATATTATTATTATTATTATTATTTATTATTATTATTATTATTATTATTATTATTATTATTATTATGCCATCGGACTCGCTTTTATTCTACTTCGCATACATGCAAGACGGCGATTCACGTTGGCGTACGGTGCCCACAACAAGCTCCGAGATGTGGCAACCAAGAAACACAGTTTGGATGCAAACTCGCTTCAACAGCGCCTGAACATCCCAACTCCCTTCACTGTGTCCCACTCCACCATTCACACACACTCAACTCCGGATCACCCTGGATCCCGCTGGGTGTCCCGCACGCACACGCGGATACACACACACACTCACATACAGACAGACCCACAGACTGACTTAGGCAGACACACAGGCAAACAAGTGGACACGGAGAGAGAGACAATGAGATTGGGGAGAAGGAGAATGGGAGAATGGTACTCCTAGGGTGCATGTGGCAGCTGTGAGTGGGGATCCAGGTTGTGAGTAAGACGAGAGACATACCCGGTGCTGGAGGTGCTCGACATTGGTCACTGTGTGCTCGTACTTCGGGAGAGCTGCTGTCGTCAACTCCGTCATTGTAGTGTAGGCTAGATAGGATCTGTCATCTGTAGTCTGCATGCCGAACACCAGATAAGGTGTCGGCATTGGGTCTGTGACGATGATGATGATGATGATGTAAGGGCACTTACCTTGTATTGGTGATGGTCTGCATGGGCGACGTCTTCAAGTACTTCGGGTTGCCGCTGATGTTAACAGTAGCATTGTCAGTTCGTAGGTTGCAGTAAATGTGTTGGAGTAGGCTGGGCGCTGAATGCAAGTACGAGGGTGAAGGGACTGGACTCTTGTGTTAGTGGGGGGAGAGTATGCTCTCCTTGACGTTGGTCTGCAGCGCCACGAACCCCATTAGTATGTTACTGGTGCAATGCTTCTCTCTGGACACGATGTGACTATCTGGCTGTCACTATGATGGTGTAATCAGGAATTGTCATCTCGGTGTTGCTTATTTCCCGTAATTACTGTTAATTATTATTATTATTATTATTATTTATATTATTATTGTTATTACCACTATTATGATCGTTGTAATCAGATTGTTGTCTGTTTCATCCTACATGTCTGCGAAACAGACCTTACGCCAGACTGGCAACAAGCGCCCAAACTCAGAAACTTAGACACGCAGCTACTTCAGATACGGTTCGAATACCAGGTCACTTTCAAATGGATGGGATGCAGCAGCAGCCAACGACTATCGGTTCGCGCACACGAATAGAGGGAAATACGGACAGACAGACAAAAAAAAAATAAAAAAAAAATACACATAGGCGAACCTACAGCGAACCGGCAGACAGACAACTAGGCATACGGAACCGGACTGAACAAAACAAACACAATCTGGGGCAGTCATACGCAGTTTGGGGCAAACAGACACTGTCAGGGATAGGACAGGCACTTGCCCAAGACTGACAAGCGCGGTTTGAGACGGGCATACACAGTCCGAGGCGGACGGACAGTCTGGAGCACACCCCACGTAAGCAGTCAACGCTGTGACTCACGCAGGCATATGCTGTGACACGGCCAAATACCGTGACATATGCGGTCAAGATGACATGTGCACGCAGTACATATGCACAGTTATGGTGACGGACGCTTTGAAACCACGCAGATGTACAGTCACACAGGTGCAGTGACACGGTGACACATGCCCTGTGACGCAAGCAAGGTGACACGGTCGCACCGTGACAGGTACGACGTAACGAAGGCACCGTGACACAGCCGCACGCACACGCACGCTACACTGTACCAGTTGTGGCCGTCGCCACCTACCCTATCCTATGGCTACTTCCTTAACCACTACACTCTTCGGGCTTGCTGCAGACCTCTGTGCACAAGTCGTTGTGGCAGCGCTTCCGCATGGCTCACGCAAGAATGAAAGGATGGCTGAATGCTGCCTCCTGATTTATACTCTTGTAACTCGATGGTCTGCCTCTTCCCATTGGTCCATGGTACACACAGTCTCTGATGGTATTTGCTGGGCTGGACTGGGACTGACTGGTCCGGTGCCACTGGCCGCATGGCATTGCACTGCAGACTCACCACAGTCACACAGACACAAAAACGCAGCGAGACCCACAGAAACACGCAGACATACAACAAATACTCAGATACACAGTGACTCAAACACAGTGCATAGTCACTCAGTCACAATGACGCAGACACTGTGACACGCGCATACGCAGTAAAAATGCAGTCACGCACACAACATACATACTCAGACACCGTGGCACACGGGCACAGTCACACACACAATCATGTTGTGACACACACGCAAACAGAGTGAAACAGGCACGGTGACATAGGCAGATCCCGAGACACTTACACAGACGTTGTGACAATCGTACATAAACAGTAACATACCTACTCAGATACACTAGGGCGCTGGGCGCCAAGCAGAAAGGAGCAGCCTTGAAAAGGTGTGTTGATGGGGCTCATGGGCACGAGTGTTGGTTCATTACTTCTTTATGGTGGCCCATTTTGACGAATTCTAGGGGCTATTGCGCTTTGTCTGTACATCTCTACTCAGACATCTGTGTGATTTCGCAACTTGGTTTCTATATATCGTCACGCTCGTATGCCTTGCAATTATTATTATTATGGTTATTATTGCTATTATTACTTATTATTATCGTTATTATTGGTTTTTTATTATTATTATTATGATTATTATTATTATTATTATTATTATTATTATTATTACTTTATGTCGTTATTTTGATTGTTATCATCAGGCATCATACAGAGACAGAGAAGAAGAGTATGGGGCATTGGAGAGGAGGGAGACGCTATCATGGTGCCCACGTCCTCCATCCTCCTCCATACTTGTCTTTGTGTGGTCCTCTCAGATACATGCCCCTCGACTTGTTGATTGGGGTCTGATCCCCGTTGAGTTAACCCTTACCTCAGCTAACCCTAAGAGCCCAACAATCGATTGCATGAGTTGTATATGACCAATGATAGGGCGATTGCGGGAGCTCTGTCGGAGTTCAGGCGGAACTATGGAAGCAGGGAACAGTGAGGTATGTGTGCTTCAACATAAACTCTAAACCCTAAACCCTAAATCTGTAACCTTTAGGCTGTTACCTATGACTATGTTAGTAACAAGGGTACAACGATCTTGTTGTGTTGGCGTTTCTTGGAAATGTGGATGCAAGGGATCGACTTCTTATATTCTTCTCTCTATACGTCGCCTAATGATGATGGGTATTCATTGGTTCAGCTTGTTGTGATTGAAATGCAACGGTGGTGATTCGTGTGAGTTATTTCTTGTCATATGCCTGATCCAAGCATAAGTCCCCGAAACTGACAACGGTTCAAGGCGAATGTCATCGAAAGCGATGACTTGATTCATAGATAAGACTTGTGTGGAGATAAGAATAGCAGGGAAAGTCTGCCTTAACTTCGATAAGCCTTACGCTTGGTCGGTGATAAGTGCAAGGATCCTTGGACACCCGCCTTATTGAGGGCTAGCCAGTGATAAGAGTAGCAAGGGAATCCTGCCTTATCAGTGACTAGTCTAATATAAGAGTAGTGAGGTTTCAAGGACACCTGCCTTATCACTAACCAATCCAACATTCTTTTCAGTGGTAAAAGTAGCAAGGATCCTTGGAATACCCGCCTTATTGAGGGTTAGCCAGTGATAAGAGTAGCAGGGAAATCCTGCCTTATCAGTGACTAGTCTGATATAAGAGTAGTGAGGTTTCAAGGACAGCTGCCTTATCATTGATCTACCTAACATTCATTCAGTGGTAAGAGTAGTAAGGATCCTTGGACACCCGCCTTATAGAGGGCTAGCCAGTGATAAGAGAAACAGGGAAATCCTGCCTTATCAGTGACTAGTCTGATATAAGAGTAGTGAGGTTTCAAGAACACCTGCCTTATCAATAAACATCTTAGCGCTTAGTCAATGATAAGAATAGCAAGGATCCTTGGACACCCGCCTTATTGAGGACTAGCTAGTGATAAGAGTAGCAGGGAAATCCTGCCTTATCAGTGACTAGTCTGATATAAGAGTAGTGAGGTTCCAGGGATACTTGCCTTATCAGTGACTAGCCATAGGATAAGCCTACTGTTAAATATGTTTTGGCTCACAAGGGCCAAGACCCACAACATTTGTCTTTGTCAAACAAGTTATAGTAACAAGTGGATATATCCTGAATGGTTTGCCATACCACCACTAACTTTCTCCACAATCTGCATTGTTCAGTCCTAACTAACTATCCCTAATTCTACTGAGAGGGGATAAGTGCGATCTTGCCTCAGAGAGGGACTATCCATTTGTCTGATTTCTTTCCTTGAGATTCTTTTCCACAGGTTGGATTGATGATGTGTTCCTGTGTGTTGGGAGAAGGAAGGGAACTCGGACAGGATAATCCAGAAAAGGGATAGGAATGAGATAGTGAAAGGGATATAGAGAATTATTGTGACAGTAAAAAAAAAAAAGGGGTGAACTATTATTCACTACCTAAAGCGGGAGGGCGACAACTCAAACGATTAGTAAAGGATATGAGTCAGACAGAAAACACAAAGTCTAGAAGGAAACTTTCTAGATCTCAGTTAGGAAAAGAGATGTTAAGTTTCTCTTGGACTGTGTTGTATCTACATGTTTCGACACTTCGGAGAACTTACGGGGAATCTGTAAGAACAACAATTTTGTTATCTCTGAATAACAGGTCCGTAGAACTCCGACTCAACTTCCACCATGGCTTGACACCCACACCTAAGACAAGACCTAAGAAGAGAACATATAAATCTTTCCTCTGTATCTATGCCTAAATTGTCCAAATCACACTCAGGAGTCTTCGAAATGTGTGGGGCTGGGGTAAAAGGAGTCAGGGTTAGGAAGGAATGTTCTTTTCAAGGGTTTGGGGCGTGAGTGGCTTGCTATGAATGGATTAAAGGTTGACGCTTGTAGCGCATTTTGTGTCTGCATCTGTATGCGTGTATGTTGTTTTCTGCATCTGCACAGGTGTTGGACATCTGTGCTGTCTTCTGAGTTTGGGATCATCTGAGAAATTCAGGCAAAGGGGCACGACAATTGTGAAAGTGAAGTCCACCGCTCATTCCAGCTCCCCTGATTTACATACATACTTATATATATACCTGTGAGTGAGATTGTAGGCTGGTCGGTACCTAGGAAGTCATTGGTCTAGGACTTCTTTTGAGAAGAATGAGAAAGTACTGAGGGCTTGACTCTGGCATTTTCATAAGGTCAACAAAGGAAAACATAGGATTATTGTCATAGTTGCTAAGCGTGGAAGACAGTCCGAACAAGTCGACCTGATTAGATAGTCAATTCGAGGAGTCAGCACCTCGGGGTACGACAAACGGGTCAGTCTTAAGGCGTTCTACCGCGCGTATTCCTATGCTACAGCGATCGAGAAAACGCCCTCGGCTGCCCTACCTCTGCGATTGCATGTAAAAGCCTTCGCACGTGGGTCAGTAGCTCAGAAGGGATACACCCACCTAAGGGATGGTGACAGCTCCCGCAGGTGGAGGTAATGTTATACCTCGCGGGATCCCTAACCTGTTGTAGGGAGTCGCGAGAGGTATAGCACGCGCGCACGGTCGGAGTTGGTATTTCGTAAAGTGACAAAAATAACTCCTGCGTGACATGACTGTGAGGTCCAACACCAAAAAAACTACTCTGCGTATGGGTGTGGGACCGCCGCGCGACAGCGGGCACGGAAGGTGTGACGTTGCGAGGGTCGTCGACGTCAGGCGCCATAGTCAGATGTGCGGACACCTGCTGGCCGCCGAGGATCCTTTCGAAAACTTCGTCGATGATTATATGGCGACTCAGTTTAGCTCAGCTCACAACAACGGAAACCTCATCGAACCACTGTCAGAGATCGACAGCAGGCCTCAGCGGTTGAACGTCATAGTCTTCACGTTTTGCTGAACGGCTGCTGACTACCTATGACTCCATCTCAATTGGCGTTGCATCGTCGTCGACATCATCCCCGCGGTGCTCTCCGTACAGTTGCCTGAACTCGTCAAACGACTCTTCAGAGGCGGCATCATCCTCACTGTCCTCCTCTTCATGATCTTTAATATCCATGTTCCCTTTGTCACCCTCGTTTCCTTCAAGCAATTTAATAGACTCCTTTTCTCCCCCTTCCTCTCCTTCCTCTCCTTCCTCCCCTTCTTCCCCTTCCTCCCCTTCTTCCCCTTCCTCCCCTTCCTCCCCTTCCTCTCCTTCCTCCTCTCCGCCCCTTCCATGCAATTCAGCCCCTTCTCCCGAACCCGTGTCGAATCCAGACGACCGCCCTTTTGTCTCCACGCATGTTGCCCCTCCTGCCGGTACGGAAATCCCTAGGCAAGCCTCCCCACGTGAAGAACTTCGGATCTCGGCGGACTTCGTCATCTCCATGTCGTCGGGCGCTCCACTTGCACCCTCTCGCTTCAACCCTTGCAGTCGCCGCTCCCCCTCAGGCGACACATTCCGCTCCCTCACAGCACCACTGTCAAATGTGCCATCTTGGCTCGACACCCCCACCCCCATCTCGCTCCGCACGACCGACTCCTGTCGCGGCACCTCAGGCCATGTAGTTTGGATCCCGACGGACTTGGACTCTCCGCCTGAGCGGCTACCAAGAGCAACCAAGTCTACCATCATCTCCCTCGATGAGCTGGTGGACGAAGTCGGGAGGTCGGCGGACTTCATCGCATGCTTTGGACTGGGGCCAGTAGACGGATGCCGATCGACGACCACCTTCTCCACCCCACCGCTGCCTTCCGTTGTCGTGGTGTCATCGCGAGGCCCGCCCTCTCCACTAGGCGGGACTCCTTTGCCAACCCCCGCACTGTCGCCCCCGTCCCCTCCACTGCCTGGTGCCCCCCCCCCAACTTCCGAGTGCCTCTCTAGGAGGGGTCACTT
Source organism: Chara braunii (assembly GCA_003427395.1). Classification (NCBI taxonomy): domain Eukaryota; kingdom Viridiplantae; phylum Streptophyta; class Charophyceae; order Charales; family Characeae; genus Chara; species Chara braunii. The sequence continues at coordinate 1,049,917 of BFEA01000349.1, read as the reverse complement.
TCCAGTCCACCATGCCCTTCAAAGGGCTCGTGTCGAGGTCGTAGTAGTCCTCCATCAGTTCCAACCAACGCTTGTCCTGAAGTGCGCAGATGTGGCATACTGCGCATCCACACGGGCCTGCAGGGCCTGACCAGACGAAAAATAAGGGTCCCTCAGGCCCTGTGTCGTTTCAGCCTAAAAGCCTAAAAAGGAGGGTCATTTTCATGCCCTCATAAAGTCGACCTGTCCTGAAACTTAGGCGCCAGACCAGGGCTAAGCGCAGACCATTTTTAGGCCCATTTCAAGGCAACCTTTGTTTGAACTTCAACGTCAGGGTCTGACACGATTCGACATGGGCAAGAGCAGCCTCCCAACCTGACCAACACTATATAGTACTGGTCCGCCCTGCAGGCTGCAGGGAGTTCACGGGCACTTCATGGGCAGTGCAGGAGGCAGTCTTCAGGATTTGGCTGCAGCACTCTGCAGGAGCGCTACAGTAGTAGTAGCTAGTGCTAGGAGTAGTCTTCAGCATTGGGCGTTGTTAGGAGCTTAGAGTAGCGTTGGAGAGAGAGAGAGTTGGCAGAGGCCAGGGAGACTTACCTGTGGCGCCATAGCTCCAGCGTCGTCTTCGAGGTACCTGCAACAAGACGCCACCTTCACAGGTTAATATTGGGCACAAGAGAGAGAGAAAGTTCTTCTTCTTCCTCCTCTAAGTCCACCATCTCTCCCTCACCCTTTCGCTATCTGACTTCTCAACACCTACAGACTACGGGAAAGAGAGAGATTTGCGACTTTGAGATTTGACGACATTTGGATTCAGACTCGATATTGGGACCGAGACATTGGACTAGGGATTATTTGGGGTCTATATCGAAGACTTGGTGTTGACGACATTCCCATCTTCCCCCTCTTCTTCGTTTGATTCCCCTCCTCCTCGTCTATGTATGGTTTGGGACTGGCGCATTCTTCCGGTGTGAGCGTCAGGCCCCTTCACACCTTGCGATGATGATGATGTATGTTTGGTTTGCATTGCGACATTGATTGGTCTGATCATTGGTATTTTAGCCTTCCACTGCACTATCCTGTACTATTACTGTGAGAGAGGTTGGTTCTTGTTCTGGTCTGTACCATTACGATACGTAACAGCTTGGTATCGGAGCGGACCTCTCAATTAGAGGATCTGCCCAATCCAAGAGCCAACTTGCTTGATCGACTGATTATTTGATTGATTGATTGATTATTAGTGAATCAAGTAGGGCTTCGTCAAATCTCTGCAAAAAAAAAAAATTGCAACAAATCTCTGGAACTTCAGTAGCATTTCATTTTTTTTGTTTTACTTTGGGCATATTAGGCAACTAGGGAGGTTGTCATATTCTCAGAAACTGGATCTATTCTTCTCTAAAAGTGGAACCTCCATTCTATTTCGTACAAAAAACTTTTTTCAAGATCGCATTTTTTTTTTAAGTCAAAACTTTGCGAAACCTTGCCTAGATCTCGCTCATAGTACTCCTCCATAATGCCTCACTGATAGCAGTTCGACAAATAAAAAAAATAAAAAAAAAGGGGGGGGGTGATCCTCTTCTTTTATTTTTTTTCTTTTATTTTTATTTGGTTGATTAGGACCGAGAATGAAAAGTGCAATTTTGTTACCTTCCTGCGTTTCCCTCTCACCCAACCCTTTGTTCGCATTCTCGGTGTAGGGCCTAACAATTTCGAGCCTGTGTCGACCACACTGCGGGTACCAGTTGGCTCTGCTCCACCGACACTCACGCTCAGGGCACGGAGCGTTCGTCACAGGGACACCCCCACCTAGTGCTTTGAGATGGGTGGGGATGGGTCATTTCGCGAGAGAGCTTTGACATTAGGGATGTAGCTCCGCCCTCTCGCCGGATGGTACTCTCGCCAATCTTTTTGTCAAATGCTGTTTTCTTGATACTTTGAGGTGTTATCATGCAATAGCTCCTTCCAATACTCAAGCTGTCCAAGGAGTTTATTGAAAGTCTGTCTTCGTTTATGTGTAGGCCAAGCGTTCTCCTTGGGCCATGCATGTATTCACTAAGCGGGGAGTCCTCAAAGCCTTGTTGAGCCCACGACTGCCCTTCGGCTCGGGCCCGCGGACCATGTCTCGCGGTCCCCCGATGCCTCCTTAGGGATCTGCTCCACCGACACTCGCGCTCAGGGCACGGAGCATTCGTCACAGGGACACCCCCACCTAGCGCTTTGAGATGGGTGGGGATGGGCCATTTCGCGAGAGAGCTTTGACATTAGGGATGTAGCTTCGCCCTCTCGCCGGATGGTAGTCCCGCCAATCTTTTTGTCAAACGCGGTTTTCGTGATACGTTGAGGTCATATCATGCAATAGCTCCTTCCAATACTCAAGCAGTTCAAACAGTTTATTGAAAGTCTTTCTTCTTTTATGTGTAGGCCAAGCGTTCTCCTTGGGCCATGCATGCATTCACTAAGCGGGGAGTCCTCAAAGCCTTGTTGAGCCCACGACCGCCCTTCGGCTCGGGCCCGCGGACGATGTCTCGCGGTCCCCCCATGCCTCCCTAGGGCTTTGTCTGCATCCTTCTTCGGCCATCGTACTCGTGACTTTCGTTGCCGCATACATCATGCATGTCTTTCTTTTGTCCAGCCTTTGTATTTGTCGTATACACCCCTTAGTCTTTTGGGGGCCCCATCCCGGATACACGTCCAAATTTTTCATTTTAATCTAGGCGGCCTTCTCGGCCGCCTTGTGTCTTTGCCGTTTGCTATAGTCGACTTTGCTTTGCACAAACATGCTCAAGAACTTATTCAAGGGCAAGGGTTGAGTCTACAACCCGTTTGACCTCAATCCCAGTTTCTCTTTGTTGCCCGACATAGCCGGGACCCAATCCTGCTCAATGACTCTTTAGGATACTCACCTGCACATTCAACACAATTTATGCAAGGCATCCTCCATATAAGGCCAACACATAATCCCTCCCACAAGCCTAAGTTCACTTTTCCTTAGCTCTTTGTGCTTTCCTTTTCCTTCCTTTGTCCAGACCAATCTCTTCCCTTAGTCATGCAGTCGGGGTAATAGTTAAGTCAACCGACCTTGCTTTAAGTACCAACTTTCTCTAGTCCCTTTCCGGACTCGCCTCCTTCCAATTATCAAATGCCCTTTTCCTTTTCTTCTTGGCGGCACAAGGGACCGACAACCCTTCCCTTGCCCACTTTCTCCGCCAAGTGAGGACAAATTCCTTTCACCGTTCGTTCCCTGACAATGTAACAAGTGAGTGAAGCAGGGTTAGTTATATGCCAAGAGGGAGAGGGGGAGGAGGTAAGGTCAAGGCTTTAGAGTGTGGGAGAAGGATGACGACGGGGAGAGGGAGGCGGCGGTGAAGGAAGAAAAAGAGGAGGCAAGAGAGAGGAGGAGAAAGAGGATAGGGGAGGAGAGAGAGAGAGAGAGAGAGAGAGAGAGAGAGAGAG
>BFEA01000349.1:1007941-1025736 GCA_003427395.1 Chara braunii | reverse complement strand
AGAGAGAGAGAGAGAGAGAGAGAGAGAGAGAGAGAGAGAGAGAGAGAGAGAGAGAGAGAGAGAGATTTGTGACATTGCGATTTGTCCACATGTACATAGCGACCACATTTGTTGACGACATTCTCATCTCCTTCCCCCTCTTCGTCTCATTCCCCTCCTCCTCATCCGTGTATGATCTGAGTCTGGAGCTTTCTTCCTGTGTGCAGCGCCAGGCCCCTCACAGTATGTGATGATGATGACGTATATTCCATCTACATTTCGATCCTATCTATCCTACTATGACCACCTAGTCTGTGCGTGTGTGCGAGCGTATGTGTATGTGTGTGTCTGGTTGATTGATCGATTAAAAGAAAAAGAGGTGAAAAAGCCAACGTGGCGAAAAGGCAAAAAAAAGATGCGAAAAGATGAACAAAAGAGAGGCGAAAAACCGAAAAAAAAAGATTATGGCAGTTTAATCGGGCAATCAATCAATCGATTGGATAAACAGATTGATTGATTGAAAAAGAGAGAAAAAAAGATTTGTTTCTCTCTCTCTTTGTCGATCTCCTAATCTCTCAGTCTGGCTCTCACTCTTTCTCTTTCTCTCTCAATCAATTAGTAATAGAATCAATCAATCAATCAATCAATCAATCAATCAGCTTCACGTTGTTTTATTTTTCACTTTTCAAATTTATATGTCGATTGATTGATTGATTGATTGATCATTCACGTTCGCCCAACCTTCGAGTTCGGCGAGCGTTTCGCTATCTTTCTATGTCTACCAATCAATCAATCAATCAATCAATCAATCAATCAATCAATCAATCGTCGAGTGTGTGTATGTATCAATTTGTTGTAATCTTCGATATGCATCTTAAAAAAGATGAGTATGCGTGTGTGCGTGTGTTGTCATATTCCCTACGCACCTTAAAAAAGATGAGTATGCGTGTGTGCGTGATTTTTTCTCTCTCTCCCTCTCTCTCTCTCTCTATCTCTCTATCTCTCTATCTATCTATCTATCTATCTATCTACATAACCAATCCATCGATTGATCGATTGATCGATTGATCTATTTATCTACATAACCAATCCCTCGATTGATCGATTCGATTGGATTGATTGGATCGATCGATGGATCGATTGGATTCGAATTGTTCTCTTACAGTGCCCAGGTCACACAACAGGTGTTCCCTTGCTTTCTCTTCCCTGATTATTCTCAAGTCTGTGAGTGGGCAATCCATTTGACTTGGACACTATAAGAGAACGAATTGAATCCAATCGATCCATAAGATAAATTTTAAAAACTGAGAATAATTTGCAACAGAAAACGATGATTTATAACAAATTTCGAAACAAAATATTTCATAATAATAAACATTATATTTTGGAAACAAACCACTTGAGCGAAAACGAAAAGAACGTAATTCCAGAAAACGACACTTTGCCGCAGTTACCCCTAATCACGGTTAGAATGCGGGTTAGGGCTGAATAGGGTTAATGAGCGATTAACGCTAATTAGTGCAACTGCAAATCAACGCTCATTAGCGCTAAAAAAAATGTCCTTTATATAAAAGAAAATTTTTCGAAAACTAATGAAATCCTACTCAATCAGTCAGTCAATCGATCAATCAATCAATCAATAATGTCTTAATTGATTGATTAATTGATCTGCAACGTACCCGTATCTGCAGAGGATCGACGTGGAGGATCAACCAATCGATCGAATAATCAATCAATCAATCAATCAATCAATCAATCAATCAATCAATGAATTAATGAATGAATGAATGAATCAATCAATCAACCAACCAATCAATCAATCAATCAATCAATCAATCAATCAATCAATCAATCAATCAATCAATCCGTCGATATCCATAGATCAACTCATTGAAGATCTGTCGATATCGACGGATGGATTCATCCCTCCATGTCGACGGATCAACTCGTTCAAGATCCGTCGATATAGACGGATCTTCAACGACTTGATTCGTCGATATCAACGAATGGATTGATTCATTGATTGATTGATTGATTGATTGATTGATTGATTGATTGATTGATTAATCGATTGATTGATTGATTAATCGATTGATTGATTGATTGATTGATAGAGGCAGGCGGAGGAGGCAAGACTTTCCGGCCTTCCTCCTTCCTCCTTCCTCCTTCCTTTCTCCTTCCTCCTTCTTCCTTCCTCCTTCCTTTCTCCTTCCTCCTTTTTCCTTCCTCCTTCCTTCCTCCTCCCTCCCTCCTTCCTCCTTCCTCCTTCCTCCTTCCTTCCTCCCACCTCCTTCCTTCCCCCTTCCTTGCTCCCTCTTCCCTCCTTCCTTTCTGTCTCTTTCTTCCTCACTTCGTCTTCGATCCTTTCTCCCTCCTCCTTCTTCCTTTCGTCTTTTTCCCTTTTTCCCTCCTCATTCCTCCTTCTCCGTTCATCTCTCCCTCCTCCCTGTCTCCCTCCTCCACGTAGCACGTCACTACTCCCTCCTCTCCAGCCGTTTGATGATCTTTTTTTTTTTTTTGTCTCAAGTATTCATCTGATCACAGGGCTTTCCACTCCGCATGGCACCTCCACCCCTCCCATCCTCCACGTGTCGACTCGCTAATCCCTCCTTCCTTCGTTGATTGATTGATTAATCAATCAATTGTCGCCCATCAATCAATCAATCGATCAATCAATGAAATTTGATTGATTGAGTAATTGATTGATTGATTGATCGATTAAGAGCGAGACGGAGAGAAGCCCTGTGTCGACCCTCCCCCCGAAAACAGCTAATAATCGTGGCGAACTTTCCACGTCGAAAATTCGAATTTGCGAAAAACAACAGTGGTTCAGATTCAAAAAAATGTTGTGTATGCTAAGTTCGAAAACGGATTCGATCAGTTACGAGCGGTCACACCATTTCGAGTCCCAAATGGCAAATTTATCTAATTAATTCCGCGGAAAAGTTTTGAAAACTGAGAATAATTCGCAACAGAAAACGATGATTTATAACAAATTTCGAAACAAAATATTGCATAATAATAAACATTATATTTTGAAAACAAACTGCATGAGCGAAAACGAAAAGAACGTAATTCAAGAAAACGACACTTCGCCGCAGTTACCCCTAATGGCAGTTAGATTGCGGGTTAGGGTTGAATAGGGTTAATGAGCGATTAACGCTAATGAGTGCAACCGCACATCAGCGCTAATTAGCGCTAAAAAAAATGTCCTTCATACAAAAGAAAAATTTTCAGGAATTCACGAAATCCTACTCAATCAGTCAGTTAATCAATCAATCAATCAATCAATTAATCAATAAAAAGAGGGCGGGGGCAAGGGGCCGAACTTGCAACGTGGCGGGTAGTCGAAGCTAAGGCGGCTGAGGTGGAGGAAGCGGAAGCGGAACTTTGTGGCGCACTTACCACGTGGCTATGGTGAGGGCCCACTTGCCACGTGTCGAACTTCGTACGGCCGGAGGGGGGTGCGTTTCTCTCCCTCCTGTTTCAGATCAATCAACATAATTATAGCGCATGGCGCCCAACAATCCCCCCGACCAAGAAGAAAAACTAAAGGAAGAAAAAGACGAACACGAAGACGAAGACTAAGAAGAAGAAGACGAAGAAGAAGACCAAGAAGAAGGAGAAGAAGAAGAAGAAGATGACGACGAAGAAGAAGAAGACGACAAAAAATCCACCAAGAAGAAGAATAAGAGTCCAGGGATGCTCTGCCAAAGGACCGCCAGTCCTTATGGCCCTGAGAGAATAGAGCAAGCTGGAATTGCTCAGGCGCTGCCCTGAGGAAATAAATGAGCAGATCCTGCTCACTCATCTCCAACCCAGGAGTCGGTGTGAGACTCTCAAAGGTGGAGTACAGTTTGGACAAGGAGCCATCAAACCTTTTTTGGCCCAGGCGCAAAATTTTGTCTGCTGCCTTTCTGGCCTGCTCCTTGTGTGCAAACCGGTCTTGCAGTGCCTGCAGAAATCCAGCCACCCCCAACCTCTGTGCCCAATCAGACATCTTCATTCCTTGCTTGCTGGAGGTGGATGTGCACCATTTCAGTGCAGTCCGCTCCAAACGAGCAAGGATGGCAGACACCTTCACATCCTCGTCACATTTGAACCCACTCAGGTAGGTTCTTTGTGCAGTGACCCAATCTGCAACATCCACTTTTGGGTCCTCACCTGAGAACATGGGTGGAGGCATCAACTCAGGCCGCCGAAAATCAAATGGTGCTGAGGGCTGTGAAGTTGCTGTTGATTTGGGGGTAGAGGATGGAGATGAGAGTCTCGATTGTGGGAATTTCTGGGAACGTGCTTGAGATGGCCCAGGAGAGGGAGGAGTTGTCTCAGCAGGTGGGATCTGCAGGTGATCAAAGAGACTGTCCAACTTGGAAGAAATATCTTTCAGCTGTTGAGTATGCTCAACCATGCTGTCCTCCAAACTGGTGATCCTGGCATCCTAGTTAGTAAAATAGGACTGATGAATTTCGTCCTACAGAAGGACAAATTCAACTATGTCCTTATTGTATTGACTGGAACCGCCTTTAGTCCTGACCTTGTGTACATCAGTTGTCAGTTCCCGCCTTCTCGTTTCTTTTCTTGTAGACGCCTCCTTCCTCTTCAGCTCAACCTTTAGAGACTCAACGGCCTGGGCCTGTTGGCGGAGTACCTCCTCCTGGGCCCGCAGTTCACCCTCTACAGGGTCAAGCAGGACAGGTGTCTGGGGCTGTACTGTTATCTTGAGCTGGACCTGAGGCTTCTCTTCAGAAGTCTCAACCTTCTTAGACACTTCTGCCTTCCCAGAATCAGCCATTTTGTTCACCCACAATACAGATAAATAAAAATAAACAATTAATCAAAGACAGAACGGGAGGTAATAGGAATTGAGATTTCCCTTCAGTACTCACTCAATTGTTGTCACCTGCCTAGAGAGAGAAGGTGGGTTAGTTCTAAGCAAGTGAGTGCTCAGTCTCAGCAGACCGCTTGAGGGTCAGGGTCAATTTAGAGTACACCCAGGCAAAAATCAATTTCACAATTTTCCCTTCCCTGCCCTGACACAACAATTGCATGCAATAATTGCAAATCCTGCTTCAACAATTGACAGAATGCAGTCTTGGACTGATTAGTGTTGATTAGTAATTAGACAGAGTGACTAATTAGGGTTTGACAGGTGTCCACTGATGACCAAGATGCAGCGATTTACAGGTAACTTACCCTATTTTCAGACTTACCCTACAGACTTGTCCACTGAAACCAAGATGCAGCGATTTACAGGTAACTTACCCTATTTTCAGACTTACCCTACAGACTTCACCACTGTATAACCCTGCATGCCATACCCTTGGTATGGCGAATTACAGTTTTCACTGTAACTGACTCAAAACACCAAATCTGGATGTACGATTTCAGACACAGACTGAGTACTGAATTGCGATTTACCAGGGACTGGCAAAATTGAATTCTGACGGACAGAATCAAAGTTATGACCGACCCTAGTCTAGCTAGGCTTTAGCTATGTCAGCGCAAAATTCAAATTTACATTATCACTGAAAACAGGACCTTGAATTCACCGATTCACTACACAGTGTCAATTGCAATACTATAAAGCAGTCACAGATGAAATATGAGTTAGAAAGAAGGTCAAACAGGGTTAATAGAAGTCAAAGAAGATAGGTAGGGGAAGTTGGTTATGGTTGTCCCACAGTCTGAATTTCGATTTTCAACTGTACATTGACAGACATACCAAATTTCTCTATTCTAAAAATAGTCCCAGAACTGCCACACAGGATGGAGTAAGGAACACACTTACTTCAGGGTCAACTCTGAAGAAGATGCATGAAACCCTAGCTATGGCTGACTGGTCAACCCCATCTCACCGGTTTCATCTCCTGACATCCAGTGTTCTCACGTACCGAATTGCCTGAAACTTGGTGATCCAGCAGATTACCCTAAGGCGCTTTACCCCCAACTGACAGATTCAAAGTACTCAGACTCCCAGGTGCCAATAACTGACAACCTCAGTGCAGCGCCACATCAACCTGTACTGTGCTGCTTGGAAATTGGGGATCCTGACCCAATTCCAAAACCGCAACCTCCTGGGATCACTTCCTTGCCAATCGCCAGCCTGCAGATGAATTGCCAGGCTAAGATTAGCCTCCCAGAGCCTTTTAAGCCTCTGAGCACCTATCGCCAATTACTCCTGCACAACCCTAGTCAGGAGTGAGTCACCCTCTGTCCAATTCTTCTCGCCACACACTCACTACCACCACCCTTACTGACAACAACCCTGAAGATGATGAATCGCCATGAGACTCAACTCCAGAATGATGATGGGTGCTCCAACTCATCAATTGCTCCAGAGTCTGGATCCAATCGCTCCGATACCAACTGTTATGATTTTGGTTGTTTGTTGTCTTAAGACCAACACTCACTCACATAGACTTCCAGTTATGCCCATACATACACGGAAGGAAGGGGAGAGGATAGGAGTATCACACCGCACAGGGAGAGATAACACAGCGGAAGACTTGACCATGCGATATGACAGGGTACACTGAAAGTGCAATTCACTCCACTCAAAGTCGAGCAGATCACATCCAGGAAACAATGAAACGATGATAGTCCAAACCCAGTTACACACTATTTATTAAACTCAGAGTCTCAAATTGTCAGGATAACTTCAGTACTACAGTGCGCTGCTAAGAAATGAGCTGTGCTTCACTCCCCAACCCCGAGTAACCACCCGTAGCACCCCCGAGCCCCTGAAACATCAAGCGCCACCCAAATACAGCCTCCACAGGGAAGCGCCACCCTGAAACAGGCCTCTAAGGCCAAGCGCCACTTAGAGGATGAAGAAGAAGACCAGCACCACAGTATCTGATGATGACCAAGTGTCGGAAGACTTCCCGGGTGGAAGTCTGCCGTAGCACCACCAAACCCTGACAAGATGACCTCTGAGGAAGAATCTGCAGCTATGGCTGCAGCGCCACCACCCTGGAACCCCACTCCGGAGGAGGGTCCAACAGGGCACCAACCTCTCTCGCCTCCAGCAGACCTTGATAGCCCAGACCTCTGTCAGCCCCTGCGTGCTGGCAGAGTACAGCGCAGGTCCCAGCTATGACCGGCGCCCCGAAGGCCTGTCTATGCCTGTCTCCTTCCACGCTGAGCAGTCACCACTTCCGGTTCATGCGTAGCACAGCAGCGATGTACTCGGTACCAACTGCCAAAAGCCCTGAACCGAGGTCCCCATTCTATCTATAGACTACACTAGCCTAGACTCCACCTAGACCGGACTGACTGACCGACCGGTACTGTTTCTGTTTCGGCCTCTCGGCCTCTACCGGACCCGAGTATAGGCTATAGGACCGTCTACCAGAATAGGCCCTTAGGGCCTGTCTGTTCTAGGGGTAGCCCGGGCCTGCTACTCGCAGTTAGGGTAGCTGTAGGGAATTCTGTTAGTACCGGGCCTGCATGTTTTCCCGAATTTGCAGATATGTCCCTCACGAATTTCCCTCACAGGTAGGTCTCTCAGTTAGCCCTCAGCCAAACAAAATTACGAATCTATCCTACCTATAGTACAGCCTCGACAGAGAGAGGCTACAGGCGACCAGAAAACAGCAAGTCATTGCACACTCAAGCCGACAAGCACTCAGACAGGCATGCAGACCAGCAAGCACGCACACACACAGACTTTAAAAACTCAGCAAAAAACGGGAATCTCAGCAAGGCATTCATTCTAGCGGCAAAACTCAGAAATCAGCTGTGTTCTCAGTCCGTGTTTGGGCAGGTCCTTACATGATGTGAATAGTACCTTAGTTGGAGATGATGAGGCCATGTGGAAGCCCCAGTGCAAGCCTTGGAAGAGCTTGACAAGGTCACGGAGATTGAACGAGTAGTGAAACCTTGTAGGTGTTGGCAGAAAAGCTGAACGGACAGCCGTGTAGACATCAATGGATGTTGATACGAGAGAATGCTTCAGTTTCTGGATCGGCATCCCATAGCCCCTGCAAATGCATCTCCGCATCAAAATGAAATCAGAGATTTTGCACACACACATATCAGAGAAGAACGACGAGAGAGAGAAAGCTTTTTTGGGGGGGAGGTGAAATGCTCATCAGAAATGACTGAACTTGATAGCAGGTGAGGCATTCAACGGAAAATCGTGCGCCCTGCATTTCATAAATATGGAAAGTTTTCTGTTCCATTAAATTTCTCTGTTTGAGTCACATGTGCTTGCTGTCGAAAGGGAGAAACATTGACACATTGCAAATCACGTGCTGACCTTTTTTGTCGCTGTTACCCAAAAAAGAGACCTTTGAATTGTCATCTTTTTCCCAGCACGTAATGACTGTTGCAGACCACAGTCCGGGAACTCGGTGGTTTCTGAAAACTCACTTTCTTTCTGACGAGCTTCTTGTTGAGATTTCCGTGCTTTGGCTTGCTGGCATGTGAATGTATGTCTTCCTCCGAGGTGTTGAGTCCGGTAAATGCATTGAATGTGTCTTTCTGCAAAGAGTTGAGCCTCCCGAATATGTCTAGCGCCTAACTACTTGGCCCTGTTGTTGTTCTGTGGCTTGAGATAGACACATCTCTAAGTCTGTGTAGATACGATGATAGGACCAAGATTTTGCAGCAGAGGACTTGCAGGCAAATGTAAAGCCGACAGGGATATACAGGAACCTGGTAGGGATTTTTCTGCAAGTGCGAGAGGCCCTGTAGACAGTAGGATTCGCAGTCAATTCAATGATGATACCAGCCGCGCACATCCAGAACTTGTAGGCTTACTGCAGAACCGTAAAGGCCTAGAGGCTGCCGCTGAGGGCTATTGGGCCCTACACTGGGGCCTTGCAAGGCTAGTTGCTAGAAATCTCCGGCAAGCCGAATCGCTTGGGCAGTACCCAGCTTCTATCTGTAACAGACTGGACCAGACCGGTAGGGACACGGTCAGGAGAATTTAGGAGGGCTGGAGCAGTGTTCAATGCATTCGGCAGGGTAGAAGCTAGGAGGCTGTGCGAGTGCATAGCATCACCCCTGTGCCAAGTTGCCAACCAAGCTCAGCCAGCGCCAGTGGGAGAGCTGGTCGCCAGCCAGTCTGTGCGCTTACAGAGACAGGAGAGAGAGAGACTGAGAGGTGGTGCAAGGAAGGGGACAGTCCTTTGAGTGAGAGGGGATCCCTGGGAGGAGGAGAGTTGGCAAAGGTCATACCTGTTGGCCGCCATTGAGGTCCGGCAGTTTACATTCTTCTGGTGGCGTTGGTGGAGAGATGCATTGTACTGTATGGCATTGAACGTCAGGCAGACAAGGCTAAGGTAGGCTACCAGATAGGGCGTGGTCACATTCGTCAGCCCGGTTGAATATGACAGACGGGAATCGCAATATAGTTTTTGTTATGAGTATTGTTATTGTTTTGATTGATTGGAGGCGAGTTGCGGGTTTCTTCATCAAGAGACTTCACTATTCTTAATATCTTGTGCAATGTGTGATCAAGGCTTTATGCCTGCCACGAAGTCAGCTAATGTGTATGAACGAAAGCTCAATGAGCTTGTCATTTGAGTTTTTCCATCATCGCGTATGATCCTTGCATTACAGTCTGCAATGATGTCCTGGCCTGCTGGAGAGGTCAGTGGCCCTGGGGAGAAGCAGGTAGGGCCTGAAGTGGTCAGGGTAAGAAGCAGCTTGCCAGCTGGACCCACCGGTCCAGCAAGTGCATCACTTGGACAGCGAGTCATTTATTTGGGCAGCTCTTCGTGTAGGATCAGTGCTGCTACGCAGAGAGTGATGTACTCAATCAGCTGGAAGATGGAGGAGGAGCTTGGGGTTGGCAAAGAAGACCATTATGGTTAGGAGGAGAAAGAAGGGAAAGGGTTGGATATGGTGGTTATGGTTACTGCCCACATTAGCCATGCAGAAGAAGAGGAAGACTTCAGTAGATCACAACGAGGAAGAAGAAGAGGGGAACCTCGATAAGACTTACCTTGGCTATGGTGGACTACGATCTACGCTCCCATGTGTGTCGCTGCATCAGGGAGGCCCTTTCAGGACTCTCCTGAGCAGCAACTTCACCCAACAGTGTGCCGATGCTGTTCTGGTGGAGGGCTGGGAAGCCCTCTTGTGTTGCCTTCTCGACATCCCACATGGGGGACAGTCATGACAAGCTGCACTTAATAGTGCTATGGAGGGACAGTCTTGGGGAACAAGATCTTGGGGGAGTTTATTCTGAAGAGGGCATGCAATGGAGGTCAATCACGTAACTGTTTCACTGTTAATTGAACTTAATTCTTTATTCTTTTATTGGGTTGATGATGAGCGTGGCAAGATGGGGTGGGAGGTGATAATTGGGTTGATTCTACTCATTCTTTGGCTTCTTCTCCTCTATTATTTTTCCCCATTTCTCCTCGTCTTTGACTGAAATGAGGATTTTGCATCATGAATGAACTTTGAAGCATATCAAATGGGCCATCTCAGCTGGCAACACATACAAGTGGCATGCAGGAGTTCATGGGTTCAGTTCCCATTTGCCTCCATACCTATCCGGGCATGCTTGGTGTCCGACCATTTAGAAATAGCCCGATGGAGATAGTTCGATGGCCCCCCAAGCCACATTCTTGGTGATTAGGCACTGCTAATGTTGACTCAGGGGTGGGGGGGAGGCAGGAGGGGGAGAAGGGGAGGGGGGGAAGGGAAGGCACAGCGACTGGCCAGAGTTCTTTGGACGAGCATTGCCCGCAGTTCTCCGATCAGCCATGCCCACCCAGTCCCGCATGACCCTCTTGCAGTAACAACTTGCTGTGCCAACCTACCCCGAGAGTTAAGGAGAGGTACGGGTTGGTGGGTGTTCCCTGGTACTACACATACAGCAGAGAGGCAAAAAAATGAAGAGATGAAGAGACGAACCAGATCAACACCCTACGCATCGGAGGAGTTATGAGTATGCAGTGGCTGATAGCCCACATGGCGTTACCAGTAAACGACTGGCTGAATGACCGTAGAAGTCGAGCACAGAGGGACCCTGCCGACACACTATGTACAGTATGTCAGGGTGGGGTTCCAGAAACAATGTTACACTGCCTGCTGCCTTGTCCGGAGGCAGTTGACCTATAGGAGAAGGCTAAGACTCTCTGTGGACAAATCACCCTCAGGCTGCTCTTAGGTCATGATTTCCCCTCGAGATGGCAACCTTTCCAGAAGCGCACTTTTCAGCTGATAAGACAGTAGATCCTATGGACGATTTGGAAGAGGCGTTGGCAGACCACCATCGAAAGGAGACCGATGCACAGACAGGAAGCAAGGAAGACCTTCCTCAACCCTTCTGGAAACAGATGCCCAAGCGCAATGGAAAAGGACACAGAAGCAGAGGTCACAGCACCCAGACCAAACGCAAAAGCTGAAGAACCGCTTTATTCAAAAGGTTTTGGGCCAGAACAAGGTGGATACGATTCAGGGTTCCAAGTTGTCGTTCAAATGGAGATCACAAGGAATAAGTTGAAATGGGAAGGGGTTAGGAAGGAGAAAGACTACGCGAGACGGACAAAGGGATAGTGGGGTTTAGGGTTTAGGACACGGGTAAAAGAAAACTGTTACATAGGATTGGAGCTGGAGTACGGCTCCCGGCTTCGGCAAAAGAAGCAGGATTTGGGGTTTAGGACTGGGAGGGATGGGGAGGTTTCAAGGGTTGTAATAGTAAGGATAGAGGGCGGGGGAAAGAGGGGAACAGTGTGAGGTAGGGCTTAGGGGATTAAGGGTTTAGCTCTCAGAGTCGGATGGTAAATGAAGACTAGAGCGGCAGTAGAGCCACAATAGCATAGCTACGTCTGCTGTTTTTGTTAGCCCAGTTCTGAGTTTTTGCTGAACTTGCAGAGAAGGGACGCTGGACCTGGTTTGAGGGTTCCTTGCCAGGCTTGCCTCAGCAAGATTCTCTCTAAGTTTTGTCCATGATTCTAGCATCTACCGGCCAGAGTAGGGAATACCAACCCTTCGGTCAAGTTCGGTGTAAATTGTTTTCTGTTAATTTTTGAACTTCGAACACTCTGTTGTTGGGCACTATTAATTGTTGCCACAGTGCCACACCAATATGCTTTTGGTGCAATCAACACGTTCAGAGAACAATTCTTTTTCATTTGGCCACATTGTGAGGATTGAGCCCTCAAGTAGGGGCCTTGCCATGATGTACATGTTCTGGGCTAAGGCCCCAGCAAGCCTCGTGCCCGCCCTAAGTGAAGGCGGGCCAGCAAATCAACAAGAGCCCTCTGTGCCAACATTTCACGAAGTGGGGTCCATACAGTTGCAGCACGCCAGTTGGTTGGAGTGCACCGAGTCTCGGATTTCAGCAAATGCTGAAAGGCCCAGGGCCTCTGAGTTAGTTAGGCCCTGGGCACTCGAATGTGAGGCCGACAATGCATGCTGGGAAGAGAGGCCGAAAATGCCAAAGGGAAATCGGCCCACTATCTGAATCTGGCCGCAGACCTTGATGAAGGAGGCGCAACTGCATTGCCCCGGGGCCCAACTGTATCAGGCTGGGTTCAGCCTCTGGGTCCCGGTCACAGGCTGAAGGGAGGCCGCCCACAGGCTGCACTGGCATATAGGCAAGCAGGGCGAGTGGGCAGGGATCTTGGCCAATGCTGGCATTGTGGGCACGCTGCGCGGATGCATGTGTGCTGCACTGTGCAGAGCAGCGCTGCGCTAAGGTGAAGCATGCCAGCGCTAGGCGGTAGGGCGCTGCCTGCATGCAAGGCACTGGCGGCCATAGCCGGGCCGCATGAGGGTGCAGGAGAGGTGAAGGGCGAAGGTGGTTCTTCAGAGGTGAAGGGCGCTGTGTGGGTACAAGGGAGAGTGTGGGTGAAGAGGACACGTACCTGGTGGAGGTGGAGGTCGGCATTGGTGTTGACATCATCACTCGCTGGTAGTCAAGTTGTCTGGTTGCTTTCATTGCTGTAGTTGTAGGATAGGCTGTAGAGTAGATAGGGCGCCTGGCGCCATTCACAAGAGAGAGCTACATTTGGGTTATGCTGTTGGTGTTGCCCTGTTGGGCATTGACATTGACTCACGATTCTTCTGTATCATTCTCAATTGGATGGTTACTCGGTTCCATTGTGCTATCTGCTTTGGCTTTGACTACTTGGACTTCAGTGTGATTTTGCATTCTGGATTTCTGTGATTCGTCCATATTCATGTTCCTTGCAACATAGAAAATCCTGGGAATAACTTCTCCCTTCAGAGTCCTTTGTGTTCCATTTATGACCTTCTCCCTTTGGGTTGCAAACAGGAGCTCTCTTCATTATTTTGTCTCCATGAAGGAAAGTCCAGCCTGTGTTCCCAACCCTCTCCAGGTTACACAGCAAATCAGATTCCCCTCTTTGCATTGCCTAGTCTAGAAGGATCTAGTAGAATATGGAATGGCATTTAAGGTCATGTGGTGTAAAAGATGCAACAAGGTGATGGATGACACCCTGTTACATGCTGTGCCTGCAAACGAGGGCCATTTTCAGGCCCTGTGTCATTTCAGCCTGGAAGCCTGAATACAAGGGCCTACAGGCCCTGTGTCGTTGCAGCCTGAAAGCCTGAAAACAAGGGCCTACAGGCCCTGTGTCGTTTCAGCCTAAAAAGGGCCCTCCAGGCCCTGAGTCTTTTCAGCCTGAAACGGAGGGCCATTTTCAGGCTCTCATAAGATCGACCTACGCTGAAACTTAGGCAGCAGACCAGGGTTTTAGCACAGACCATTTTGGGCCTGTTTTGAAGACAACCTTTGTTTGAGCTTCAACGCCAGGGTCTGGCATGTTTTGGCATTGGCAAGAGCAGCCTCCTGGACGGGCCAGCACTATATAAGACTGGCCCGCCCTGCAGGCTGCAGGTAGTTCATAGGGACTTCCCAGGCACTTCACGTGCAGTTCAGGAGGCAGGAGGTAGTCTTCAGGATTCGGCAGCAGCACTCTGGAGGAGCGCTGCAGTAGTAGTAGTAGCATTGGCAGTAGTCTTCAGCGCTGGGCG
Organism: Chara braunii; assembly: GCA_003427395.1. NCBI lineage: Eukaryota > Viridiplantae > Streptophyta > Charophyceae > Charales > Characeae > Chara > Chara braunii. The sequence continues at coordinate 1,011,792 of BFEA01000349.1, read as the reverse complement.
CTATTAGGAGCTAGAGTAGCACTGGAGAGAGATAGAGATTGGGCGGAGGCCAAGGAGACTTACCTGCGGCGCCATAGCTCCAGCTTGTTGTCGAGGTACCTGCAGCACAGCGCCATCTTCACAAGTTAGTACCTGGCACATGTCTGTGTGTGTGTGTGTGTGTGTGTGTGTGTGTGTGTGTGTGTTTTGAGTGTGTGCACCACATGCACGCCAAGGCAATATATTCTGTGCCTGGCCAATTCTCTGATACTCAAATCAGCACATCCTTTAGCTTGGGAATCATCGCGAGTATGGCTTCGGCTTTTGATGTGGAAAAGAGGGGTTCTACTCATGGTTCAGTGCATCCCGTGAATCGTTACTCAGGGGTCTGTCTCAATTAGCGGACACGACAGGCTAGCAAGTGCTCCTGGGTAGTCCTTGTGTGATCACTTCGCCATTCGTCACCGGAGGATATGAAAACTGACCTACTTGTCTTTGTTCAAGATCAAATTTTAAACAGCAGAAAAAGGTGAAGAGAAGGAGGTGAAGAGAAGGAGGAAGAAGGATTTTTAGTCTCATTCTATAGTATGAAAAAGAATCACGGCGCGTGCCGTTTTTCACTGTCGCGTGCGCAATCTCCGACTATTGACTTGTAGTGATGTGATTAGTGTGGTGACAGAGTTAATTAATATCTTAGTCACGCTCCCATTCTGGTAACGGCGATTTAGTAAGTATAAAGTCTACGGTGCTTTAGCCTTTCTCCAGATTTCACCATGACGGTTTTCCTTAGATTGGTTCGTCACGAGGGTCGCTCCTACACCCTGTCATAGATACTCTTAGAGAGGGTGTAAGCGGCGATCATCGTCCCGAGCTGCTCTGGGGAAAGTTCGTCTGTGAGTGCCTTAACAGGTTTAAAATTTGAAGTTCGTCTCCAGGACTACTCTAGCTACACCTGCCACTCTAACCCATCGCATGCCGATTCATCACATTGTTCCGTCATTTAAAACGTGTATCCCCCATCTCAGACTTCAATATCTCGTATTTGCATCATAGGAGTGTGAAAACGAAAAAAAGGGGGGAGAGAGAGAGAGAGAGAGAGAGAAGGAAAAAGGAAAAAGAGGAGAAAAAAAGGAGAAGAAGAAAGCAGAAATCCCGGTGCGATCCTATCTCAAGTTCACAACCAGATCCTACTCAGCTTACATTGCTGATCTTCCCATCATGCGTTTGGTCCAAATCAGGATGAATCACCTTTTGCATGCGCATGGGAATATTAATTCGAGTATCTAATGTTAGTATCCGAGCCCATATCCGACGCTTGCATTATAAGACTCATTGATCAATTTTTATCAAAGAAAGGGGAACGTGGCATATTAAAAAGGGAACCGCCAAATTAACCGTTTTCTAATGCAAGTAAAAAAGCTGGAAACAGTTAAACCAAGCCCATTAGCACGCGAAAAAGGTTCACACCAAGCCGATCGACTCATTATGAGCAAAAAAAATTATCTCCGATCAATTTAGCCAAACAGAAGAAGAAGAAGACCTCTCGTGATACAATGTCGATATGACAACACGCTTTCCTCATAGTGACGATGCTCCGTGGATCACCAGGGAAAAGAAGACAGATAAGAAACAAGAAGAAGAAGACGATCTTGTACCATGCCTCTTAGTCCTGATACCGCTCTTAGGCGAGGCGGACCAATCAGCAGATCCGCAGGAGGGAGTGGCACATTCCCTGAGGCCTTTCTGCCGCCTGCCACACGCGGCTTCATCAGAGGGAGAACCTTTTCCTTTGTTGTCGGAAAAGGGGAAGACACAAGAAAGACAGTTGAAAAAAACGAAGAAGACACAGCAGAGGAAGAAGAAGCAGCAGCAATATGCAAAAAAAGGGGGGCGTTGAGAAAGGGTTGCACACTGCATGGGAGGGGGGAGGGGGGTTGGGGGGTGGGGGGGTGGGGGTGGGGGTGGGGGGCGCTGCTCATCCCTATTGTGCGCAGTTCTGGTCACGAGCTCAAATATACCGCGATTATCCCGCCTGCCGACAATGCCAGCACTAGGGAAGCATATCCAATCGTGAGGTATATCAGCGTCGTGGCTTGCCTTGCTGGCGCTAACAGCACCTGTTCTGATTGACAAGCCCATACCGCCATGCTGCAGATGATGGCATTCGGTAGCACGCCAAAAATGAGGACGATTGCGTCGAAGGTCACACGCGCTGTGCTTAGTGATGGGCCACTCGCTGCCTGCCTGCTAGGGGGGAAGGATTGCGATGGATTGCGTGCATCCATATCCAGGGGTGGATCCAGTGGGGGACGCAGGGGAGCATGGTGCGTGACTGGAGAGGACTCCTGCGTGCAAGATGAAGATGCAGCTGTGGGCGTGGGGGGAATGCTGACGCTTCCATCCTCAAGCACTTCGTCCGTGTGCGGTGGCAGGGTGCTGAGTGGGATAGCTAGTGGGAGGGCCGCGATGAAAAATAGGAGCGCTATGCATGCGAGCAGAGCGAGGTAAGCAAGGAAAGCGCAGGTGGACATAGCATACGCCCCTCGTTCATCATCGAGGTCCGCCATGCTGGCTGTGTGCTGCTGCTGCAAAAAGACTAGAACGCATGTAGACGGAGCAAGGTCGGAGTTATACCACTTCTTCATCATTGGCCGGCTCCTCCAAGAGGTCGAGATCCACGAGGAAGTCCATTCCGACCGAGAGTCGCTGCGTGCTGATGTAAAAAGTCCGTTCACTCGATCGAACAAGTTCACTGAAATCTCCGCCCTCAATCACTCCTGAGTAATGATTGATGTAATCTGACATTGCCCCTCGGGCCCTCGCCCATTTAAACCAAAAGAAGAGCCCACTGTGTTACTTCATGAAACCTGAGTTGTCCGGGTCCTCGTCCCCTGTGCCTTCGCGTCGTTCGTGCGAAAGCGTCGCTCTGCCGCCAAAACCATCGTCATTCCCCGTGAATATCACATATTGCATTTGAATCCCTCCCGCCTCGTCGTGCCGCTAACCGGATGACTAAATCGGCTCATCGATATCACCCTCGACCCTACCCCGCTTTCAAAATACAAGACTCGTGCTCGAATCATCCTCACCCTTCTTCAAAAAAATCATCACACAAGCCGTTCGTCTTTCCAGGGTACCCCGCCCTTTACGCTGCGCGTGCCTGGAGGGTCTAGGAGGAACTGGAATCGTCAACTCCCGAGCACCCTCGGTTACCCAAGTGGTTACAGCTCCCCATTACCCAGGTATGCGTCCGGGTTATCGTACCTTTTGGAGTCGGTGGTGGTTCGAATCTATGAAAAAAGCTAAGAAAAAAAGTGCAAAGGCACTACTACATGCGTTCTAACAATCCATCTCCCATGGTTTTAGTGTACAGATCGGAGTTCGAGCCTCAGCCCGTTTTGAAATTCCGAAAACAAGGGATATCAAGGCCGAGGAGTTATTGGTCTGCCTGTCTGATCCCCCCGGTTCCCCACTTGATACGTGGGGAGATCAGTGGTGACGCGTGGGTGCAAGGCTAGTGATGTTCGCCTGCTTTATTACTTTAGAAAGAAACAAAATAAGAAAGAAACTAAAAAATGAACAAACTAAAAAGAAGGAGGAAGAGAAAAAAAGGAACAGGAAAAAGGAAAAAAGAACAGAGAAAAGAAAACATAACGAAAAAAGAAATCAGAAAAAGACAGAAAAAAATAGGGAAAAAAGTGTTTTTTCTGGGGGAAGGGGCAGAGAGCCGTGTAGCTCAAAAGGGAGGGTGCCGACAAATTTACCCTTCCTTTTGGGGTTGCTCCTGGGTTGCTCATCCAATCTCCCTGTTTCTGTTTGCTCCCTCCTTTTTTCTTTTTAACCTTGTATGCGTGTGTGTGTGTGTGTGGGTG
>BFEA01000349.1:869384-884662 GCA_003427395.1 Chara braunii | reverse complement strand
AGGAGAGGTAGGGAGATTGGGTTAGTAGAGGGAGAGGGGAGAAGGGAGTGATACCTGACCCTTGGTGTCTCCAAGGGCACAAGGTACACCAAGACCAGGAGGGTCTTGGTCTTTGCTGCAGCAGCCAGTTGGAGGAGAGAGGGGGCTGAGATCTTGATCAGCCCCCAGCAACACTTCTGCAGATGTGTAGATGTAGGGTCTGTTGTGTGAGAAGGCCCTCTCCACTGTAAAGCAGCCCCCTAAGCAGGGGGGTCTTCAGTCCCACCATAGGCTGCCACGTGGCCGTGGAGATGGCCACGTGCACAGGCAGCAGCAGCCACGGGGGGGGGGTAAATAGCAACTTCGCTGCTGCTCACTGCTCGCTGCCGGGGCGTAAATAGCCAGCACGGCACCTCTTCAACACGAGTGTGCCGTGCTAGAGAGCCATGGACACATTGTGGCGAGTGTGTTATGAGGTTGCTTACGCACGCGCATGGCTCGGTAGGTGCCTGGGTTCAAACCCCAGCGGCATCAAAAACTCCCGGATCTTGATAAGATAAATCCGGGAGCGGGGCGGGGCAGGGCAGCGGGCAGCGTGGGCGCGTGGCGCGCGCGTGCAGCGGCCTTGACCTTGGCCTTGGCGTGCATGCGCTCGTCGTGGCGCCTCTCTTTTTCGCCACGTGACACCTTGTACACGCGCCGCTTTCCCCCTGCGTTTTCACTGAAAAACGTCCGAAAACTGCGAAAAAAAACGATGTCGGGTTTTGCTGTTTTCCTCAACTGTATGCCTGCACAGCTGTACGGGGTGGTGGGTGGGAGCGGGGAACGTTCCCGCTCCGATACCAATGTAGCGGACCCACCACGTGTGGTGCTCCGCTAGTGACAGAGATGGAGATGGAGGAAGAAGGGGGGAGCGAGATGGCACAACGAAGCTCCCCACGCAAGACTCCAACGCATGTACTCCAAAATATGCAAGTGAAGAATGAGACTGAAAACAGACAATGGCTGGGGTATACCCCAGCGGACTGACGGGACTGGACTGGACTGGCTGGTACCGACAGAGGKACCGGCCTGGACTGGCCTACCCCAAATACAACACAGGCCTGTGAGAACAGGCCAAGGGGCTGGTCTCACAGGCCAACCCGAGGTCCGCTACATAACTGAAACGATCAGAAAAGAAGACAAATTGAAATGTTCAACTGATTCCTTTCAACTGATGAACCTGGGTTGCATAACAGTGAGGGTGATCTTCAACTCGGAAGATCATGCAAGGATTGCAGAAGAAATGAAATCAAAGAGCTGTAGTGGGTCGATTTGCACGATCACACAGTGGAAGAAACAGACAAACGCAAGACCCAACCCGTCCTTCTCAGTCTTGTACAAACAGACCCTGTTAAAGGAACAATTTTTGGTTCAGTTTGACAGAATCCAGTCAGGCTATCATGGGCTGGTGGTGGACAGATTGGAAAAACAGTACCTGACAAATAAAATCATAAAATGGATGTTACCAATGTCGGGCTTCCTGTCCCCTCATGTGGGAACAATGACAACGGTATTGGAAGTGAAGGTCGACGATCCACCAGTTTTCTCTCCAATTTGGGAACTCCAAATCCAAATCAGGGTGCAGGAAATCACAATCTCCACCCAAAACATCCCCAATTTGCTTCAGATGCAGAGAAAAGGGCTATGTGGAGTCCGACCCCGCGTGCCCCAAGTTACCAAAGAACCGGAAAGAGAAGAAGATGCATCCCAACATGCTGATTGGGGTAGAAGATGCTCCGGGGGCATGGTATATAGACCCCACCTATGATGGGTGGGTCTTCGACGACAACCTGGAGGAACCGGAGTGGGTCTGACACTTCACAGACAAGGAACTAATAACGAAAAAGCTAGACATCTTCCCTCCTGCAGACAACAGATGGCAAAAGAAAGCCACAGGGAAAGAGATAGGCAACCCAACAAAAATGAGAGCAATCCCGATCAATTGGAAGAAAAGGCAAGAAGAACCTGATATGGGACTTGGATTTGGTACGGGAACAGGTGGAAGAGAAGTAAGAAAAAAAAAAAAAAGATTCAGACCAGAAGTCAAAATCTCATCTCTCTCAAGGAGTAAGAGGTAAAACAAAAATCAGTCGAGAAACAAACAGAGAACAAGACAACGATGGAAGAGGGAAGGAAAGAAGAGGGAGGTGAACCTGACTCTAAAAAGAGAAGAGGGGTAGAGAGCGGTAACAACGAAGGTCTGACGCGCCCCCCCAAAGAAGGGAAGCACGCAGGTCTAACACACAGAGATCAGGAACATAGCGGTAAGTCTGCTGAGACCATAGGCACGTCAGCTCCCAGCAGCGATGAGGAGGATCCGACAAGGAGATCCCTCCAATGGCTAAGGGAGTACATTGAGAAGGCGAAGGCAGACCGAGAACACCTCTTTCACATCCGCGCAGCTTGCCTGAAGCATATGGAAAGAACGCAGAATCAGAAAAAGAACTCAATGACAGGCATACAGACCTCTCCCAACCAGTTTGACATCCTGGTCAAAGCGGAGAAGTTCTCTGAGTATGCAACATTCAGATACGCTGAGAAGAAGAGGGCAAGGGAATAAGTAGTCAGGGACAAGGACATAGCACAGGTAGACTCCAAGGATGCATTGCGGGATTTGAGATCCAAAAAATGGAAGACCTCTATGAACCCAAACAAGAAAGGGAACAACAAACGTCAGGCTGAAAATGAACCAGCAGAGAAATCAGTAAGGAGTCAACTTGAGCAGGAAATTGTTGTGGTAGAAGCCCAGACAGAGAAACTCAAGAAATTAAACACACTGTTACAGCCTATGAGCCAGAGTTCTTCACACTCAAACAGATTGCATAGGGCAAGGCCCCAAAGGTGCTGGGGCAAGCGCAATCTGCAAGGCTGACACTGATGGGAACCAGACCTCTCCTGGCAGCATGGTTCATCGAGGAGAAAAAAGAATGGCAGGTCGCTACAGACATGTCCTTTGCAATCCCCATTATAGACGAAGGGCAGAATGCCGCAACCGTTCTGCAAGAGAAAATCACGACAACATACCCATTGGGGATCTTTGAGATTGATTGCCTAACTTCTCAGCAGGAGTGCGAGACTGTGAAACAACCCCAAGAGCGACAACAAAATCTTGATGATAGGATTGACCCTAGATCACCTAGGTCTTTCACCCCTCTCATCGCAAAAATGCTTGAAGGCACTAAGTTGAGGAGTGGAATGAGGTGGAGGTCGTGGAACACGGTGACAACCATCCCCTACATTGTGCTGTCAGGGATTGGCATCCCCGCTGAACTGCCGACGACCGTCTTGGCTGAGTTGATTAGTAAGGGCATTTTTGAGGGGATGATGATATGGACTCCATAACTTACGCAATCGACATAGAAAAATACTGCAGAGATGAATGCTATGACAGAGAGATGGACAAGGGGGAAGGTGATTGGGATATGGAGAAGTATGAGCAGGAGGTGGAGACACTATTAGCAAAAGGCGGCAGCGACAACATAAGAGAATATAGGCCGGATGATTCTCTGACGCATATCCAAACGGACCCCCCGGATGGTGCGATCAAGTCAATGGAGACGAGGGATTCTAGAGCCACTTAGACCGGCCGTTCCGGCCTTCTCATGATCACATGACAAACTAGAGTATGGACCTGTTGAGGAAGGAAGCCAATGAGAGGAGTGGGCAAGTGAATTGGAAAACACAAGGCATTATAATCCGCAGTTGGAATGTGAACGGGCTGGGTAATATTGTCAACAAGGAGGAAAAACTAAATGATATAATCCAAGGTCTCAAAGACCACTCAAATAAACCAGTTGACATCATACTCCTATAGAAGACACATCTAACCAACTCAGAGGAACATACAAAAATCAGGAAATTTTTCACAAGAAGGCTAGGAGGAGTAAAGGATGAAACAAGGGTTTCAGACAACACCTTTAGCACGAAAGGCACAACTATCCTGATCCCCAAAACGTCACGACTGTACACGATAGGATCAATACAAGGAACAGACGCGGACAATGAAATGGGAAGATGGTGCACAATGGATAGGAAGTGGAAATAAGTAGAATGTAGAATTATGAACTTTATGCATCCAATAACCCAACAAAAAGGGTAGAATTTATAGAAATGTTGGACAACTCGTATCACCGCTCACAACATGCATTATAGCGGGGGACCGGAACGCTACTCTTGACCTAAATAATGACAGGATTTATCGGGCAGCAGCCCCCCAAGCTAGCCAAGAAGCGGCACCTGTGCTTAAACTTATGCTGGACCACAAGTTGGTGGACCCGTTCCGGACCTTATACCCTAACAGGAAAGTCTTTTCTCTAGTGAAAAAAAAACATGCACAACAAACAGCCTTCTCCCTATTTGCCTATTTCCTCACTTCCAAAGTCTAATGGGAACCATCAAGGAGACGAACATCCTGGCACTGGCATCCTACACTGGACTGGACCACAAACCAATTGAGCTAATCTTCAGCTTTGAGCAATATATCACTAAAGGGTTTAGCTTCCACAAGCTAAACAACTCCTTGCTCGTAAACGAGGTCTTCCAAGAAGAAATACAAGAGTGCTGGAAGAACTCGAAAGGTACATTCTTAGATGGACAAGATAAATGGAAATGGTTTCAAGACAGCTACCTCTTGCTATCCCAATCGTTTGCCCGCATGTCTAGGAAATTGGCTAGGGACAGAAAAACAAAAAAACAACCGTTGGAAATAGCGCCGAGGATTGCAGAATCCGATCTTATAGACCAGCCCTTCTGAGCCCTCTACGTCGCCGCATTTGAATATGCAAGAGAAGAAGTGGCTCTATGGAGGCAATGGGAATTAAAAGGTCTGCAACTAAGAGCACAAAGGACAGATTATGGACTAAACGAATCAATGACCAAATACTTCTTTGTGAGAATAAAAACCAACCAAAGGTCGAGCTCAATAGAAGGGCCCAAAGAGCTATCAGGGGATCAGGTTAGGAGATATGACAACGAGGGAATGCTAGAAATAGCCAAAGGGTTCTACGAAGAGCTTTATCGGACTAAGACATCCTCCACACCCTCAACGTCTGTAAGAGAAGTTAGATCCAAAATGCTTCGGTTCCTAGACAACATGGTCACAACAGAGCAAGCAACTAACTTGGACAAACCAATCACCGTAGAAGAACTCAGAGTGGCAGTCCGTTGCATGAACAACAATAAATCTTCGGGGATTGATGGACTAACCAAGGAATTTAGGGAACAAGCCCAATTGTTGATGGGAAACTAACCTACTCCACTTCTATCAAGACAGTCGGGAAAAAGGAGGAATGGGGGAACTGTTGAGCAGTGGCATGGTGACCCTTCTATATAAGAAGGGGGACCGCCAGGGCATCTGAAACGACAAGCCAATCTCCCTACTTACCCTTCCCTACAAAATCCCCGCTAAAGCACTAGCTCTAAGGATATCGTATCTCACATACAAATGCTTCCACATAGACCAGGCCGACTTTATCCCAGGGAGGTATATACTAGACAATGTCCTCACTCTTAATGAAGTAGCAAGGACAATCAAGGAGAAGAGGTCGAACACAACAATTTTGTTGCTTGATTTTGAAAAAGCCTATGACCAAGTGAATTGGGCCTTCCTGGATGCCAGCATGGAGAAAATGGGTCCAACTTCAGGAACTGGGTCAGGATCCTTTATAACGATGCATCTGGATGTGTACAAGTTAATGGGTTGCTATCTAACTGTTACCAGATCTCCCGGTCAGTGAGGCAAGGCGATCCCCTAGCCCCGCTGATTTTCTTGTTCATAATGGAAGCCATCACATTGTTTCTGCGTAAGGACCCCTCAAATCATAGGCTTCCAGAGCTCAACAACGGTTCGGCCCACCATATCCAATTCTCAACAGTGACAATGTTCGCAGACAATCTCACCGTCCTCATTACGACATCTGATTCCTCAGTAAGAGCAATAGTCAGGGCAATGGAAGCGTTCAGGTTAGCTCCATAAATGAAAATCAACTAGAAGAAAAACGGTGGGGTGGTGGCTGTCCGAGGAGGAGCTACGCCCCATGGTAGGCCCAAAAGCGGAAATGACATGGGAGAGACCCGAGGAACTGACAAGATACCTGGGAATCATGGTTACCAACGAGGGTCCCAACCCACAAATGGCACTGAATCTGCTAACGAATCACATAAACAGAATGGAAAGATGGGGAAACACATTCACCTCACTACTAGGATGAGCCTTAACAATCAACAGGTCCATCTTCTCGATGATGTGGTACATAGCCTCCATATAGACCATACCTGATCCAACTATTAAGGAATCGAACAGCAGAGCAAGAGCATACCTTTGGTCAGGTGACCCTAAGAACATAAACTACATTCCTAAAATAGCCTGGCACTACATAACCAGGAGACCGTCAAAGGGGGGACTAGGGTTAATTGATCCCAGACAAGAAACTAAGGCTCTGTGGATCAAATGGGAAGTTAAACTACTAACCCAACCCAGGCTGGCGTGACACAAATTAGCCCTCGATAGTATCAGAACCTTAGCCCCAATCCAGACCCCAAATAATATGCCAGGCCTCTTTTGGGCGATGAACAAAGATTGGGCGCTGAAAACCGGAAGGAGAAGGAACCTAGCAACCTCGCAGCGAGATGAGGTACAGTCCCCAATGCCTTACTGGACAACACTCATCAGATTTTGGAGGGAAATAATGCCTAAGCAGGTCATGAAACCCGAATCCAAAGAAGAGCTGTTGCGGCAGCCTCTCTTCGGGATCCAGGATGTTAAAGATGCAGGAGACCACTCACTGTCGTTAACTGGAGGTCAGCGATGGCTTTCCTGGATTAGACACGAAATATGGAAGGTAAGTCACATCTGGGATAAAGACAAGAAAGATTAGATCAACGAGAACCAGCGAAAAGCTCACCTAAAGGGTTGTCACAGCCGGGACGAGAACCTGACAACACTTGTCGACAGCATCCCCGATAGTTGGAAAGGGCTCTTGAAGGAAGACTTTTCGTGAAATCAGGGGAATGGGGAGTGCTGACATAGGAAACAGTACCGTAAAAAGCTTACCAATTATACCGCAGATCTCCGGGCTCGTTTCGCGCCAGACTCTTCACATCCTTCCCCATAGATAGATCCAGCCCCAAATCCCTCACCATTCTCAACACCGACCCACAAGAAGTGACTTTGAACTCCTACACTCTCAGAAAGGTGAGAGTATTTGGAAGTTGGCCGAAAATGATCTTCCATACGGACATAGCAATCCAAGACCTTGAAGTTGACCTGAAGGAATGGGCCTGGCTCCCAGAAACTAACAGATTCTGTAAGAACCCCACTCAGATAACACAGTGCACAGTCAAGATGGGATCCAGAAAGCTTCTAAGAACCAAGGACCCCGAGCCAATAGTCAAAGAACTGGCCATGGGATTGGAGAGTCATACTTCTGGGTCATTGGGAACCTTATGATATACAACTTTCAGACTTTCAGAGAATTTTTTTTGAAATTGGCCGGAAAGCCATTTTATGGGTATTATGGTACAAAAGGTGTGTCCACGAAAGGGAGGATGTAAAGATGGAAGGATCAGAAATTGCTGAGTTGATTGTCCAATTTGTACAGACGGAAATACGGGAGCATCGGAAAACTATCTGTGCTAGGATAAAATATTTCCATCAGAAAAAGGATATTCTCAGTAATATTCAAAAATTCAATCTAGACTGGCTGGGGGGTGCCGAAGGAGGAAGCTTGGGAGAAAGGAAATGGCCAGGAGGGGAAGTGCAGGAGGAACCTCTGAAGCGGGACTTCCACCTAATCTTCAGAGACTGGTTTTCACTTCAACCAGGAGTCACACTCAGATCCCCGGAATGTTTTCTAGACCCCTTCCCTCCCTCTGAATTGGCAATGGTTGATGTTCAATGGTATGCTTTGGGAGATGATTAGATTTCGAAGTTTCCAAGGTCTATATCAATTTTTTTCTTCAGTTATGGTTGTTATTATTCATAGTGCCAAGGCAGGCTAGAATTGTATGGTTATATCAGGCAGCCCCAAATAGGCTGAAGAGGCAGGCTGGCTCATTTAAACAAGAAAAAAAGGGAGAAGCGTGACGTTTGGGACTGGGGATGGTAGGGAGAAGGAGGAATTAGCAGGAAATAGTAGAATCTGGCGCCTGGTTCGAGGTGAAGAGATTCCCCCCTCTATCCCCTAACCTGCTCAGTCAATCCCTTGGATCCCAGGGCAATCAATGTTGACAGGAACCTTTCACAATGGTTACTCATTATTCCTGATTTGGTTCAAATTCATTTCATGTAAGGGATGCTGGACCCGTTTTCCAGCAGGTGATGCTCCCCACCAATAGACGGAGTTTTTCCGTAAAAAAAAAAAAAAAAAAAAAAAAAAAAAGAGCCAATAGTCAAAGAAAGATGGACCAAATTGCTTGGACAAAGAAAGGAACCAATTTTCGAACTCCCTTGGCGGAAGTACAAATCGATTCACCCAGCAAAGATCAGAAATCTCCAATGGTTGATCACCTACAATGCCCTGCTAGGGAACGCCTGGCTACATATTCGAAGAAAAAACAGCGATCCGAGCAGTTCAGAACTTCAGACCACTGGGCAGTACCGGTCAACCAATGGCTGGCCAAAAGGAGAAAACAGGACGACTCCCAACAACAAAGTTCACAGTGCAAGCTGTGCAATGACTGCGTCGAGGAATCTTTAGTCCACTGTTTAATATCCTGTCAGCAAGCACAAGAGGTGTGGGATAGAACAAGGGGCCTCTGGGGTAAACTAACGGGTTATGACTTTCCCAGCAGTCCGCTTTACCTCCTAGCGGCAAGACTGGAAAGTAGGACCTAGAGGAAGAAACAGTGGCCGTGGCCGATTTATGGAGGAGAGCAGCCCTTTGGGTAATCTGGAAAGCAAGGTGCAAAGGCACCCTAGAAAGTCAATTACCAAACATAGAGGAGAGATGGACGGAAATAAAAATGATATTACAAACGGAAATAAGAGCCCGCTGGTCCAAAGAGCTAAAGGAACAGCAGAAGATAGTACAACCAGACAAAGGGAGTTAAGCTGAAAAAGATTCGAAAAAACACAGCTTTTAGGGAACGAAATGGCAAAAATAGAAGGACACAGCCTACTCTTCGCAAATTGGGACTAATAACAAGGGAAGTTTTCCTAGCACGCACTGACCCACCGCGTCCCCCTACTCACCAGGTGTTCTTCATCTCTTAAACAGCAAAATGTAAAGTTGCTTTTGGCTAGAACCTCAACCCAGTAGGATTCTCTTCTGGACAGCCCTTCCCAGTTTTGGAGCACACTGGTTCTGCCCAGCACGGAGTAGGCCATACGGCCCAATACCTGGACCCGTCCCCACCCTGACCCAATGCGCTCCCACTGCACCATACCCCATTTCTGAGAAACGCAAAGTAATGACACGGCTCTCCAAGAAGGAAAGATGCTCCAGGACTTCTGAAGGCCTTGTCCCGACAAGGGAAAGGTTATAGCGGAGACGAAGACGTTTGCTCAGGCAGAGAGTCTAGGCATAAGAGCGCAGACGGGAGGAAGCCAGACTCGAGGAGGAAGTGCAGCAGAGAAGAAGTGAAGGGAGATCTCCTTGAACCGGCAGGCGGGGACCAGGGTAGACGAACGGAGTGACTTAGCCATGAAGTGAAAGGTGCATCACAAATCGGTTATAGGGTGGAGAAGCCAGCCTACACAGACAGGAAAAGAAAAGCCAAGGGAAGACATGTTCAAAAAGGAAAATACCGAGGTCCATCAGGGAGGCAAGATGCAGCAGAACCACGCTAAGGAGGAAAAGTAATGGCGTTGGCTCAACCTGGCAATTGAACAGGAATAGACGAGGGCGAAGGGGTAAGATCGGAGGAATCCTGCATCCCATGGAGAATCTGGTACAGGTTGAAAACAGGGGAGAAATGACAGGCGTTAACCATGGAAGCAAGCAAAAACAGTCAAGGACGAGGCGGTAAGGCCGGAAAAAAAAGGGAAAAAAAAAAAAAAAAAAAAAAACTTTGAAGGCTGTGCGAGGATCAGGGTCCTCGGTAGGCCTATGGGGCCCTGTTTGCAGCCTTACCCGCCCTAAGTGAAGGCGGAGGTGCCCGCCCTAGGTGTAGGCGGGCCTGGCTTTTTGCAAGAGGCCCTCGACTGTCAATTTCATATTTGGGGTCCAGGCAGTTGCGACGCGCCAGTTGGTTGAAAGAAACACAGGCCGAGCACCGAAGACATTTCCACGGCCTACCGGGCCTTTCCAAAGAATGCAGGCCCTGGGCGTGATTCGCAGCCTCATACAGAGACAGTTGGGCGCCCAACCAAACGAGGCCCAGCGGCCCAGAAGCTGCTGCATCCAGGCAGCCTCCTGGGGCCTTCCGGAAGCTTCTGGGCCCAGGCCAGCCCAGCCAGGCTGCGAGAGATGGCCAGCTCTTTTCCATGAAGGAAAGAGCTCTGGCCAGGCAGCCTCATTCAGGCACTCGCATGCTAGCGGCAGCACTGCTGGAGCAAAGGCTCGTGGCTGCTGGCTGGCGCTGAGAGGCGAGGTGCAGCACGTGCGGTCGTGCAGAGGAGGAGGGCGCTGCTGAGGGCAGCGCCATAGCCCAGCCACCATAGCTGGTGGGCTTGGACTACAGTGAAGCGCAGGGGTGGTCTTCGGGTGAAACAGAGGACAGGCGTGGGTGTAGTCAGGGGATAGGTGAAGGATAATGATGATGATGATGATGATGTGAGGGCACATACCTTGTACTGGCGATGGTCTGCATGGGCGACATCTTCAAGTACTTCGGGCTGCCGCTGATGTCAACAGTTGCATTGTCTTTTTGTAGTCTGTAGTAGCTGTGTAGRAGTASGCTGGGCGCTGAGCGCCAAGTGTGAGTGTGAARRAACTGGACTCTTGTGTTGGRAGGAGAGAGTATGCTCTCCATGAACATTGGTTTTCAGTGCTACGAACCTCCATTGGTGTATTATTGGTGCAATGCTGCTCTCTGGACACAGTGTGACTATTTGGCTTTCAATGTGATGGTGTGATCTGGAATTGTCATTTCGCTGTTACTTATTTTCCTTGCAATTTGGTATCGGAGCTGGTTCATATTGCGCTTCATTGGTTCTTCGCAATAGCTATTGGTGCTTCGCATGAGGTGTGGGCCAGTGATAAGGCATTGGCGTTGAACGTTAGGCGGCCCAGGGTAGTGTGGGCGCGCCAGGGAGCTATGTGGTGACATACGGGGTGTATGCTGGATGATGAGAACTTGCTGATGTGGCATATTAAGCCAAGGTGGAACCGCATTCTGCTGTTGGTTGTGCTGAGGCAAAGACCGGTCATCATAATTGCACATCAGGTTACCGGTGAGAAATCTGTGGTTGGGGGCAGCATTTATGAGGTACGTTGCTCTCTTCCTTATCTACCCTCTTCATCTCTTCTTACCGTGAGGAAGTGAGTTTTGTCTTGAGAGTCCTCTCGATGTGAGGTGTTGCGAGCGCTCAACCTTGAGAGTCGACATTCTTCCTGGGCAGCAAGCTGGTGGGAGATGGGCGAAGCCTCTGAAGGGCTCTGGACAAAGCACTCGGGTCACGGTCACCATGCCAACCCGCTGGGACTTTTACACGCATTCTTGGGCCGCAAGTCCTTGGTTCTGCTGCTTGCGCAATAGAGGTCGTGCCGGGCATGCCAACTTTTATGAGACGCTTACCAAACCGTCTATAAATATTTCTGGTTGGCGACTCGGATTGAATCTCGCTGTGATCGTCGTCCTGACTGCGACATTAAGTAATTCCTGAGGAGATGGGGGCTCTCCTAAAATTCCTCCTTATCAGCCAGATCAACCGGGTGTAAGGCTCGTTCCGTACGAGGGTAAATAAGAGTGGACTGGCTGGCATGTTCGGCAATGACTTGGGGCACAGGGGTGGGCCGGATTGCACACCTTCAGACACGCTGCTCAACCAGATGCTCAGGATCGTTGACACTAAGTGACCAATCAAGAAGGATACAAGGGGAGGGGGGATTCCGGTAACTGTTCATAGTGACAATCAACTATCAATCTGCCATCCAGTATACATTTCCAACAGGAGATGTTATTTTATTTTGATTATCTAGTTGTGACGGACTTTGCTAACAACTGACAGACAACTACAAACAAATTAGATCTTTGTTGTAGTGTAATCTGTTCCAGGGTAATTCAAAAATAGAATTAATATATCCTGTAGGACCTGACATTAGTTGTGACTATATCACCTAATCGTTTCTGTTCCTGTCGACCGATAATAGTTCTATATCACAGACGGGTGTGTGTCAAGCTAAGGTAGGATTCAATGTGAGTTCTAGTTTAGATCACACACACCGTAGGAGTTAGGTCCAAGAGAGGAGAGGAGACTACGAAGGGAGTTAGGTCCAGGAGAGGAGAGGAGAGGAGAGGAGAGGAGAGGAGAGGAGACTACGAAGGGAAGCTAGGGAGAGAGCAGTGGCGAGGAGGAATAGGGACGCAGCAGCCAGCTTAGCGGCTGCAATGGCTTCCGCCTCTTCAACATCGCAGTCTATCTCTCAGTCTTCCTCGTCAGGGGCTGGACAAGGTGGATCGGGTACAGTTAGTCAATCTGTTGGCTTGCAAGTCAGCTAACCGGCTCTACTCACACCTGAGGACATAGAAATCCAAAAAGCGGAAGAGATTCAGAATGAGTTACGGCGGCAGTTGGACGAAGCATCAGAGAGGAGAAGAAAAGCAATCATGAGAAAGGCCAGATTAGAGAGTAGGATGGAGGCACTAGGCAGACTAGAGGACCTAGATGAGGCGACATTAGAGTCTGCGGGACGCGTGCTACGTAATGTTATACTATCTATAGCAGAAGCGCAGACAGTTCAACAGGAACTGTTGACTGATCTAGTGGCAGGCCAGAAACAAATTATGGATGCACTCCAGGCTCCTCGTCCAGTGATGAGGCAGCCACAGTTTGTTGTAGTTCCCCCTGTAGGCGCGGGTCCTTCAACAATGCTGCGACCCACGGGACAAACCTTTTCTCCAATGTTTGGCATGCCCCCTCCAGGTGGTTTAGCAGCAACTAGTGGTCCGGTTCAAAGAGTCTCAGTCGTACCATCCACGACAGTGGTAACTACAGTCCCACTGTCAAGCTAGGCCCAGGTTAGTGTGCAACAACCTGTTTCAGTGGCTATGCAGCCGCTGAAGCAAGCCCCTGGGCCCATGCAGCCTATGCAGTGGATGCCTTATACCTCTAATGAGTCCCAAGCCCTTCTCTGGAGATAGGAAGAAGGAGGAAGACTTGGACGCCTGGGTGAGTACTGTGCCTACTTATGTGAGGCACAAGCTCACAAGGCCAGAGCAGGAAGTTGTAGTGGCTGCCTCCTTTCTAGAGGGGTCAGCAACTCGCTGGTTGAATGGCTTAGTGCAGCAGCAGGGCTACGGTCAGGATTTCGATGCCTGGACTGAGGCTCAAACATTGGAACAATTTGTACGGTCTGTCTACAACAGGTGGCATGACCCGCAAGGGGCTCAAAAGGCCACCGATGCTATCAACAACCTTTGTTCCCGCAGGTTCAAGGATGTTAAAGAGCTTACAGACACCGTAGAACGCCTCCTCGCGGTACCTGGTGTGTGTTTTGACCAACAGGTTCTCCTGACGGATTACCTAAGGTGCCTACCTGTAGAGGTAAGGACCAAGCTGGTTGACGAGGCCTATGTCGAACAGCACACCTTCGCTTCTTTTAGCAAGAAAGCTCTGGACATAGAGGCAAAACTGGGGTCTGCGCATAAGGCATCTCATGATGGTAGGAAGAGACTACCCCAAGATTGGAAGAAGAAGGGTCAGTTAATGTTCGTTGACCACGATGGTCAAGTGACTGAGATTGACGATTTCCCAGACCGTGGGGAGTTGACAGAGCACGATGGGGCTAGTGAGACTTCAGATGGTGGAGTCGTGGCCCCCATCAAAGAAAAGGCTAGTGGGACCGAGAAGAAGAAGGTAGGACGGTCCACGGTTCAGGGAGACCAAGGGACACCCACATGGGTGAAGCTTGGTTTGGATTACCAGGTGTGGAGGGACCGAGTTGCCAGGGGCACATGCATGAACTGTGGCAACTATGGCCACACGTCCAGGACTTGCAGCAGCAAGAAGGTCACCACGAAGGTAGCCTCACCAACGGTGGTGGGTTTATCTTCGAACCCTGGGAGTGCTTCTGCGAGCAGCTCACAGGGAAACACCTCGGGCCAGTAGGAGTGTTAGCCCCTCTTACTCGCGCTGAAGTAGTTACATTGCCTTCCCCACTTCACGCGTTGGCCAAGGCTAGTGACCCACACATCGCCCCGCAGACACATTCAGACCCACCAACGCTCTGTTCGAGAGATGTGTCTGAGGCCTTAGAAGAGTTACAGACTGAGTAGTCAGGGAAGAACCCCAGGGACTCTTGGGCGATGATCAGTAGAGGTCCTTGCAATCACATACAAAATCCTTCGTGACAGCCTGTTGGCTTTCCGGTCGCCCGAAGTGGCTCGGCTGGAAAAAGTGTGACACCGCGTCATTGCGCCTCCATTTTCACTGCCCGCTGCCTTGTTCCCACCTCGACCTCGTCCCCGCGCCGGTTCCACTGCCCTGTTGGCTCCCTCCTGCAGTTTCCCTTGGGCCTGCGGACGGCCGTGTCGTCGGGCCCTTTGTATCTTTTAGTGGTATAGAGAAGAGCTGGCCAGCTCTCGCAGCCTGGCTAGGCTGGCCTGGGCCCAGAAGCTTCCGGAAGGCCCCAGGAGGCTGCCTGGATGCAGCAGCTTCTGGGCCGCTGGGCCTCGTTCGGTTGGGCGCCAACTGTCTCTGTATGAGGCTGCGAATCACGCCCAGGGCCTGCATTCTTTGGAAAGGCACGGTAGGCCGTGGAAATGTCTTCGGTGCTCGGCCTGTGTTTCTTTCAACCAACTCGCGCGTCGCAACTGCCTGGACCCCAAATATGAAATTGACAGTCGAGGGCCTCTTGCAAAAAGCCAGGCCCGCCTTCACTTAGGACGGGCACCTCCGCCTTCACTTAGGGTGGGTAAGGCTGCAAACAGGGCCCCATAGGCCTACCGAGGACCCTGATCCTCGCATTCCCTCCTCCTTTACTTCGTGAGTCCTCTGAGAAGTCTCTTATTCTGCAGGCATCTTCCCCTTGAGTGCTCTTTCATAACCTGCGATTACTTGAGGTGCTGTTCTCATGAGTTCTTCTCGTGTGAACCACCGGTCTTCTTTAGGATCCAGATGATGTCTGAAGCTCACACGATACTGCATTCTCGGTTTA
>BFEA01000349.1:834798-847969 GCA_003427395.1 Chara braunii | reverse complement strand
TCTCTCTCTCTCTCTCTCTCTCTCTCTCTCTCTCTCTCTCGGTCTTCTTCTTCGTCGTGGTCTTCTCTGCAGGTGCGCGGCGGCTTCTCCAACCTTCGGGTCCACTATGGCGGACTACTACTCTCGGCGGCCACCTCTGCTATGGCGCATCAGGCCCTGCACACGACGGCGCGCATGGAATAGCAGGTACCAGCTCCGATACCAATGCAATCAGACTTGCTTTCATTCACACTTTTTATGCATGTAAACAGTAGCGCAGCAAACTGGTGACGTGCGCCCACTCAAAACTCAGAGATATGGCATTCAGATACGAGTTCACTTTCAACTGGCTATGGCGACTCAGCGCCCAAACAACTCACTGTTCACATACACCGGAACACCCTGGATATCCCACACGCGTCACTCTGAACACTCGCACATACACACATACACTTCACACTAAACTATAGCTATGGCAGCTATGGCTGCCTCTACCCTATCGCTATGCTACGCTCCTTCATTCACACTGGGACACACTTGTGCCAGCAGGGGAAGACAACCCGGAGGTTTAGAGCAAAACTAGCCAACAAAGGGTTTAGGGTTTAGGGTTCTTGGGACTACCATTCAAATGAGAGATAAAAAAGAAGGTCAAGGGGGATATGGGAAATATGGACGAAGTTGCAGGGTTAAGGAGCAATGGCCAGCTTAGCTAGCTTCATTGTTCTTTCTCGTTTTTCATGAGGAATCCGACAGGTCTTTTATTAGTTCAGAGACGAAAGAGGGAGGCAGGGCAAGCTGACAGTCAATCCCCCACCAAGCTGGGGCAATCAATGCTGGTCAGGGTTCCTTCGGCCAGACGGAAGGAAGGGGGGGGGCGTTAAAGATGTAATATTTTATTTTGAAAAAAAAAAAAAAAAAAAAAAAAAAAAAGAACTTCAGACCACTGCCTGGCATGCCCAGATAACGAACAGGAGGATATAATACACTGTCTGATTACCTGCAAATTCGCCACGGACCTATGGGGAAGAGCCTCAGCACTCTGGGACCACTTATTTCCCTCTCCCCTACCCGAACACCCAATCCAACTTCTCCTATGGACTAACACCTCCACTCTTCCTAACAAATCGGAACGCACCTGGTTCGGGATAATCAGGAAGGTAATACTGTGGGTCATTTGGAAAGAGAGGTGCAACAGGACAATCGACAAGACTACCAACCAGACCGAACACGTATGGGCGACGGCGAAACTGTTCATGGAGACCAATATCCGGTGTCAATGGAAGAAGGTCAGACTCTAAGTTCAACAAAACCCAGAGAAACAGCAAGAGTTGATATCCAACTTCAGGAGGGTGTGGCTGGTCCAAGGAAAGATAGCTGAGATTCAGGCTCTACAAATCAGATGGAAGGACGGACACAACTCGACGACCCCCAAGAGAATGACAACCCCCATTCAGGAAGAACAACAGGACTTCAGGGCGACATAAGACTCTTCGGACTCAATTCGGAGTGTAGTCTCGTTGCGTCTCTAGCTTTATCGCTTAACTGACGGACTCTGCTTGAGGGATCTGAGAGGAAACTCAGACAAGGGTGAGCTGACACTCAATCTTCCATGCCAATGGAGCAATCAATGCTGTTCAGGGACCCTTCAGCCAGACGAAAGGGGACGTGGGTGAATTCATTAATGTAAGCTGTTTCTATGGGGGGGAGTGGGGGGGGGGACAAAAGAAACAAAAAACAAAGGAGCGGGTGGTAGGTGGCAAGGTAGCAGCCATAGAGGCCTATCGTGTATGATGGAAAGACAGGCACAATTCAGAAGCCGGTCTGAGAAGGCAGAGGTTCCAGCCTGAAGGTGGACAAGAACCACAATAGGCTACATAAATCCTGTGGCCAAAGGCACAGTATAGTCATGTTATATAATGTCGGATGTCACCATCGTCTAGCCCTTTCTTGCTTTTGTGATAAATACGACAGGCTCAGATAGCTCTGGACCTGAGAGGAAAGGTAGATGCATGGCAAGGTGACAGTCAATCCTCCGCAATGCTGGAGCAATCAATGCTGCTCAGGGGTCCTTCGGCCATACGGAAGGAAGCGTGAGGGTGTTCTTATTTTAATTCTTTTGACTTGCCGGTGGAATAGGAACCGGACTGATGCTCCCCAGAATGGATATGGAGCCAGTCCCATAAGGACCTGTAATGGAAAAAAAGGGGAAATTTGTCTGGCGCCCCTGTAATTTGCATTATTTTGTGTCGCGCCCCTCCGACGACCGATTTACCCTGTCGCGCCCCTCTGAGCAGGGTTTAAATTTTCCATAAGACCCCGGTGTCCTTTGGGCCTCAAATCTTTTCGTTACGCCCCTACCGGTACCCGTCCCTAATTTGCGGGATGCCCCTACCGGATGGCCGTTACAAAGCCAGCGGGAAAATTTTCGAGATGCCCCTACCGGTACCATTTGCTGCCAAGCCATTTGCTGCCAAGCCATTTGCTCCTACGTCATCTGCTGCCACGTCATCTTCTGCTATGTCATCTTATGCCACATCATCTGCTGCCAGCGCATTTGCTACCAAGCCATTTGCTACTACGTCATTTGCTGCTACGTTATCTGCTGCCACGGCATCTTATGCCACGTCATCTGCTGCCAATCCATTTGCTACCAAGCGAGTTGCTACCAAGTCATTTGCTGCTATGTCATCATCCTCATCAGCTTCTGGCACGGCATCTGCTGCCAAGAGGGTGTCTGCTGCCAAGTCGTCCACAACTGCCACGTCTTCTACTGCTTTTCCAGATGCAGGGACGGATCCCTCTTCCAACAAACGAAAGGATGTTAGCGGTGGACAGTCTGAGTCAACGACGAGGGCAACGACGGCCTCAATGAATGCAAAGGTGGGAAAGAGGAAGTCTGGGACGAAAATCAGGGGGCGGGCGTTGGCTCTTTCGAGTCCGTATCTCGTCTCATCCGAAGGTTACGATCGAGTCCGGTTCGGGGAGAAGAGTTAGGGGCGTCAGAAGGGTGATTGCTGAAGTACAAAGCGCGTGTGCAAGTAATGTCAAATAATGTCAAATAATGACAGAGGATCTTGAGCATGCGATTGTTGGATGATATCGGCTCATTGATCTGCTCAACACGTAATCTCTAAAGGTGGATTGACAGGGAAATACCTCGTGATCTTCATGATTAATCATGATTAATCATATCGTGTGCTCTCTTCGGTGATAATGGCGAGATTTAGTAATGCAAAACACGTGGTGCAGGGAGTAGAGGTCTTCTGCGAAGCATGACGTTTCATATTCCGTGGCAATAGATAAGTCTTGTCTACTTAGATGCACGTCAATGTCGAATGGCTTTCGGGATGATTGATCGAGGGTGATCCAAGTATGTGTGCAAGTATTGACAGCGGGTCAAACTCTATGCGTGGTTCCATAAGGAAATACTGTATGCTCATCATGGTTTAATTTATAGTGTGCCCCGTTCGGCGCTAAAGGCGAGAGCCAGTAATGCCAGCAAGTAAAGTGAACATCAATCACGTAGTGAAGGGAATAACACCTGATCCAATCGGAATTAATGCTGATTCACGGTTGGTCTCGATCTTGGGAGAAATCGGTCTCTTGTTACGTAGATTTGCTACACGCTGATCGACGAGAAGAAGTAGCCATTATTTGGTAGTGTGCTTAATGCCGTTTCACGATTGATCTCGATCTTGGGAGAGATCGGCTTCTTGTTTCGTATATTTGCTACACGCTGATTGGCGAGAAGAAGTAGCTATTATTGATTGGTGGTGTGCTTCATGGAAAGGCTAAACACAACATATGCTCCTGTCGATGTTAACGTTGTTCACGATTGAGTATGTTATGTCTGCACTCCCCCATTAAGGCTGTTCTGCATTGCTACGAAGATTCGACCACGTCCACATTTGAATAGTTAAAAGGAAGGGTTAGGAGGGAAAGGTATGACGTGGCTTCAAGTGGCATGTAAGTAGAAATGATATCGCGCTGCCGGCATTGTAATCTTGATGCAATTAGAGTTGGTGTAAACGTCTTAGCTTGCTGTCGCATTCATCCTGGTGTATCGGGCTCACATCCTGCCCGAGATTCGGGGTACAGTCGTTCGACCACTTCCCCACATCTCAGGCATTAAGGAAGGACCAGAGAAAATGGGTATGATGTGGTTTCTCGTGGTATGAATGTTTAAGGGCAGCGGTTGCAACTGTGTTGGTTAGTCGGATATGGTTGGAACATTTAGTGAAGAAGGACCAAAGTAAATGAGTATGAGGTGGTTTCTTGTGGTTTGAATGTATAAGGGCAGCTGTTGCAACTGTATTGGTTAGTCTGATATGGTTGGCACAGTTGGTGACGAGAGGAAAGTTACGAAGGCAGCACCTCATCTAGTAGTATTGATAGTGTAAGGGCGAGCTCATTGACAGGGTATGCTTATTGAAGGGTTAACCGTCTCTCTCTGATCTGGGCATGCTGGAAACGCTTTCTGATTAAGAAGTTCATAAAGTTCATCATTCGTGGTGAATAATATTGGCTCATCGACGAAGATCATTCATTATGAGAGATACGAGCTCATTGTGCAACATAATGTGCAACTACTTAACGATCTTCGTGGAAGGAGAGAAGCTCTTCAGGAAGGAGTAGCCATTATGGCCAAACACGGCGAATGAACCTGTCGACATCAATGATGTTTCTGGACGGGACACGATCTACGAGCAATTGTCACATGCTGTTCAAGAAAGAACTGCTATCAATCCAGGTGTGACCCTTCCTAACTACCCCCCAGCCTTATCTCTTTTGGTCCCTGGGATCCCAAGCCAACTTTTCCCAAGATTTAATTACTAATTATTAAGCTCTGTTTACCACATGAAACGAAGGAAAACATAGCAATTAGTAATTCTAAGTAATTGAATTTCCTTTGTCTTTTTTCCTTTTTCCTTTATTTTTTCTTTGATAGCTCATAATACTTTGATCGGGGGAAGGATTTTCCTCGTCAACTTCTTTTCATCCTTTTCATCATGAAGATGAACTTTAGACGTGCGAAAGGGCCGGAGTCTTTGTTGTTTTACCAGGGTGCGATGAGGCATGCGCTGTTGAAGCATATTGGGCCCAAACCATACATCAGGCCAAGAATAGATTCCTTAAGTCTTGGAATGGGGAAACTTCCAGAAAGAAACACAGCGAAGCCCAACTTTTTGCAACCCTCGGTACAACAGCCTGGTCTTCAAATGAGCTCTGGGAAATGCATGCAGACCCCCTTCTCTGCTGCTGTTGGTCAGCAACAGTTGACCTCTCATCTCGGATCAGTAGATCCTGTCAACATACCCTACTCTTCAGCCACACTTCAAGATAAAACAATGGAACCCAGTGTAAACGACACCATGATGACTGAGGGGGGGGCTGTTAATGACGAAGAAATACTTACGGAAGAGGAAAAAGAGGAAGGAAAATCCCARGACAAAGATACCCCACCTCGCTTTTCTAATTCTTCATCTTCAAGTACTGACCCCCCTCCACTCCATCAATCTCAGCAACCAAATCAGCCCACTTGGGCTCAGAAAGTCAGGGATTCTCTGCAGAACAAATCCCTCTCTATTCAACGACCAGCAATAGGAGCTTCCGGTTCCTCTCATGAGGAATTAAAGGTTCCCCTAAAAAATCTTTCATCAGCTCGTGCTTATTTCTTGACCTTGTTTCTTCTTCCCTCTGAGCAGCTGGTGATTGACCAAGGAGGGTCTAAGACCTTGATGAAAGCCTATCCTTCTTCCCAGCTACCTCAACGAGACGCCGTCTACACTAAACATGCAACCAACTGGATCTTTTACGATGAAGCAGCGAATAGATCAGTTAATGACAAAATCAGATTCATCTGCAAAAGACTTTAGTCTTTGAGAGATGGTCCCGAAGGTGTGAAATATTTTTTTCTGATCCATCCTATCACTCCTACTGTTTTTACCGTGTTGTCCCTTTTCGATAAAGATAAAGTCAGAATGGATGCATGGAAAAAAATGTTCTGGGACCGTTCAGAAGTTCGAGTCTACCYATGGGTTCCAAAAAAAGTTGGCCCAGAGGAGAAAAGAGAACAGTTAATGAAGGATTACTATTGGGTCGAATYTAGGCATATTCCGATTGAAATCCAGGCGGCCTTCATCTATGATTTTGGTCTACAATATAAAATTGTAGATTTTATTGATCCTCTTCCATCCTACGCGGCCAAGAGAGACGATTATTTGATGCTTGCATTAGACTTACCRAAAGAACAGGTGTTCTCAGTGGACGATATCATCCCCTTCAAAATGGGGGGAAGGGTCTTTCAAATTCACACTGCTCATAAATTTCGGCCTTGGTGTTTTAAATGAGAAGTGTATGGTCATCTCCACTCTGAAATTGCGTGCTCTTTCCACCCCCAATATGCTATACCACCAGATTTGAGACTCAAAAAAGACCCCCATAGACCTGGCAAATGGCTCCCAGTTGTTGCTGGCTTTGAAGGGTGGATATATTGGGAGGACTTGAATGCTGCAGGCAACCAAATGGGATGGATATGGGAGGGTAGGAATGGGTCCCATAAGCCCCCTCGCCCTCCACCTGACTGGCTGCCTCCCCAACCCCAATCCATACAATCACAATCAGGCACCTTAGCGAGAAAGGGGCAGGGTGAGAACCAGGGAAGTGTGGAAGGGGAGGCTGCATTTGGTTCTCTTCCCAGTTCTGGGGGGTCTCTAGCTAGGGGAAGGATGGACAAACAAAAGTACAAGGGTCCGTCTTCCTCCCAGGGATATACTCAGGGAAGGTATCCTGGTCCAAATCCAGTAGAATACTTGCCAAGAAATGGGTCAGGAGGAAGCCAGGAATGGAAAGAAGTCAAGAGGAAAGGGATAGTCAAACAAAAGACCCCTCCTTCTGCGTCTTCTGCTTCAACCCAGTCTGCAAAGAACCATGCAGGAGGGGGGAGTATAGATAAAACCACCCCTTCAGACTCTTCAGTCTATGACAAAACCCTTGAAGTCATAGAAGCTTCCCCGATGGATATTGACCCCCTAAAGGAAGTATTTGGAACAGGTCCAATGAAAATTGAAGCAATTGATCCCATTCTCCCCCCCCCATCTGTTGAAATAGTTATGGAACACAATAATGAAGATGTTCATGTGCCAGTTATTCTGCAAATTGCTGATTGGTTGCTCTTTAATCTCAAAAGCCAGCAACCTGATATTCCCCAGAATAACTGGCCCCTCTTCCTGTATGAACTCATCCCAGTTTTGGAAAGTAGTAAGAGTTTGGAAATCTTCCTGAGGCAAGGCCCCCCAAGCGGGGTCACATGGGAAGATATCAGCTCCAAGCTTCTCTTCATAGTTTCCAATCGATTCAATGAAGGATTCCTGCGCAAAGTTCTACCAGTTTCCAGTACTCACCCATTGATGAGTCAAAAAGAGGTCAGTAATAATGTAATTATTAATGAGCACCTGGAGAACTGTCCTGTTCACCCTAATGGCCTTCAAAAGAGTACTAGTTTGGGGGGGTCGGGTCTCATCGCCCCTCCCCAACTACCCCTTCAGGAAAAGGAAGGTGAAGGTCAAGTATTCAAGGAAGTTATATTGATGCTCACAGGGGAGAATTTTTTTTTGCATATCCCTCAAAAGCAACATCCTTCTTCGGAAAAGAAGCATGGTCAGGGACTCATTGAGTGGGACCCAGAATCATTGAACGAACAAGAAAGCCTTGTGCTTCCCTTGTCCCCTACTAACGAGTCGATTCCCACCCAATCCCTAGAAGCCAATGCATCTGAAAGTTCTCAGAGTCTCTTGTCCACTATTCAACCTACTATAATCGTTTCGATTGAGCATCAAAAGGATTCCCCTGTTAAAGTCATTAACAAGGATTCCATAAATAGATCTCATGCCTCGCCTTCTCTTCAAACCCCTCTTCTGGATCTGGAGTCTGAACTTACAAGTAAGAGACAAAGACTTAAGCACCGCATGGCCAAAGGACAAGGTCAACTATCCCCTACGAAAGTTGGAACGGTACTCCTTCCTGTGAGAAATCAAGGAGGAATGTGGGAGGTAGGCTTATCARAACCTCARTCCRCAGCCTATGGTGAAGTRACGGTATTAGGATCTGYTTCGGTCCCCCCCTCACCTTCTTCCCCTACGAAMGAGATCTTAAGTTACACTAAGTCACACTTCYCATCAGGAGGTAAGGCTWTGTTAACGATAAAYGAGGGAGAAGGTAGATTGGCGGAAGGAGAYGTGTTTTTAAAATATGAAGTTACTAAGAACATGAATCTCAGATGGTTCAATCAGGATACCCTRRGTGAACTTCAACTCCTTAAGATAAAAGTTAATGATTTCTGGTCTGAAACTGACGTCGGCACTCTGTTAATCAGGATGCTTACTCACAGGAYATTGATGMCAGGAGGAGTGTTAGATACTGGTCAATGGCTAGACTTCTAACTGTATCTGTACCAACAGGTTAATCGCAGTTTTAAGTTTTAGTTATAAGAGTGTATCGAATGGATTCAAGAGTGATTGATGTCCTTTACAACAAGGACAAAGCTTGGARAAATCTCAAAAGAAAAGCGGATATTGACATCAGATCCTGGAATGTAAATGGTCTYGCATCAGCAAAAACTCAAAAAAGGAATGCTRTATTTGWCCAGTTGAGAGGAATAGGAGGCAGAGAGTGGCCGGATGTTATTTGTGTTCAGGAGACTCATCTCATGGATTCAAACCAACATAATTACTACCATAAACAGATTTGGCCTCATACTGCCTTCAGGGYCCATGCCCCCCRTCCTGGTAGTGCGGGAGTCGCTATCTGGATCCCCCMTGGATCTAAGYTGGAGCYTGTATAYTGGGATGTTGATAAAGAAGAAGGTAGGTGGGCGTATATCTTGRCAATGYTGGAGCTGGAGATAATCGAYATTTTKTGCATATATGCTCCCAAYGATGTTGGGRATCGTCAAAGATTTCTCGATTCTCTTCCCCCCATCCTTCCTATTGGAATTCCGGTCATAATAGCAGGTSATTTTAATGCTGCTCCAGATCGATCTCTCGATAGATGGAATATTYCTAACCCCTGTCCTGCTTATGTGGAGAMTGACGAGATTATGATGACCAACTTTGTTTCTAATTTAAATCTCTTCGACTCCTTTAGGCGTTTGAACCYATCTCAGCGAACTTACTCTTGTTTTCGKAGAAATCAAGTCAGGGCATCTACRAAGTCTCGAATAGATCATATTCTTCTTTCAGAGGATTTGGAAGGGGCGCTCCAGATGRCAGAAATTTTACCACGTAGCCCTCTTCCTGGTCTAGATCATGCCATGTGTGTAGYCATTCTCTCATTTGGCAAGAAACCAGATCAAGGAAGAGGATTCTATAAACTTAATACCRCCYATCTTAAAATTGATTCTTTTAGATCATTTATCAAGGRTGTYTGGYCTTTTTGGAGGAATCAAAAGGACATTTTGGGAGATGAAGTACGCTGGTTCAATAATGGGTTACTTTTTTTAAGTCRCAWATSTAATGATTACTCGAAAGCTTTAGCTATGGATCGCCATGCATCTGAAACTARCATATATCAACGTATTCAACAAATGCAACAATCAGAAGATGAGGAAAGAGACCCARAAGTGCGAAAGGAAACTACTAAGGAAATACAAGATCTCGAAGGCCAGTTACTCACGTATATGGAATATAGATGGCAAGGAATGAAGATTCGTGGTGGTATACGCAAATATCATACGGAAGGTGYCATGGATGCAARATTCTTTGCCATGGCCAAAGCYCGCATGGGGAGAACTATGATAGAAGCTCTAGCACATCCTCAATATCTTAATRGGCCGCTTGAGTCRTCAACARCAKGATGCACTAAGATTGCTAGGGACTTCTTTAAGGAGCTTTTCCTTTCGGAAAACARAAACATTCCCCWGRAYCAACGCWCTARGGAAATAGAAGAGTTTYTTACCCCTCTTACTAAGTCCCTTTCTCMACATCAGAGAGATCAGTTGGAATTACCCCTGACAAAARATGAAATATGGAYTGCTCTGTTATCAATGGAAGRAGATAAGACCYCAGGGATCGATGRTCTCCCTAAAGAACTCTGGGAAGTATTGTGGGATTTTATTTCCCAAGATCTCATGGATTTCTATCAGGCAGTATGGGCCTCGGGTGAAATGGGAGAGATAGTGGGACAAGGGGTTTTAACTCTTCTTTAYAAGAAAGGTGATAAGTACAACATTAGAAACTATCRACCTATCACACTGCTCACCGTAGTGTATAAATTGATCTCTAAAGCTCTTACGATTCGCCTGAATAAGTACATAGCAGACATTATTCACCCTTTACAGACTGGATTTATCCAAGGAAGAAATATCCATGACAATATTTTGCTCATAAATGAGCTTATTAAACTCTCTCGTCAGTCTAAGCATAATGCGGCATTTATCTTTATCGACTTTGAGAAAGTTTATGATCATGTGGACTGTTTTTTTTTAGACAAATGTCTGGAAAAGTTTAATTTTGGACCACATTTCAGAAAATGGATTAATATTTTGCATAGGAATGCCACAACAAGGGTTATGGTCAATGGGAATGTAGCTCCTCCCATCACACTTCAGCGCTCGGTAAGGCAAGGTGATCCCATTGCACCCCTTCTCTTTGTGATCATTATGGAAGCCCTAGCARCCAACATAAGGCATCACAAAGATATTAGGCATATCCAGATCTCCTCAATCCCKGAGGAAGCAATCCCAGTTTGTTCCCTTTTTGCTGATGACCTCTCTCTAATGGTTGACGCTTCACATGAAAACCTAGAAGCCATTAAAAAATTAATGAAAAAATTTTGCACACTCTCTGATATGAAGGTCAATTGGGGAAATAAAACACTTGGATGGTGGATTCATCATCAGGGGGTTAGACCTCCTRAACTACCCCGCATTAGGTGGGTTCAACACAATGAACCAATCAGAGTCCTAGGAGTATCTGTGTCAGTCTCAGGTAAACCCACCTCCACCAATGAAGGGATCCTACAACAAGCAAGGTTAAAACTTGACCTGTGGAAGGATAAACATACATCCCTTTTTGGCAGAAATTTAGTAATTAACAATGTCATATTGGCTTCTATATGGTATAAATCGGCCTTCTGGGCTCTGGACAAAGGAAATCTCAAGATCTTCAAAAGATAGATAGCGGCCTTCTTGTGGCGCGGGGACCACGAAAAATCAAATGTCATCAGCAGGGTTGCTTGGTCTTCCATTATCCAACCCAAAACAAAAGGGGGTCTTGGGATCATTGATCCCCATRCCCAAGCTATGGCCCTCTCTCTCCAATGGTTTAAACGCCTTATTTTCATTCYCAACACTCCTTGGGCYTGTCTTGCTTTTGAACAAATAAAARGATTAGCTCCTCAAGTCCCTGGTCACATARATCCCCTAATGTGGCTGGAGAACCTTGCATGGTCTCTACCTAGAGGTTCTCAAGGGGACCTGAACCAARAGGARATTTCARATAGACAGGCAATTAGGARAGATCTTAGACGAGATCMATTTTRGGTCACACTARTAAAAAAWTGGAGAAAGATGYCCATCCCTGACAAAATCTCCCCRACAAGATGGGAAGAAGTTTGTCARCAGCCTCTTTTCAACAACACATTTATTARGGATGGCCAAGGATGTGTTCTACATTGTATGRATGCCCCATGGAAAAGWTGGATTAACAKGGGAGTAATAAGAGTCAGAGATCTATGRAATCAAGAAAGTAAAGACTGRCATTCGGCCACTGACCTGCATGACARCCTAAGATATAGCCACCACCAGAACACTGCTCTTGATTCAATAATTGATTTAATCCCCCTGGATTGGGTTAGAATTCTACGAAAAKGTCCCAAAYTTATTGAAAGTGATTGGGTTGCATTCCACGACCAAAAAGACTTGGTCRRTAATATAATTGACATCCATAACCCAAATSAAATTCTTYTATYAATTTTTCAGATTCAAGATGATGGCTTTCTTAACCCAGGTCAAYAMGAGGAAATTAGATGGTGCTCTTATGATCAACTCTTCAGGATTAGAGTACTGAARATTGATGATAAGTGGYTTGCCTTTAGACCAGATACCCCCATCTCCCACSTTCCTTTTGATCCCATTAACTGGTGTTGGACATCTCCTGGAATACGAGGTCACTCACATCTTAGGAATCTTCACACCCTCACAGTCAAAGCATCCTATAGGATGCTCCGTCCCAGGTTCAACCTAAAGGATCGGATTGAAGAGAGATGGCATAAGACTCTAAATGTTAGTAGGGAAGAGTTGAGAAATATTGAGTGGTTCCATGCTTCTAAAATTAGACCTGCAAAAGTTGCTTCTCTACAGTGGCAAATCGCTCATAGATGCCTCCCCACGAATGATTGGATTATTTCCCTTGAACAAAAAGGAATTGCCCTCCCCTGGTGTAAGCTTTGCAAATCAGCCTTTCCATCCAAACTCATCCCAGAGACTATAGAGCATATCTTCCTCCAATGCCCGGGCTCTATCTGGCTTTGGAGGTGGTGGGATAGGATCTGGAATCAAATGAACACTTCTCATTCTTGGCCTTGGAAGTGGAAAGCCCTCCTTTTGGAAGCATGACATCCGGAGCAAGTGGATGGCTTCACATTCAATTTATTCTTAATAGGAAGAAGGGCGATTATCTGGGCAATTTGGATAAAAAGGTGTACTTTTGAAATGGAAGATGCGCATTTGGATGGGCCAGAATTCACCGAAACCATCAAACTGCAGATTCAAACTGAAATAACTATTAAATGGGATCAGGCCAAAGAAAAAATTCAGTTCCTATCATTGCCAAATGRAATTTGGCAACATATTAACCATTTTAACAGAAGTTGGCTGGGAGGTGACCAGGGAGGGAGGCTGGGGAAAGTATGTTGGGAAGGTGGACATGTTAACGCTCAAGAACCAGTTAAAAGAAATTACCGTCTGGAGTTTAATGATTGGGTTACTGTGGATCCCTCTATCCCTCTTAGGCCCCCCTCAGAWTTCCCTGATYTTTTCCCTCCCCCAAGTAATTGTCTTGTGCCTGCTGACTGGTTTGRATARACATCCCTCGTAAYGTAAGGAAGGAAGAGAATKGATACAAACATCATGGAGACAATTGGTTGAGTGCTTGGTAGGAATTTTTTTTWWKGSSSCCMARKTWRGGKKRARRRG
>BFEA01000349.1:819568-831262 GCA_003427395.1 Chara braunii | reverse complement strand
GAGAAAAGGACAACAAACGAGTGGCTGTAACAAACTGTTTCGTTGAGTTTCACCGACTCATCATGAGGCTGAACCCTCAACTGATACCTTGAGGTGGCACCCTAACTGATTACATTGTAAGTGATAATCCACCTTAACCCCTATTGTGGTTAAGCATCAACGACTGCCTGACAACTGATACCTTGAGGTGGCACCTACCACTGCCCTCAAAAGGCTCAAACTACCTGTGACGAAAATCAAAGCAGACTATCACTCACTCACTCACACCGGATGGAAAACTCTACAGACTGTCGGTTATATATATATATACACTGTTGAGTGTTCAGCCTCCTGAGGAGTTGGTGAAACTTCAACGAAACAGTTTATCACAGCCCCTCGTTTGTCGTCTTCTTCTCCCTCTCTGCCTACGGTTTACCGGGCAGCTCTGTTTGATGATATATGCCACGACTTCGCTATCACCCTGCTACGGTTTTCTCCGGTCAGGTCGAGCGGCAGTGGTCGGGGCCGTCACTACGTGGCCATGCAGTGCCTCTGGTGCCAGCGGAGTGTCTAGAGTGTATTTTTTGGCTGTGACAGACCTTCCTTGTTTCGTGGGTGTTTTGCTGGCTTGTGATGGGGTGTGAACCGACAGTCTGTAGAGTTTTCCACCTGGTGTGGGTGAGTGATAGTGTGCTTTGATTTTCGTCACGGGTACGTTGAGGGCAGTGGTTGGTGCCCACCTCAGGGTATCAGTTGTCCGGCGGTCGTTGATGCTTAACCACATCACTTACAGTGTAATCAGTCAGCGGATTCTGAAGACAGTTGAGGGTTCAGCCTCCTGATGAGTTGGTGAAACTCCGACGAAACAGTTCGTCACAGCCCCTCGTTTGTTATCGTCTTCTCCCTCTCTCCCTCTCTGCCTACGGTGTGTGTGTGTGTGTGTGTGTGTGTGTGTGTGTGTGTGTGTGCGCGCGCAGACAACTAGCGGAATGTACTACAGTCAAAACACTACTGGTCACATTTGATTGTATGGATCCAACAATGATAGAAACATTATCCATCCAATATTCAAAAGATTGGAAATGGAAAAAAAAAAACAAAAAAAAAACATGCAATCAATCAATCATGGGGAAATAGCTCAGGCCGATGTATCGTCATCCTCATCATCCTCATCATCCTCATCATCATCATCATCATCTGAGGGACGCTGGGCCCGGTTCTCAGCATAATCTGTCCGGTTACTCCGGGTTAGACTGTGAGAACCCCGGCCTCAATTTTCTCAAATATCAATATCAGCCTTCGGCACTGGGCCCGTTAAAAAAAAAAATAAAAAATAAAAATAAAAAAAATTGCTGATGAGAGCATGAAATGGTAGTTCTATTGAATTATGTACGAACTGTAGATAGGTATCTGTCGTGGGTCCAGAAACCGACCTCTACACCACCCTGGACTTTTTCCAAAAAAAAAAAAAAAAAAAGGCAGCGCAGTGGCCATCAGGTTTCATAGTCTCTCTACCTGATACCACAGTTGGGTCTACTGTCTTCATCCGGATGAGTGGACGGGGCAGAAGGCCGATTTCTTTCTTTTCGCACATTATGTCCTCCACGAGAGTAAAGCCTCACATGATGTGTTTTTCGTTTTTTAATAAACACCCACCAAAAATTTGCAAGGAGCGATGATAAAAGGCTCAGATAAGCGATGATAAAAGGCTCACATTATGTATCTCTTCTTTACATGAAATATGTTCACACGACATGTTTTTCAGACAGGATCACTCCGAATGCCACGAGAGTCCACCTTTCCCTTGCCTGTGGATGTGGTCGTCCAGTGTTACATGTGCAGCAGGGAGTCGCATTACCTATGCATGCCAACACATGACTCGCCCGTCAGCAGGGCCACCTTTTGTTTTTTTTTTTATTAGAAAAAATTCTGCCCGTGTCAACAGATAGCAGTGATGGTAAGAGCATGCACTCAGAGTCCTACCCCTGTCTTGCAGGGGGCTGCCAGGAACAGCTTTCCCCCAACTCACGGGACGTTCTTGAGAATGGCCAGAACAGTTTGAATTTCCCCAAGCTCACGGAAAGATGGAGCACTTCTTCGGTTATTAGGAAAGACGGATGGAATGGTGGGATGCACTCTAGACGTGAGCGATGGAATGCTTCCCCTCTCACCTCTCCCCCAGCTCCACACCCTTGGACCAGCATTTGGTTCATCAACCCCGGAGAGAACACTGGGGTCCCCGAGTATTGGAATGACTATGGCACTAACAACATCAGTGACTTCAAGTAGACAGGCTGTCAGACTTGATTCAAAAAATGATCCTTTTTTGGTCTCCATGTTGAAAACTTGGAGACAGCTTCCCCTAACGGACAAGCTATCGCCAGAAAGGTGGGAGGAGGTGTGTCAACAACCTCTTTTTGATAACAGATGGATTCGTGATTCCCAAGGATGTGTTCTTCATTGTATGCATTCGCCTTGGAAGGGCTGGATTAGAAATGGTATTATGAGGGTTAAGGATATATGGGACATAGATACCAATGACTGGATTGACCCATCCAAACTGAGGACAAGGCTAAGGTATTGTCATCATTCTTTGGAAGCACTTGATAAGGTTATTGAACTCGTCCCTCTTGAAAGGTTTCGAATTCTTAGGAAAGACCCTAAATTAATGACAAATGACTGGGTAGCCTTCAAGAATCAGTCTGAGTCTATTGGCTTAATTCTGGATCAAGATCAAAATGGGAGTTTTTTTTTGCAAAATTTCTCTTTGTCATTTACAAATGTAATAACCCCTAAGGAGCAAGAGGAAACCTGTTGGGTTCAGGCACAACAAATTTTCAGAATCAGGGCAATTAGAAATAATGACTCTTGGGTAGCCTTTAAACCAGACTGCCCTATTTCGGAACTTCCTCTTGACCCGGTTAACTGGGTGTGGAATTCGGTTATAAGAACATGAAGGCATAACAAATCATTCAAAATGGCTATGCACTCACTCAAAGTTAAATCAACATATCTAATGCTTCGCCCTAAAATCAACCTTAAAGACAAGGTCTGCACCAGATGGATGGAACATCTAAATATCAGTAGGGAGGAATTAAGGTCCGTCAGGTGGTTTAAATCAGTCAAGGATAAATCTGCCAAAATAGCTTCTCTCCAATGGCAAATTGAGCATAGGTGCCTACCAGTAAATGATTGGCTGATTGACAGATCTTCGCTGGAACAAAAAGGACTAGCAGAAAGATGGTGTAAGTTATGCAAAACAACTTTCCCAAGCAGAATCTATGCTGAAACCATAGAGCACATTTTTATGCAATTTCCGGGTTCAGTATGGCTTTGGAGGTGGTGGGATCGAATCTGGTCACAGTTAGTCCCGCAGGTTCCTTGGCCATGGGGTTGGAAAGTTATCCATCTGGAAACCTGGAGTCCAGACCCAGAATCAGTGGGAGATGATGAGGACTTTGTGGAAAATTTGTTCCGTATGGGAAGAAGAGTGGTGATATGGGCTATATGGGTGAGGAGATGTACGTATGAATGGGAGGGGGTTAGGCTAGATGGCCCTGAATTCACAGAAACAATTAAACAACAAGTTCAAATGGATATCTTATCCAAATGGGAACGAACAAAGGAAAATGTGCAATTTCTCTCAGATAAAACAGAAATACAAACACATTTTCGTAAATTCAGTTGTAAACGGTTGGGCGGAAACCAGAGACGGAGAATTGGTTATGTCACTTGGAATGGGGCTGAGAATGAAGATGATGCTGGATTAAAAAGAGACTACAAACAGGTTTTTGAGGATTGGACTTCCATTGATGCGTCAGTTCCCATGCGCCCTCTGTCTGACTTCCCGGCCCCCTTCCCTCCCCCAGCAACAGCCCTGGTTCCAAGCTCCTGGTATGGATTATAGAGTAACACTGCTAGTTTAAACAGGTTTATCTGATGTCCTAGCAATGGATGAAGAGGTAGAGCTACTTTTTCAGATTCTGTTCGCAGGAGAAGGGTGTGGGTAGGAGAAGTGTGGACAGTTTCCTTCAATTCCAGGTTTTTGTGTATCCTCATGATCCTCTTGTTTCCTTTATATCCATCATATTCAAAGTGTACAATCAAGGGACGCTGGACCCGGTTTCCAGCAGGTGATGCTCCCCACCAATAGATGGAGCTTTTCTTGATAATAAAAAAAAAAAAAAGGAATGACTATGGCACCATGTCTTCCCACGGACTATGCTGCTGTTGTCGGTTATCAGGCAGGATTGCTGTCAGGCGTAGTTCCCAGGTGTACCTGTTAGCAAGGGGTGCCTGTAAACCATGTGGGTGGGGCTAAAGGCACTCTAGCTGTGAGGTTTAGTTCCCAGGGGTGCCTGTTAAGCCATGTGGGTGGGGCTAACATGCACTCTAGCTGTCAGATTTAGTTCCCACGGGTGCCTGTTAAGCCATGTTTGGGTGGGGCTAACAGGCACTCTGCTGTCAGATTTAGTTCCCTGGGGTGCCTGTTAAGCGATATGGGTGGGGCTACGGAGGTACAAGTTCCGTACAACAAGGAGGTACACGTCCCAATTGCAATAAGAGAAGACATGTTGCAAAAAAGTGAGTGACATCTCAGCAGAGACACGACAAGAGTCGAAATGATCAATAAGGAGTGAAAATCGTGAACACACCGTGATGGGCATTCATTGACGCTGAGCTTATCATGACCATTGAATGAACTTGGTGACGTACACAAGTTATAGGAAGGACGAAGAGGTCCAACGATAAGGTGAGAGCGGATACGAGAAGGAAAGGCAAGCCAAGTTAAGTGAAGCGAGGGAGTCGAAGGGGGAGAAGGGTGGACAAGGGAAGAGAAGGAAGGGGGAGAGGGTAGACAACGGAAGAGAAGGAAGGAGAAGATGGGGAGAAGAGGAGTACACAATTTATACGAAGACTTCAATCCATTCTGAGGAGGCAGAAAAACAAAAGAAAAAAACGCGAGGAAGTATATTAAGGGGGAGAAGGGTAGACAAAGGAAGAGAAGAGGAGGAGAAGAGGATGAGAAGGAAAAGAGATAAGAACAGAAAAGAATGGAAAGGAAAAAAGATCAATTCATCGATACATCATATGATTATCATAGAAGACAAAAGCAACGGAGAAATTTAAAGAGCAAGGGAAGGAGAGACAGAAACGATAGTAAGACCACAAGAAAGGGTCAAAGATCAGAAACATTACCAGCACCAGTTAGAGAGAATTGACGAGTTTTAGGAGGACTTTTTCTTTTTTTTACAAAATAAACAAAGCGGGGAAAGGATGACAAAGTTGTCTGATGCGGATTTTCTGCTGCTAGTGTGTCTGAGAGAAACAGCAATAATTTACAGCAGTTTACAGAATTAAGTTGGATAAACAATTAATAAACTCTGAATAGGTAGGTGGGTATGCAGTTACCTCATTGATCGCACTCGTCACCACTGTCATGAAGAGGAGCCCGGAGACTTGGAGAGCCCGGAGACTCGGAGAGCCCGGAGACTTGGAGAGCTTGGAGAACCTATGAAGAGGAGCCCGGAGACTTGGAGAGCCCGGAGACTCGGAGAGCCCGGAGACTTGGAGAGCTTGGAGAACCTATGTACGTAGAACTACAAGAAGCCACGACTATTGGGAGAAGAGCAGAACAGAGGACAGATGTACAGAGAATTAAAAACATAAAAGAAAAAATTACAAGCGGCTGTGCAGGTATAGGTTAAGGTCGTCAAATTGTATGTGGTTTGCCTGATCATCATCACTGAAGTAGTCAGGAAAATGGTGGAAGAGTGAAGGGGTCAAGGGAAAAAAGGCAATTGCTAGCCTGCAACCGTACCCACGAGCCAGCGAGCCTTGCTTTCTCGTCACCTCGTCAACGTGCCGATCTCCAATCTCTGTATTCGTTCCCCTTCCCTTGTTGAGACAGGTGGCACACACTGGTAGCTGCAGTGTGGTAATGGTGTGAAAAAGCATGTGCCGTACTTACTACTTAGTCTCCACAGATCTTTCAAGCTTGAGAAACTCTCTCTCTCTCTCTCTCTCTCTCTCTCTCTCTCTCTCTCTCTCTCTCTCTCTCTCTCTNCTCTCTCTCTCTCTCTCTCTCTCTCTCTCTCTCTCTCTCTCTCTCTCTCTCTCTCTCTCTCTCTCTCTCTCTCTCTCTCTCTCTCTCCACAGATCTTTCAAGCTTGTAAGAGTAATTGGCCTTACACAGAAGACTGGACCTTCTTCTGTACATAAGATTCTGGGAGGTATATCTCCCCTCCTGACTCTCCCCACTGCTCACCGCTGACTGTCTTCTTCGCGGACTGGAATTCTTCACTCATTTCTTCCATCCCCTTCTGAATTGCTTCTTGATCCCCATACCCGTACTTTGCAGCATACTTGCGCACGTCCTCGGTGATTCTCATGGAGCAGAACTTCGGTCCGCACATGGAGCAGAAATGGGCAACCTTGGCGCCTTCGGCTGGAAGTGTCTCGTCGTGGAAAGCCTGAGCGGTCATCGGGTCCATTGCCAGCGCGAATTGGTCCCTCCACCTGAACTCGAACCTCGCTTGACTAAGAGCATCATCCCACGCCTGGGCGTAGGGGTGCTCTTTCGCCAAATCCGCGGCATGTGCTGCTATCTTGTAAGAAATGACTCCGGTCTTGACATCGTCCCGATTCGGAAGGCCCAGGTGCTCCTTAGGTGTGACATAGCAGAGTAAGGCCGTGCCGAGTGCTCCGATGTTCGCGGCACCGATCGCCGATGTGATGTGATCGTAACCCGGCGCAACGTCTGTCGTCAAGGGCCCAAGGGTGTAGAAAGGAGCCTCATTGCACCAGTCTAGCTGTTTCTCCATGTTCTCAGGAATTTTGTGCATCGGAATGTGTCCCGGGCCCTCATTCATCACCTGCACATCCTTCTCCCAGGCTCGCCGAGTCAGCTCGCCCTGCACAGCAAGTTCTGAAAACTGTGCTGCGTCGTTGGCATCGTAGATGGATCCTGGGCGGAGACCATCGCCGATGGAAAGGGATATGTCGTACTGGTTGCAGATGTCTAGGATTTCATCCCAGTGCTCATATGCGAAGTTCTCTTTATGATGCGCCAAGCACCACTTCGCATGGATAGAGCCGCCGCGAGAGACAATCCCTGTTTTCCGATTTGCCGTGAGTGGAATGAAGCGCAAGAGGACGCCGGCATGGATCGTGAAGTAATCCACTCCTTGCTCAGCTTGTTCGATCAGCGTGTCCCGGAAGACCGACCATGTCAGATCCTCGGCAATACCGTTCACCTTCTCCAGAGCTTGATAGATGGGAACGGTACCGACCGGGACCGGGGAGTTGCGAAGGATCCATTCACGCGTTTCGTGGATGTCATCCCCCGTAGAGAGGTCCATGGCAGTGTCTGCACCCCACATGACTGCCCACTGAAGCTTTTGGACCTCTTCTTCAATGGAGCTCGACACCGCAGAGTTTCCGATGTTGGCGTTCACCTTCACAAGGAACTTCCTTCCGATGATCATGGGTTCAAGCTCCAGATGCTTCTTGTTGCAAGGAATGATTGCACGGCCCCTCGCAACCTCTGACCGCACAAACTCAGGGTCCAATCCCTCGCGAGTCGCACAGAACAGCATCTCCTCTGTCACAATTCCCCGCTTGGCATAGTACATCTGTGTGTACCTCTCATCCTTCCTTCTCTCCCGCCGCTCAATCCAATCCTTCCTCAACTTGTCTAAACCTGTAATGCCAAGCATCCACCAACACAATCATGACCAGGCTATCTCAGGGCTGCCACTTTTGATAACTCGGCAAAAAAAGTTAGCACGAAGAATCCTTCATGGGATCAAGTAACCTCACCCTCAATGATGTACAGTTTTGATCAGATGTATTCCTGGGACGCTGGGCCCGGTTCCCAGCAGGTGATGCTCCCCACCAATAGACGGAGCGGCCCGCCAGGCAAAGCCTCAATCCCGGTGGTTCTCTTACCACCACCAGGATAGAGGCCTTACAGGAGGGCACGGGGCCTGCTGTGAAGCCTGGACAGTCCCACATCATTCCAGCTAGCATTAATCTACCAGTAGCACACACCATACATCGTCCGCGGGCCCCTTTCAGAGGGCCGAAATCTGACGCCGGCCGCTGACGTTTTTTATGCACGGCATTCCGGCCCCAAATGTTTCGGACCAGGCGACGAGTTTCTTTTACTAGCAAAGCTGGGGCCGTGAACTGGCAGTGTGTAGTTTCTTTCTTCCTCTTTTTCTTCTTCTTCTTTTGGTTATTATTGGGTAGTTCCCATTATTAGAAACTTGGTTGTTTATTTACCTTAAAAGGCTTAAACACAACAACATCCACCAATTTCCTACACATTCAGTTACCAACCTAACCTGCAACACATTCAGGGTACCTACCTGACATTCCGTACAACCTCCCCAGGATAGCCCACAACATCGTCCCGGCTGCCATAACTTCCAAACCTACATCAGGTTGTTGTTTTGTTGTTTTAAAAAACCTACATCAGAAGCAGGGCACCCACCTGGCAGTTTGACAGATGGTATCACCGTGGGATTCCTGAGACTGTGAACCTGCTGCATAGTACCAGAAGTCCCCACAACCTAACGCACACGTTTTCTGTTTCTACACGATGTCCCAATTCCCAAATCCTAGCCAAGAAGAGAGCAGCCG
Source organism: Chara braunii (assembly GCA_003427395.1). Taxonomy (NCBI): domain Eukaryota; kingdom Viridiplantae; phylum Streptophyta; class Charophyceae; order Charales; family Characeae; genus Chara; species Chara braunii. The sequence goes on along the minus strand of BFEA01000349.1, from coordinate 822,637 downwards.
GTGAAGCGCCCATCTTGTGTGAATGATAACATCGATATCAAAGATCTAATTCCAGGTGTTAAAAAAAAAAAAGAACAAAAACAAAATCAAAGATCTAATTCCGTTTGCAAAGCATCATGCTACTCCTCTAATCATTGACCTGTCCTATCCAGCTGGGCACAAACGACCACAGGTGCAACGAACACTTAGAAAACGTAAGGGGCAGAGATATCAGTAAGTGGTGGGGAGGGGGGCAGGTTGTCTGGAGTCTCAACATCTAACGAGCAGCTGAAGGATGAGTTGAGGCAGAAAATGCATCCATGGGCACATTCAGGGTCTTGCCAGTGGGTGGGTGGGTGGGGGGGGGGTGCTTCCTGACTTACTTGGGGTCTGCTGTTCACTCTCTCGGCCCGAAAGTCAAACTCCCAGGTTGACTTTGGGTCAGATCTCAGCCAGAGAGTTAACTCTAAAAGAAATAAACTCCAGAGTCCAGAGGGTAACTCTGAAAGAAATAAACTATGGCCCAGAGACAAAGTGTTGTTCACAGTCAGTCAGGAACTCTCCAGGCCTCAGAAAAGTAAAATTGCCTCTCCCCAGCGTAGACAGGAAGAAGAGTAGTAAAGTGAGCGGACTTTCCCGTCGACTGACAAGAGGCGGGGTCAAGAAGCGGTAGAAATAACGACTCCGGAAAGTTTCAAATGACTGACAATGGTTATGCCCGCACTGCAGACCAAACAACTGCTGCAGATCTAATTCATCCAGTATACAGCCTGCTCAGTTGCATGGCATGGCACGGTCATGCTTTTCTTCCCTAGTTCGCTCGGCCATCCTTCGATATTATAAGGATGGGCATCAGGTGTTAGTTCGCACATGTGCATGCACTTGCTAGGTGGCTCATTCTGGCCTATTACTGCTGGAGAGAGGCTCTTAAAAGATGACGTGAGTTGAGCTGATATCAGATTGATGGCTTGGCTGGTTGCTTGGTTGAGTGGGTGGGTGGGTGGGTGGGAGGGTGGGTGGGCAAGCAGTGGGCGGCTGGATAGGTCCATGGTTGGGTGGATGGATGCGTGAATGGATGGCTTGCTGAATCGATTGGTGGATGGATGGCGAGCGGTTGGCATTGGGTGGAGCCTCTAGGATACTTCCTAAGGAAAGGAGTGGACACTCCCATTCAGATGCAGCAGTAGTGAGGAGAAGGTCTGTAGCATTTCATCGTGCTTATGCAATGTGGTTCTTCTGCTATAGCCTATAGGTAAACCTCAGACTACTTCTTTTTTTTTTGTTTTTTTTTGAAAAAACACCAGCTATAACAGCTAGAGATGATGATAAGAGCATACATCTCTGGCTGTGTAACTGATGGCTACGTTGAACGTTCCATTGGTGGGGAGTATCACCTGCGGGAAAGCGGGTCCAGCGTCCCCTCAGATTACAAACATCAGAATTACTCCTTTGACCAGTTAAGTTCGACGGAACCCTTTCCCCCCCATCCGCTGGCCATGGTAGGCATGCATTGGTATGGGGCGGTGTGAGCACACCTGTGCAAAAGCAGGAGCGGGGGGAGCCAGAGGGTAACTGCAGGCACCTATCCTGCTCAATCAATTCCCTGGGTCGGTGCTGGAATGCAAGTGGATTGCAGGTGCCAGTAGGGAGAAGGTGTGGACTATTGAATACTGTGACTACTCAGGGGGACTGCTGAAACAGGGCTGGGCATAGGGACAAGGGGAACTCCAACAAGGGATGGGTGACATTAGCAGTTCCACGGGACAATGGAGCCCCGGGAAGACCAAGGTGCACAGCCCCAGGAAATTCCCAGCCACTAATCTAAGTGCTACAAGAGGACAAATGGGACGCTGGACCCGGTTTCCAGCATTTTGGCTGAGTGTAAGATGACGACTTGGGAAATGACAGTTCAGACTGGGAGAGGGGAGGGAGGAACTAGTGAGCTATAGTAGGTATCTGGCGCCGATTCCAAGGTGTAGAGGTTCCCTCCTTCTCCTACCCGCTGCTCAGTCAATCCCCTGGTTGCCAGGGCATCAATGCTGGCAGGATTCTCCCACAATGGCCCATTTTTTTACATCCTGCAAATTCAATCTATATATGGGACGCTGGGCCCGTTTCCCAGCAGGTGAAGCTCCCCACCAATAGATGGAGCCTCTCGCCTGGTATTAGTGGTGTCTGCCTTATCAGCACCACTAACACTGGCGGGGGTGTTGTAATTGAAAAAAAAAAAAAAAAAGAAAGTTCGACGCATACTGCCGCTATTTGGACATCTGCTGAAATGGGCAGAGGCCCTACCGGGCTCCCGCCGAAAACAAAACTGTATTGGTTTCTTTTTTTTTATCAATTTAGGTGAGCGCGCCTAGGTTAGAGAAACAGCGAACCGATTTAGAATTTCATAGAAGCTTCTTGGACCGGTAGATTGGAATCGGGCGTGTAGTCCAACGTTTTAGATTTTTGTAGAAGCTTCTTGCAACCGTAGATTAGAATCGGACACCTTGTGAATCGATATGGGCAGGTATTCTAGAAAACTTGGACGGACCCACTATTCCCTACGTCAAAGGACGGAACGATTTGGACTGACGAGCGCATAAATTGGTGGGCCCCTCAGAAAATTGTGCGTCACTCACGTGTGTGCTGCGCACATCCACCTAGGTCGACAGTTTATGGGAGCAGCAGGCCCGTGATTCAGACGCATGTGACTAACATGCAAAATCGCTTCACTAGTTTGTTGGTCCCGATGGTCTGTGCAGAATATCAAATCGGTTGATTGTTGGACTAAATGTGGTTTTGGCAATACTAATTTGTTAAATCGATCTGCCTAACTCTATCAAGCGTCCAAACTGTGTTAAATCCTTTTGTCCAAAATGCTCATCATTTCTCCCAACCTATATCCGGTATGGATCCAGTTTTTATAACACCTCCAAGGGTTGTAGTGGTTACGAGACTTCGTTCCTGTGGCAGAGGGTGCCGGTTCAAGACCTGATGCCCGTAAATCCCGTTGGAATCCAACTGTGAAATGCGCCTGTGGAACCTGCGGGCAGTTGAAGTCCCGCCGTGGTGACCAGGTATAGTAGCCTTGGTGTGCTATGT
>BFEA01000349.1:787767-802818 GCA_003427395.1 Chara braunii | reverse complement strand
CGTGCTCCATCTATTGGTGGGGAGCAGCACCTGCTGGAAACCGGGTCCAGCGTCCCATAGATACAACCATATCCTCACAAATTGGCACGAGCTGGGAACCGGGCCCAGCGTCCCATGACAAGTATGTTCAGGAAAATCATCAGAGAATTTCATGACAATGAGACTAGGAACCTACTGAGAAAGTCCAATTGACCTAAGGATGGAATTTGGAAACTGAGGTACCGGGGCCATCACCCGGCTTTGGCTCGAAAAATTTGGAGCTACTTCAAAACTTTTTGTAAGGAACTTCAGAGTTAAACAAAATCCGGAAAAAGACTCGGGAATCCACCAACAGTCCTCTTTGCCTCACTCCAGCAAGACTTACTGCAGCAAAGCCACCATCTCTACTGCTGCTATGCCCTATTTCTGTCCTACCAGCTAGCCCCTTCACTAGCAGGACGCGTGATACCTTTCTCTCTCTCACCTCAATCCCTTTCCTACCCGTTACTCAGAAAAAAGTACGGGAATAGACTGCAGAAGTCCTACAAAAGCCCCAAATCCCGCAAAATCCCTAACAAAGCCTTCCAAGGATCTCTAACACTGTCCTATGCCCTGTCGAGCTTTCCAGGCCTCACGCCCCCCATCCTGCTGGGTTATAGGGCAACACAACTCACCCCGGCTCCGGCCAGCGTCGTCCCAGCAGCAACCCTTGGTTGTCCCGTGGAATGCTCCCCCAAAGCACCCCCAGATCTCTCTACCAGGCCTCATGCTCCTGCGTCAGCAGGTTACAGGGCAACACCCCAGCACCGGCCAGCGTCGTTCTGGCATCGAACAGCCTTAGGTCACCGAGTATTGCAGCCTCGAAACCACCTAGAAGAAATTGTCAGGAAACCCCAGTATCCAGAAGACATTTTAAAGACAAAACAGACTACCCCCTTTTTTTAAGAACAGGCTTTGACTAAGTAAAAATCCGTAATCGAAAACATAGAAATAGACCTGGCGGGCCCTACAAATGCTCAAAAACCTTTGAAATCCCTAACACCCCTTCCGAGGCATTCCAACACTGTCCTACTCCCTGCCGAGCTCTTCCAGGTTTCACACCCCACATCCTGCTAGGTTACAGGGCGACACAACTCACCCCAGCTCCGACCAGCGTCGTCCCAGCAGCAACCCTTAGCTGTCCCGTAGGATGCCCACCCCAAAGCATCCCCAGATCTCTCTACCAGGCCTCATGCTCCTGCCTCAACAGGTCACAGGGCAACACCCCAGCTCCGGCCAGCGTCGTTCTGGCATCGAACAGCCACAGGTCCCTAAGTATAACAGCAGCAAAAACCACCTAAGAAAAGTTGCTAGGAATCCCGAGAGCCCAAAAGCATTCTTAAGACCCCCGAACAACCATCTGTAAGAAAAAGCTGGGGTCGAAACTAAATACCAATCATCCTTTTTTTTTTTTTTTTTTTTTTTTTTTTTTTTTTTTACCCCGTTTATGACAGATAGGGGGGATGGTAAGAGCATACCCTCCTATCTATCCTTCCGGGGGCTCCATTCTATTGGTGGGGAGCTGCACTTGCTGGAAAACGGGTCCAGCGTCCCTTACATCTGTCATTGACCAATCAATATTGCTTCCTCAACTTTTCCACCTAAGGATGCCTCTTCAGTCAAAGTTTTGACCGCCAAAGAAAAGTGATTTATCTAGCATCCTTTGACTGAAATCTCCACTATTTATTCTCTCTCCTTAGCCTTCTTCCCTTCACCCAAACCAGTCCATATCTACCAAAGCAAGCTCAGACTGAGGAAAAGGGTCTGGAAAATAAGCTGGTGATCTCAAAGAAGCTCCCGGTTGGATGTCCAACCAGTTAAAAAATTTGATCCGATAGTCCCTCTTGAACAATACCTGGTCCTCATCCTCCCCTGGCCAAATTACCTCTCCCAATTTCTCCCTTGACGCATCCCCTAGCCATTCCAATCCAAATTCAAAAATACTTCGCTTAATGTCCTGTTTTTGTTTTAATTGTAAAAGTTTGTTTTTCCACCTTTCCCATTGATCTCTGATTTCTGTCTGAATAAATTGTTGGATTACCTCTGTCATTTCTTTTCCTTCCATCCTTACTTTCTCAATTGTTAATACACATCTTTTATGCCATAAAGCCCATAAAACTGCTTTTCTGCCTAATTGAAATAAATTTTGCTGAAATAGTGATAATTCAGTTAATATCGGATTCTAGTATCCCAACAAAATTGTTCTCCAATCCCATGGTCATTCTAGACCCGTAATCCTATTCCACACATAGTCCCACCGTCGCCATGTCAGAACAGAGCTCGGACATTGCAATAAGATATGTTCTATTGTTTCTCTTAATTTTCTACTAGGAAAAACCTGGACACAGGAGATACACCAAGGTAATGCTACACCTTTTTGTTCCAGTGAAGAATCATCTATTAACCAATCATTTGTTGGTAAACACCTATGTATTATCTGCCATTGTAAGGATGCAAACTTGGCAGGCCTTTCCTGTAAATTTTGAAACCATCTTATTTGCTTAATCAACTCCGCATCTATGTTAAAATGCCTGCACCACCGTTCTCTTATAATATCAGGCACTTCTATTTTAGGATGCAGTAATCGATAAGATGCTTTAACTGACAAGGACTGTAATCTTAGGGGTTTACTCCTCTTGTTCATCCGCCAGACCCATTCGTCCGGATCTAGTGGTAGATYCRGAATAGGAATATGTGGGARAAACATTGTYCATTCTTTCGTTGAGGTACAGTAYAAGGCTCTTATTCTGTAYATTTCATGAAAMGGGAAAAATGATACTTTATCCTGATCCTTATTCGGGATCGTATTATCCTTGYGGATCTTAAWTACATTCACCAATGCTCCCTCTTTGTGAACCTCCAAGATTTGACCCACTGTCTTGATCCCATCCTGCATATTCATACACACCCAATCTGCCGTCCTAAAAACCGGTCCTTTTTTTAATGCCATTCTCCATACCAGAGGAACAACAGATACTAAATTCTCCAGATTTTCCTATAATTTGTGTGCATATTTAATCTCATTTCTGAGTTTATCCACTGTCTTCCAGTTTCGGGTCTCCTGGTCCCGTAAATCTTTGATTCTTAAAATACCATGTTTTACCCACGTAGCCCATGGAGATTCTGAACTGATAAAGACTACCCTGTTGATCAGTGAGCCATCTATTTTCAAACAGTGGTTGCCTCAATACTTCCTCATATCTTGATGGAGAAGTTTTATTTGGCAATGGTAGTTCCCGCCAAGTTTTCAATAAGCTTGCCCAAAAGCTGTCCAATACTAAATCTTTTCTGACCGCTCCTCTTGCTCCATCTCCTTTGTGGTTTAAATGGGGTCGAGGAATAGTCCAAAATCTATCTTCAACCCATACCAGTGGGTGTACTTCCTTGATTGTTCTAGGTGTCAATCTACGTATTTGTTCTAAAGCCAGGTCCCTCCATGAAATATCCACAGTCAAAATTAACCTTTTCATTACCTGAAGGGACAATGCTTCAACTTGGATTTTAGGGTCGATAATACCCAATCCTCCTTTATTTTTTGGTTGAATTAATGTTGTCCAAGCCACTTTTGGAATCACATGTGGTGTTTCATGATCTCCTCTTCAGCCGAATACAATGTCCATAATTATAGTTGTACTTAGACTAAGAGATACCCCAAATACAGCCATAATGATCGTACGTTGTATTCGGGTGAAGAAGGTAGCCTTCACTCAATTTGGGTGAAGAAGATAGTGTTCACTCATGCTGCCTGCCTCTGTCCTTGCCTCCAATATATTACATCTTTTGACAGAAAGTACGAGCACTTTCTTGGTTTTTTTTTTTTTTTGAGCGATGCTCAGGTGGTGTGTTCTAGGGAGGAAATGGGGTCAGGAGGAAGGGAGGGGTGCAAAAGGAAAAAGTCATCACACTCGCGAAATCACAAGCTTTTTCAAGTCTAGTCTTCACATTCAGAGGAACAAAAGTGGGCAATCCGAACGCAGATCCGGCTGACGATCCTCAGGCTGGCGGACTGGGAGAGGAAAGGCGCATTATGTTTTTTACGTTAATGGGCCGCAGACGGCCCATTGGCAACTATCTCTCACAGGATGGGAAATTGACGATTTGTCCTTGGCTACTCCGGACCGTCACTCTAGAGGGCAAGTCACTCCATGACTAGGAGCGCCAGACACGCTACTCTTCAGAAGTTGCTTTTCTGTAATTCTTCAGCTAGGTTCCGCTTCAGGTGACTAGGTGGGCAAGATAGTTTTAGGCTGGTCTTTATCTAGGTTGGTTAAAATTTGAGTTGGAATTGGGAGTCTGGGGTTTCTGGTTGGAGGCCACCACTGTTAGACAAGGATCAATTTGGTAGATTGAATTTCTTGGCTTCAAGTTTACTTCGGAAGCATTGTCAGTTTTTTAAGGGGGCGATCCCACTTCCTCCCGTGTTCATAAGAACGTAAAAGTGTCGCTAAAGGTGGAGGTGCAGTGAACGGAACGTGAAAGAAAAATGTGATCGCACATGCCCTACTTCTGCGGGACTTTTCCTGACGGAGCGGCACTCTCTTGTGGCGCCTCGAGGATCCAATGGCCTGCACATCAGGGGAGAAAAAAAGGACGAAAAAAACAAGGGCTCCCTTTTTCACGGTGCAAGGTAGGGGTCACCGTGGCCTCTTCCGAAAATCGGATGAACTACCGCCCCTGCAATCACGCTCGCGCCTCCACGTACGCAAACGTTTCCACTTCCCCGACGTTCCAGGACGGGATCCGAGTCTCGTGGAAAGAAATGGGATCCCAAATTTTGCCTAAAAGTGCCCTGCTTATAAGAAGTGGGATTTGCCCCTAAGGATGGTACGGGGCGCTGGACCCGGTTTCCAGCACAAGTCTAAGCTAGGTAATGGATGGTGGCCCCAGATATTTTCTGGGCTGTTCGTTGAGGATTCCCAGCGTCTCCCTCCATTTGTAAAACAAGGACACAATTCTTCCCCCAAAAAAAAAAAAATTAAAAAAAATTGGGCCAGGTTCATGCAGATCAGTGGATGAATGAATATTTTTTTTTTTTTTAGCAGAACGTGAGAAAAAGAAAAGCATGAGTGGTGGTTTGCGCTGTATTCTGATTCCCATGTGGGACGCTGGACAAGTTTTCCATTCCAGCAGGTGCAACTCCTAACCACCAATAGCTGGAGTGACCAGATAGGACTGAAAGGGGGGATTGCTCCTATCCACCTCCCTATTAGAACCTGCAGAGCCTTAACCACTAGTACCTTTGGCGCGTGGGAAAATAGCGGGCCTCCGGTGGGCCTCCGACCTTTTCGAAGACCGAAAAGAAACTACGGCCGCCAATCAGATTTATCAATGGCAGCCGTCGTCGGGGCCGGCCTCCGAAACTTTAGGAATTTGGGAAAACGTCCACTTTTTCAGACACTAGTGGTTAAAAAAAAAAAAAAAAAAAAAAAAAAAAAAGGCAAGTGGAGCTCAAATTTAAACCAAACTTTGGTAATCTAGGATAATACAATACATGACATGATCAATCTCGAGTGATCAATCTGCGATGGTTCAACAAACACATGCTAGGGGAACTGCAACAAATGAAGGTCAAAGCCAGTGAGTTCTGGACTGAAGTTGATGTTGCAGTATCGCTCTCCAGACTAATAATCAATGGGTTGCTAGAGCAAGGTGGTGCTCTAGATGGAGCACTATGGATGAACTTATAAAAGCGTTAACAGGTGAGTGTCGTTAGATAAGGAAAAATTAAGTGAAGATGGGGATTGATGTACTGAATTCGCTGTGTAACAAAGATAAGGAATGGGAGCTACAGAAAAGAACAACAGACTTAGACCTTCGTTCACTTGATTTAAATGGTTTAGCAACGGTTAAAGGACCCAAACGTCAAACGATCTATGACCAGCTGAAAGAGATAGAGGGCAAGGACTGGCCAGATGCTATCTGTATACAGGAAACTCACCTTTTAGATAACGCAGATCACAATCATGTTCATAAGCAAATATGGCCCCATCGAGCCTTTCGGGCACATGCCCCCAGACCAGGGAGTGCAGAGGTAGCTATTTGGCTCCCGCCTGATTCGAGGATTGACCCTCTATACTGGGAAATGGATAAAGAAGGGGGCAGGTGGGTCTATATCTTAGCCATGCTAGAGATAGAGGTAGTAATCATTATGTGTGTATATGCACCCAACGACGTGGGGGAGAGGAGAGTCTCAGAGTTTTTTACAGGATTGAAAGCACGCCTCCTCGTCGGGATTCCAATCATCATTGTAGGGGACTTCAATGCAGCCCCGAATCGCCATCTTGATCGCTGGCACATCCCCTCCCCATGCCCATCATACATAGAGACTGATGAATGTATAATTGATGAATTATATCAATCCCTCAATCTATTTGATACATATAGATGCTTCCACCCAGTCAAACGCACCTACACGTGCTTCAAAAAAAGTCAAACAATGAAGGCCTCAAAATCGAGAATTGATCTCATATTGTTGTCAGAAGAATTACAAGGAGCACTGCAAGTAGCAGAGATCTTCCTGCGTAGTGTTCTCTCAGGTCTGGATCATGCAATGTGTGCTGCGATTCTGTCCTTCAGGAAAAAAACAGACCAGGGCAACTGATTTTATAAGTTGAATACATCATTATTAAGCATAGAGCGTTTCAAGGTATATCTGAGGGATGTCTGGTCGTTCTGGAGAGAACAAAAAAACAGCATCAATGATGATATACGCTGGTTCAACAATGGTCTACTATTCTTAGGCCGTAAATGCAATGAATATTCTGAAGTGCTGGCTACACAGCGTCATATGGAGGAGGCAACTTTACAAAATGACAAATTTACAGAATCAACTTTTACAACTTCAAAAACAAGAGGAGGAATAAACGGACGACTCCCAAGCAACAACCATTACCGAAGAAATCAACAATCTAAAAGCTAAGTTACTAACTTATATGGAACAAAGATGGCAAGGAATTCGCATAAGAGGGAAGTTATCTAAATACAACACGGAAGAAGCAATGGATGCAAGATTCTTCGCCAAAGCTGAAGTAAGATCTGGTAGAACAATCATTGAAGCACTTACAGATCCATACGATGAACATCACTCCTTAGTATCCTCAACGGCTGCATGCACCCATATAGCAAGGGAGTATTATAAAATCTCTTCACTTCTGAATGTAAAAGCCTTCCAAAAGCACAAAAGATGAAAGAAATAGATGAATTTTTCCTGCCCTTAACCAAATCCCTATCGGATCTACAAAGTAGTGAGCTAGAGAAACCACGCATGAAAGAAGAGATGTGGACTACTCTCATGATGATGGAAGAAGAAAAAACACCGGGCATTGATGGTCTTCCCAAAAAAATTTGGGAAGTAATGCGGACGCACATTTCTCAAGGTCTTATGAAATTTTACAAAGTTGTTTGGGATTCAGGGAACATGGGGGAAATAGTGAGCCAGGGGATTCTAACCTTATTGTATAAAAAAGGAGAAAAAATGAATATTCGAAATTAAAGACCAATCACCTTTCTCGCTGTTGTCTACAAATTGGTTGCTAAAGCATTAGCCAATAGGTTATTGAAAGCATACATGCAAGCGCACGTCGTGCGTGCGGTTCCCTACGTGCGGCGCACGTGCCCAACCGTTCCCGTGCGGCGCACGAGTGTGTGGAGAACGACTGAACACCCCCCTCAGGAAAAAAAAAAGGTCGGGGTCGAAACGGTGCGTTTGAGGCCCGCCGCCAAAATTATAAGTGAGATGGAAAAAAAAATTATAGGTGTACTGCCTTACCTTGCTCCTTCTCCCCTTCCTCATCCTCCATGTCTCCTCCTCCCTTCTCCTTTTCGTCTCCTCCTCCTCCTCGTACTTCCTCATCTTCCATGCCTCCTCGTCTCCTTCCCTTCCTCGTGTCCTCCCCTTTCTCGTGTCCTACCCTTCCTTGCCATCCGTGTCTCCTCCTCCTCCGACTCGTCCTCCTCCTGCCCTTCCTCTTTTCCCTCCGTCCGTCTCTTCTCCTCCATCTCGACTCCTCCTCCTCCTTGTCCTCCTCGTCCACATCCTCCTCCTCCTTTCCATATCCCCCTCTCCTTGCCATATCCGCATCTCCTGTCATACGCCCCCCCGTTCCTCCTCCCAAAAAAAGATAAAATAATAATAATAAAAATAAAAAACCTGCACGATTCCGCATAGGCACCCCCCGCACGGAACTCCGTACGGAAGTCCGCACGAATGTGCGGCTCGTGCGGTTGCAAGTATGGTTGGACTGGATATTTCTAGACAAATGTATGGAGAGATGTAACTTTGGGCCTTGTTTTAAGAAATGGGTGGAGATCCTACACACAAACGCCACGACGAGAGTTATGATTAATGGCAACCTAGCTCCTCCCATATCACTCGACGAGCGATCAGTAAGACAAACCGACCCGATAGCTTCTTATCTCTTTGTCATTATGATGGAGGCCTTAGCAGCTAATATAAGAACAAATAAGGATATCAAACGTATCCAAGTCGCTTCAATTCCAGAGGAAGCCATTCCAGTATGTTCCCTGTTTGATGATGACCTGTCCTTGATGATTGATGCCTTGGAAGAAAATATGAGAACGATCAAAATGCTGATGGATAAATTTTGTACCCTATCTGACATGCGGATCAACTGGGGGACTAAGACGCAAGGATGGTGGATTCACCATCAGGGACTGAGACCACCGGAGCAACATCATATAAATTGGTTGCCCCCTTCATCCCCAATCAGAGTGTTAGGGGTCTCCCTGTCAGCAAAAGGAAAGCCAACAACTAATAATGAATGGATTGCACAACCGGTTTTGACAAAACTTGAAGTATGGAAAGACAAACAAACCTCCCTGATATGTAGATCGTTAGTTATTAACAATGTCATATTAGCGGCTCTTTGGTATAGATCTGCCATATGGCTTTTAGAAAAACCCGCTCTCCAAAGCCTACAAAAGCAAGTGACCGCATACTTATGGAGGGGAAATCATCAATACAAGAATGTGATCAGCAGAGTAGCCCGGCAAGCGGTGATCCAGCCTAAATCAAAGGGTGAATTGGGGATCTTGAACCCAAACACACAAGCTCTAGCACTATCTATCCAATGGATTAAGAGGTTGCTCTTTAACCCACAAACACCGTGGCAGACGCTGGCGTGGGAACAAATTGCAGGACTGGCACCAGAAGTCCCGGATGGAACAAATCCTATGATATGGTTAGAGAATCGACACTGGTCTATCCCGAGGAGTCACACATAGAATGCGAACAATGAGCCAATTTCAGACAGGAGGGCAGCTAGGTTAGATATCAAAAAGGATCCTTTCTGGCCTAATCTACTTAAAACATGGTGAAAGCTTCCACTCCCGGATAAATGCCCTCCAAACAGATGAGAAGAGGTGTGCCAACAACCTCTTTTCAATAATAGATGGATCAAGGACTCTCAAGGGTGTAGTCTACATTGTCTGGACTCTCCATGGAAAGGATGGGTGAAAAGAGGAGTCCTCAGGGTTGGGGATATTTGGTGTAAAGAATCTAATGACTGGTGTGAACTTGAACAGATCTAGCCTAGTCCTTACTATTGCAGACACTCCAAAGAAGCCTTGGACACTGTAATTGAGCTAATACCCCTAGACTGGATAAGAATCCTTAAAAAAGGTCCGAATCTAAAGGAGGGCGACTGCGTTGGACTCCAAGACAATACTCAGCAGGTAAGCAATGTGGTAGTAGTTGGGGAAGATCTTTCTTTACTGTGTTGGACAGAACAATGTTCTACAAATCTCACAACCACAATAAAATGGTTCCAGAAAAACCAACCATTCAGAATAAGAGTCATAAAGGAAAAAAAGCAATGGTTGGCCTTTAAACCATCAATCTCGATAGACAAATTGGCTCTGGATCCAGCTATGTGGACATGGACTGGACATGGAAGGAAAGGTCAAACACGGCCACGATATCTCCACTCTTTAACAGTGAAATCCACGTATAGGCTGCTCAGACCTAATGTCAACCTGAGAGATAGAGTGGAATCCCGGTGGATGAAGCAATGCAATGTGAGCAAGGAGTCTCTGCGTAACGTAAAGTGGTTCAAGAATATCAAAGTCAAACCAGCTAAGATAGCATCACTACAATGGCAGATAGATCGTCGCTGCCTACCAACAAATGATTGGCTACTTGATAGGACCTCCTTGGAAAAAAAAGGTTTGGCTCAGCCTTGGTGCGGTCTTTGCTCATCAGCATTTCCTTCCCGACTCATACCTGAAACTATAAAACATATCTTCTTACAATGTCCAGCGACAGTTTGGCTGTGGAGATGGTGGGACAGGATTTGGAACCAGCTCCCCACCACCCAACCATGGCCGTGGGAATGGAAAACCCTCCTTTGGGAAACATGGAGCCCGTCCCAGACGGACGAGTTCACTATCAACCTTTACAAGGTAGGAAGAAGGGCAATCCTGTGGGCTCTTCAGAACCGACGCTGCACATATGAAATGGAAAAGGCTAGGATTGAGGGACCAGAATCTACGGACTCGATAAAGCATCAAATTCAAACTGAAATCAATGCTCAATGGGACAAGGTAAAGGAAAAAAATCAAGTACTTACTAACCAAGGTAGAAATTCAAAAGCATATTCAACAATTCTGTGACAACTGGCTCGGGGGCACCCAAGGGAGGTATCTGGGAAATGTCATATGGAAGGGGGCACAGAAAGAGGATATGTCGGAAGGAGGGCAGGAAAGAGTTTCAAGGGATTATCGCTTGGTCTATCAAGACTGGACAACTGTTGACCCAGCCATCCCCCTCAGACCCCTCTCAGACTTCCCCGACCCTTTTCCACCATCAGCCTAAGGCTTGTGTTTAGTTCCTATGAGTTGGTTTGGTGTGGTATAAAATAAGGTTGGAAGTGCTAGGTGGACATGCATATCTGGCGCCCATTCAGGGTGAAGAGGCACAGGAGCCAATCTGATCAGAAGGGACGCTGGGCCACGGGTCGATTGTCCATGGGGCTGAGTTAATCCTTCCCTCCCAGGGAAGCAATCAATGCTCAGTGCCAAATCTTCATTCTTCATTCTTGTTGTACAGGGAACTTGTCTCTATGGGAGCAGTGGCCGAGGCTCTTCCAGCCCTAATGGGAAGAGGCGTGTGTCTGTTGTGTATTCAAATTTCTAAATATGAGCCTTGGGCACTGGGCCCTCGTTAAAAACAAACAAACAAACAATATATGACACTTTACCACTTGCGAGCACTACATCTCCGCTTACACTGAGATTTAGGGCCTTGCCGCACTTCTCACCAAACTTGATAGTGGTTGGTGAGTGCTCACCGAAGCAGCAACTTGAAGGCATAAAAACCTCACCGAACCCAGCCCTCGCCGCATGGCCTCACCAAAGTTCTGTTTTTTTTTTAATAAAAACAATTCCATTTCAAAACATCACTTGAAAAGAGGTCTGTGACCTCACCAAAGTAACTGTTCTGTTTTCAAATTGGAGAAATAGTGTCCCAACAGGCCCACCAAAGACAAAGGAAAAGAACAAATGTCCTTCCATACCAGCAGTCTGGACGGACAGAAACCTCTCCAAACTTGTGTCTGCCGAAAAGCTCCTGCCAAATTGAAGAATTTCAGTTGCAGGCTGGGAGTTGAGGCATTTTTGGTGAGCCCTTTACCAATTCATGTGACCGACCGTCTTCACCCGAATGGAACGCCCGGGCATTATAGCTGTATTTGGCACAACTTTCAGCCTAGATACGGCAATAATTACCGGGCGTTCTATTCAGGGGAAGACAGTAGTTTCTGACCAAAGGGAATACTTATTGGTCAGGCAGTGCGGCGAGGCATGAAAGGGACAAGAAAAACCCTGTTTGCTGAGTAGTGCGGCCACGGGCAGGCCCTTCAAGTATAAACGCAACTATGGTGTTGATTTCCCTGGCTGTGGGCCTTGGCGCACTACTCGATCCGGATGCACAAAAGACAAGAAAGATGGCAATGTATCTGTTAGGGGAGGATTCAGTCACATTTTTGCACATTCCGAGAGCAGTGGGGAGAGCAGTGGAGCGACAGGGAGCCCGGAGCAGACACATCCATGCTCAAGCCTCCAACGTGAGAACATGCGGGAGCGGCACCCACCAGCAGGTGTGATACCTGCTACAGCAGGATGGAAATGCATCTTTCCATGTTCTAGAGGAGGATTCAGTCGCATTTTGCACATTCGGAGAGCAGTGGAGGGACGGGGGCCGTAACAGCGGACACATCTGTGCTCTAGCCTCCAACGAGGGAACATGCGGGAGCTGCACCCACCAGCAGGTGTGATACCTGCTACAGCAGGTGGGCGATACCGGCCGCGGCTCAGCCGGTAGCATCAGGACCAGGCTTCTTCGATGGGCCAGTCGCTGTCTCTGTGGCTCCCCTCGGGTCCCGTCCGCCTATGAATATCAGCAGTCTCTGCCAAATGCCACTCGGGGGACCACCGGCCTTTCTCTAGGTGGCAGGCGCCAAGCTTGCCCTGGAAGGTACATGAGGCCAGTGGGTATTGAACCCACGACCTCCTGCAGACCACTTGAGAGCCCTAGGGCCTTTGTCACCATTACTACCACACGAAAGAAGGAAAACTAGGAAAAAAAAACAAAAAACGAAACTTTCGAAAACAGATTGGTTAATAGGCGCTCAAGCTGCATTCAGGAGGTCCTGGGTTCAATCTCCAACCCCGCCCTTGGTGCCAACCATCTGACTCAGAGATAGTCAGCGTGATCCTCCTGGTCGGTATCAGTTGTCTCTTCAGCCACCACGGGTGTGCGTGCGAGTGTGAGTCGGTTGTGTGTGGTGTGTGGTGTGTGGGAGGGTGTTGGCCTTAGACGCTGCTGTTGCTCTATGGGGGTGGCGGAAGATGAAAAGGGAGGCGGCCGAGACGGAGTTATTGTCAAATGCTCGGTCCTTGTGTTAGCCCGGCCTCCTCCTCCTCCTCCTCCTCCTCCTCCTCCTCCGGCCCCCTCCACGGGCAGCCCCAAGTCTGCACCCAAAACTGCTAGAGCAACGGGAAAACATGCAATACCTCCCTGAGGCTCCCTCCATCGAGAGAGGTGGCCTCCCTTCACCAAGAGAGGTAGATAGCTATGCTTCCAGGGGTCCTCTGTATAGCCTTAGGAGTAGGGGTAGGTAGGCACTGAAAGAAGAAATAATTCGAGAGAAGAATGTAGTGTAATTTTTAACCAAAAAAAAAAAAAAAAAAAAAAAAAAAAAACGGCATCAGTGCCTTGACATTCACTGCAACGCCTACCATCTTCCTCGAGCTTAAAGGCATCCTCATTATGAACGTATATAATTGGTTTAAAATTTAAAATTAAAATTTAAAATTAAAATTATACATGTATCATCAGTGTTCGGGGGAAAACGGTAGTAGCGTTGCTGCAGGCTATTAGCCCAAATGGTTCGAGTATGTACGGCAATTCCTGCTGACGTCAACTATTTCATTCTTCTTTCCCGATACATAACCCAGCAAGTTCAATTTCTGCTGACGACAACAGCGGTGTGTATCACGTCCGAAAAGAGGATCCGTCAATTTTAACAATTCCGCCCCCCTCGCCCCCAACGCCTGCCGGAGTCGAGTCTGTATGTCAATCAATTGCTGTTGACGTCAATTATAACGTTTTTTTTTTCTTTTCTTTCACTCTTCTTTCCTGAGACATAACCCAGCAAGTTCGGTTGCTGCTGACGACCACAGCAGTTTATCACGTCTGAAAAGAGGATCCGTTAAAAATCTTCCCCAATCAATTGCCGTTGACGTCAATTATAACTTTTTTCTTTTTTTTGTTTTGACTCTTCTTTCCTGATACATAACCCAGCAAGTTCAGTTTCTGCTGACGACCACAGCAGTTTATCACGTCTGAAAAGAGGATCCGTTAAAAATCTTCCCCTCCCCCTCTACCCCCGCCCCCTCGAACTCCTCCTCTCCGCTCTCGCCCCCCCCCCCGAGGAAAAGGACCGCCTGGCGGAGTCAGTCAGTAAACTATGGCTTGGACCCCACTGCACGGCGGCTGGAACTTTTGAGCGCTCGATGAACCCGCACGGTGCATTCCTGCTGACGACAACAATAACTCGTTCACATTTTGTGAATTTCTCCAAATTTCGGGAATGCTTTGGTTTAAAATTTAAACGGCTGATAGGTGGGCTCGTGTCAAAGGGTGGAGGTTTTGCTTTTTGCGATGTTTTCTGTTTCAGTCTTTTTTTTTCTTTTTTTTTAATTATAAAAGGGCGACGGCCTTGAGATATTATCTTTTTTTTTTTTTTTTTTTTTTTAATTTTAAAGGGCGACTTTGCCTTGAGATATTATCATTGAGCTGACCGGCCCCAAGCAATTCATTAGTAGTTGGTTTTACTTGTCACGTTCCGTCATCTGGATTCGAACACAGGTCTGTATCTCAACAGTTCATGGGTGTACCCACTGAGCTAGGCTCTTGGGTTCCTTGAGATATTATCCTTGAGCTGACCGGCCCCTAGCAATTCGTTAGTAGTTGGTTTTACTCGTCAAGTTCCATCATCTGGATTCGAACTCAGGTCTGTATTTCAACAGTTCATGGGTGCACCCACTGAGCTAGGCTCTTGGGTCTAGCTTTAGCTCGCACGTTTCTTTCATAGTATACTAGAATCGGCTGTGGATATTCTGCAATATTTGTCTTTTCCTGGGGTCACTGTGACCTCCCCTCTGGGTTCGGCCGGTGATGCCGTCCCACTGAGGGAGCAGAACAACATTGTTAAGGGACGCTGGGCCCGGTTCCCGGCTTGAACATAAAAATCTTCTTCTAACAGATCACAATTCGTCTGTGGTACCGATTTTTTTTTTTTTTTTTTTTTTTTTAAGGGAAGAGTTGTCATTCGTGATTCATTGGTTCGATCACAACGTAGAACGCCGGGCCCTTTTCCTGGCTTGTAAAAAAAGAACTAGCCTTAAAAAAAAAAAAAAAAACTGAAAAATGTCACAATTTTCTGAACTTCACATAGGGCCGGTCAGCTGGATAATGATATCTCAAGGCCGTTGAACTCCATTAAAAAAAAAAAA
>BFEA01000349.1:769894-782108 GCA_003427395.1 Chara braunii | reverse complement strand
TTTTTTTTTTTAACATAAAGAGGACCCAGTGCCCAAGGCCGATATTATCCATAAGGAGATTGAGGCCGGGGTCCTCACAGTCTACCCGGAGTGACCAAAACAAACTTGCTGAGAACCGGGCTCAGCATCCCTCATAAACCTGATGATGATCATGATTCAAATGATAATGATTTAAAAAATCAGCACCTCTGGCCTTCTAATCCTAGAGCATCTCCTAGCCCTTCCTGTAACAGGACATTGTATCTCAGAGACAATCCCAACCTAACCAAACTCCCTTACAGCTGATCTCTTCTCGCTACCTAGCAGCCCAAGTCCTAACCTCTGGTGGTCCTAGTTGGACTTCAAAGCACCAGTACAAGGGAACCGGGGCCGCGGGCCTGACACCTTGAATTCTGGAAGCATGAAATGAAAATGCGACTGCCAATCCAATTTATAAACGGCAAGCCCAGCATTTGACATTTCGGCCTCGTTTTTTTGTGGTGACAAGTTTCAGACTGCAAGGCTGGGCTGTGTACTAGTGGTTTAAGTCCCAAGCTGTCCCTGGGTTTTTCCTACTTCTTCCTATAACTTTCTATTTTTATTCAACCCTTCTTGTTTGGGAAGATCAGTCCGGTTCCTATTCCACCGGCGCTCAAAATGATTTTTCTTCAGGTTTTCTGAATTTCGGAAATCACAGGTGCCTATTGGGATACCTTGCAACGAGTTCTTTCCTTCAAGTTGTGCATGTACAGTTTGGAGATGTCCCTGTAAGCCCCGTGAAATTTTTGCTGATGGATAAGAATGGACATAGGAATTCGCACGTTGTAGATTCCGTGCGCGGAATTTTCTTTCGAACTTCTCAATTTTTATTCGGCTTTAGGAATTAGGCGCAGCTTCACTGATATTTCACGTGCGCTCCTGCATGAAATCTTTTCTCGCCTCCCCATCCCCTTTCTTTGTGCCATCACTGGCAAACTGTAACTGACTTTGTCTCCCTTAGGCTCCATTCGCGCTCTTTCTTTCTTCTTGCTTCCATTGAATTTTGCTCTTGCTCCGTACTGCTTCTCGTAACGTCCTTTGAGTCCTTTCCGACCTTCGTCTACAAGAAGGAAGGCATTGCTGATCCCCCAAGTAATCATAGATGTCGAATGGCAGCGTGCAAGGAGGCTCTGAACTCCTCACATGGCGATCCGATTGGCTACGAGGTACTTTATATGGATCAACATGACCCTCTCAGATGTCTGCCATTTCTCATCTCTTCCCTCTTCTTCCCCTCCTCACCATTCTCTTCCCCTTCTTCACGCAACTATAAATCAAGAGCATCGCTTTTGCTTTCTCCCATTAAATAGGCCAACTCCGGTGGAGTAGTAGTTAGATGAGGTGGTGATCAGCGAGTTGAAAAGTCTTGGCCAGTCGGCTGCAACTTTTCCGGATTGTGCGTCGGATGGCTGCAATGGACGGCAGAATCCGAGCGAATCCGCATAGTTGTTGAGTGGACAGGGACCCGGGGTGACAATCGCTGGGGTTTAGCGCTGGGTACTTGGCGGCCGGGATCGCCAGTGATTGAGTGATGTGAGCTGTATTGATGGTTGGTTGGATGACCTGGGGATATGGATCGAAAGCAGGTCTTGCGTCTTATCTTCTTCTTCGTCTTTGAAGTTAAGTTGCATGGCGAAATGCCATTCTTACATCTTAATCGAGCGAGTGAAAATCATCCTCTCCTTTCTCTCTTTGTGGATGTATGAGTGAATGTATGGTTGTTGTACATGCTTGGCTCGCAATGATTGCATGTGAAGGAATGTATCTTTGAGCTCCACCTATCGTTGCGCCCTTCCATTGTCAATATCTCGATGGACAAGGAGCGTTGAAACGTAGGAGCCAACAAGGTTGTTTAATGAAGTGTATGCCTCCCTTTCTCTTTTTCGAGGATCGAGGTGATTTATTGATGATGAATTGATGGATGCGGCTTTCTTTTATTTTCCTCTAGTTAAGGATCTTTGCTGGATAGATCCTCTGCTGCATCCTTAATCGACGAAGCCGGTTCGTCTCTCCATATGATCTTCCACTTGCAAGAAGAATGTAAAGAGGAGATCCCCCCCTGCTTCCACTGAATGTGAATGCGAAGCACTCCAATCGGCTAAGCAATATGGCTTTTGCCCCCGCCTTATTTTCATTTTGAATGAATGACCCTCGCTGATTGATTGAAGAGTTTTGGAATGGGCACCCCTTAAAGCTGCTTAACTTGTGAAAATCTTTGCTCTTCTTGTCGGCTTAAAGAGAATCCATCCCTTTTTTTTTTGGGGGGGGGGGGGGGGAAAGAGAATCCATCCCATGCAACGATCCAATTTTGTTGTCACTCGGGAGTCATTCTCATTTCCGTCTTCGCTCTTCTGAAGAACCCGTGATTGTCGGTTAAGACACTCCTTCATGAACTCATGATTTACTCATCCATTAGTTTCCTGGGTAATATCCTTTCGCGTAGGAACATCATGCGTGAAAGTCATATCGTGTGCGTGATTTCCTCCGCAAGGCAGTTCCCGAAGTTAATGTTTTTTTATCGCCTTCTTTTGTGAACGATGAATGCGTGTGTATCGGCCATGTAGACTGGGATAGCAGAGTCATTGTCCCCGCCCATGACCTTTCCCATGCCACAAGGATAGGACATGTGTCTGTGAGTGGGATGTACGAGAAGCCGTAGCCAAGATAGGTGGCCCTTTTCATTTCCCTCCCGAAACACGGTGCTCTGGATTTGTCAGTTCGGGTTTTGTGATTGTTTATACCCATTTTCCTCCCTACTTTGTTCTGCTTCTGTTCAACGAGTTGATCATCATCCTGTGTCGACCATTGCTCCCCACTGGCCTCGCACGCTGTGCAGCGATTGTTGCCACACGGAGCGCTTCCAAGCCCAAGAGTAACTATCGTACACACTGCAAGGAGTAGTTCATGGATAAAGCAGTGAGACTGCGACCCTCCGACTCGGATTCTGAACTCTGTGAAGAACGTCGACATACCCTCGTTCTAAACCGAGATCCGACGTGCATGCCTCCTCCTTTTCGGCCAGGAAAACGTCGCACTGCACGTGACGAAGTTCAAAGATACTGGTTGGATAAGATAGTGGTTGGAAAGGGACTTTTTTCTGCTTTTCCCGTTTTGTTCGCCGCTTTATATATGGGACCACACAGGAGATTTCAGTTCTGTCTCTGTCTCCGCCCTCAATTTCCAAAAATCCATGGCGCACCCCGTTTTGTCGCATTCGAGGCCCCTTTCCGCGCTTTAGTCACTCCTACCGGAAAGCAGTGCAGGGCGTGAGGTTGAGCATCACATGTATGAGCTTGGTGGGGGAGGGGCCTGCATTGCCCTGCAATCCAAGGTAACACGACATCCTACCCCGTTTGTCAGCAATTCGGTCGAAACCATGCAGCGATGCTCTTTGCACCTTGTCGAATAGGTTTCATTTTACGAACCTCTATCCTTCACTCCTGACATAACCATACCACTACGACGGTCCCACAGCTTAGTGCTATCAGAAAATCAACCTATCTGCTAGCTGCATGACAGTCAATTTATCTGCACTCAGGGTCTGATACAGCAATACAGACTCTGTTCTTGGGACGACAATTCAGGCCAGATCCCACTTGTAGTGCCTTCAACCATGGGTGGGTGTCCTTTTCTTGTAAAAGGGTGGGATCTCCTAACATTACCGCATCCTCTGATTCCATCAGGATTCGAGCTCGTGATCTAGTTGCCAACAGTGATATTTGTATATCATTCAGTCACATGGTTGGGTTTCGCTTGTCGTACATCTCAGGTTAAATAGTAAATACTTGATTCAGATTAATCTGAGCCATGTCAGGCATTCCAGAAGCAAAGAAGCGGCTCTTATCCGAAACTTCATCTGCATGATTCGGACTCAATCTGGGTCCCTCAGGTACATGTTCAGACACTTTGAAACATCTTAAGCTTAGCTGGATACCAGAGGCCAAGACAAAATGAGCTTGCAACATGGTTGACCCTCCATCTGAGCTTCTTGATGAAGATGATGTTCGCTGGAGCAACCTTAAAGTATATGTGTCTTCTATTTTTTTTCCAGTGTAAATTTGTTGCAGCACGCCTTGTCACAATCATTGTACTTTTCCTTGCCGTAACAACCAATAATTTAAACCATCAGTACTTCCAAGCCACTTTTTCCCAGGGCTTGAAATGCCCTGCGTGCCAAAAAACACGGAACAGCGTGGGCCTCCTTTTGGCTGGCATGGCCAGCCATTTTGCTCCAGCATCTGACCTTCCAAAGTCGGGTCGTCCATGCAGCAGCGCGGGACAGAAAACCGGTCCGCTCATTTATTGTGACAAATATACTGGCGAATTAGTTTTGCAGAAAATTAGTAGCATTTTTTAAACGTTTCTTCGCAGATTTACCGGGCGGTACCCTCTTTCATAACAGATATTAAGTTATTAACCTGTCCGCCTGGCCTGAGGTAAGCACTCCAAGGTCAATGGGTCATCTGTTGTTGGTATCGTTTTTCTCCCAGTCCAAAACTCTGCTGGTCTCACCTCTGTTGGGCCCCGGAAGGCCCTCGACAGCTGGTGGCCGGTTGCTGCATTCTCACATTTGTGAAGTAGTTGACAATGGGCGCCAGCCTACGGGCTGTGATTCTGCACCCCCATTTCCCGCTCTTGACTTCTTGTAACACACACACACACACATGGTGGCATGGCCTGCGCCGAGATCAGACGTCCACATGATTTGCATGGCAGCAGCCAATCGGGCACCCTTAGCCCACACAAAGGAAAAAAAGAATCGGCAACGGCTGTGGTGCTTATGGGGGCACACTCACTCATCGCGCTTCTTTTTCATTTTCCCATTGAATGTCGCACCATGGTCGTAGACGACAAGTACACAGTGCATGTGGGACCTGGCCCCAGGACCAAGATCCTACTTAGCCGGATTCTCCATCTCCAGACTGATGGCCAGAAACAAATAATCCGTGCAAGTCCCCAACAGCAGGACCTCAATTCAGCGGATTCTCACCAAAAGAGGCCTTGAAAACAATGGTTCCATTTTTTTCTGAAAAAGAAGAAGGAAAAAACAGTTTTGCCGGTCCATATTCTTGAACCACCAGTATGAGCCCCCCTCCTAAACTTCACCCCTATACAAGGGCGCCGTGCTTTCCATCTGGCTGGTTCTGTTTAGCTTGTTGGGCGCGAAGTACTCAATGACATCCAGAAGATAAGTGAACAATGAGGCTGTTGGGACTGAGACCCCTCAAACCTCTCAAATAGCACCGAGGAAAAAAATATCAGCAGCCAAAAAAAAAAAAAGAAAGAAGAAAAAAAAAAGATTAACAGCATTCCCTCCTTACCAGAACCTCTTTGGAAAATGGTGAGTGATGGAACAAAGCAAACTGGCCTTCATCCTACAGTGCAGTAATTCTATGAAGGGTGATTTTCAAGGAGAGACACAAAAACAGATCCCACTCACTCAACAGCAAAAAAGAAGATCTGGCATACTCAGGGGGAGGCGGAGGGGGAACAGGGAGAGATAGATGTCGTTATTTGGGTTGCTGTTCTTGTCAGGCAGAGAGATTGCATTTCTTATTTAGGTTTTGATATTTTCCTACCCATGTGGCAGAAGAGCTCATTCACAGATAGTGAAATTCTTTTTCGTTTACTTTTTCTCACTTTTCTGGCAAAACCAGTCCCAGGTGGTTTGTGTGATCTTTCTACTGCATGCGAATGCAGACGGAGGGGAACAGATCTTTCTACTGAAACTTCCTCAGGAACGGACGGTTGAGAAGGATCTGGCAATAAATAGTAGCAGTGAAATCAGGTAGTCGAAGAACATCCAAAATTCTTTCACCACCTTCACAGAACTCACATCATTCTTTTGTGTCTGATAGGCTTTGAAGTTTGAACTCATGGCCTGTTTATCAACAGTGGCAGGGGTGCACTATTCAGCCACCGGGCAGACAACGTACATAAGAACGATGGTCATTACGCAAGCAACCATATAACAAACTACCTCCACTCGGCTCGATCATACGAGCTGCACATGGGGCAATGCTGGAGAAGATCCGAGAGTGGGAGAAAGATGAGATCATGGAGCCGAACGCTATGAGACCGGCCATCCACCGCACTCTCACTCCATGCACAGACCAGATGATCCACACCCATAAGAGCACAGGTGAGATGTAACTCGAAGGTAGTATCTGCCAATCAACTCAATTACACATACTTGTCTTTGTACAAGAAGGTGCAGCTAAGGATTCCAGCAAGCTCTCTCAGCTATGGTCACTCGCCACGAGGCAGACAACATACATAAGAAAAATGGTCATCAGGCAAGCAACCATATAACAAACTACCTCCACTCGGCTCGATCATATGAGCTGCACATGGGGCAACGCTGGAGAAGATCCGAGAGTGGGAGAAAGATGAGATCATGGAGCCGAATGCTATGAGACCGACCATCCACTGCACTCTCACTCCATGCATAGACCAGATGATCCACACCCACAAGAGCACAGGTGAGATGTAACTCGAAGGTAGTATCTGCCAATCAACTCAATTACACATACTTGTCTTTGTACAAGAAGGTGCGGCTAAGGATTCCAGCTCTCTCTCTCTCTCTCTCTCTCTCTCTCTCTCTCTCTCTCTCTCTCTCTCTCTCTCTCTCTCTCTCTCNTCTCTCTCTCTCTCTCTCTCTCTCTCTCTCTCTCTCTCTCTCTCTCTCTCTCTCTCTCTCTCTCTCTCTCTCTCTCTCACTCTCTCTCTCTCTCAGCCCCACTTCTCTCTTCCTCACCAACTCCTCTCTCTCTCTGAATACTCTCCTCGACTTCCACTCCCTTGCAACATCATGGTGGACCTGGCTATGGCTACTGCTCTCTAAAGGCGCCCAGCGCCGTAGACTACTACTACCAGAGTCCGCGCAACAGCACAAGTCCCAATATCTTCCAACGGCACACTTTGCGGGAACCCAAAATGGTGCAATAGCACTACGGCATGAACGCACAAGTGAATATGGAATATGTGTCAACAGCTTCCCCAGCTGCTGGACTTCCGTACTTCATAGTTGGCCTTCCGGACTGCAGCAACCAGTTATGTGTCCGGCAAGTGCGCGTACTTCAAGTTTGGTGGGACTTTGCTGCTGCTTCTGCTCTCGCTAGCGTTCACCGCTCGTGCTGCCATTTGCCTGCCATGCTGCCCCTCTGCCCTCCTGCGCGTGTATCTTGTTGCTGTCTGCCTTGCTGTGTTGGCCACCTTTTTGTGAGGTTGAAGGCTTGATGCAGATTACGACGACTCAGCACATCATCATGATGAGGGGATTCTGCGGACTGTCAAGCCCTCGGTAGTCTGATGAGACCGTGTGAAGTCTGAGAAAACTGTCTGTAACAAACTAAGTATTTTCCTTATCTTCCTTCCTACTGTGGTTTTGCACGGTGGACCGATGGTACCATTTCTGTCCTGTTTGAACATCCTTCACGAACTTTAAGCTGTGTCTTTTGGATGGTTTCATTGTCGCCACCTCGTAAGAGGGGCTGAAGCAGATTATGCGCGCAGCATATATCATGACGGGATTCCGCAGACTGTCGACGGTTCAGCCTTCTGACGAGTCGGTGAGGAAAAAATCTATAACATCCTTGTCCTTTCTTTTCCTGCTGCAGTATTAAATGAGGATGTCATTTCTGTCCTCTCCGAACACCGTTCACACACAGAGCTCTGACTTTTGAGTGGTTTAGGTGGTTATGATGCAATTTCATACCTAAGCTTGCTTTGATGCATGGATTGTGAATCACTGGATATGTTTCCGGGCTCTTGGTGGCGCCACTCAGCTGCTCACACACACAGCTCTGGCAACATCCCAAATACACACAGACACAATGTCACACACTTGCATGCAGTGCGCACATACACACACCTGCTCGTCTGCCCATTTTTTTCAGCAACCCGGCCCCTGACTGGCCTCTTATGCCAGTCTCTAGAAGTCTGCTCTGCCAGTGAGTACTGACTCTACTCAGGACCCTACGTCATTCTTATTTGCCCTGCTCTTGTCCTCCCGCCATTATCTCCTCTCCCTTCCTCCCATCCTCGCAAGTAGGAGGAGGGAATAGGAGTAGAAATAGCAAGAAAAATATGCGGATTTAAACCACAAGAGCACGGCCCCAGCCTTGCAGTCCGAAAATTGTTGCCACAAGAAAACAATGCCGAAACGTCGAACGCCGGGCCCGCTGTTGATAAATTCAATCGGCAGCCGCGTTTTCGTTTCGCGCCTCCAGAAGTTGAGGTGTCAGACGCGCGGCCCAGGTGCCCATGTACTGGTGCTTTAAGAGAGCAGCAAAGTGCAATTAAGGAGAAGGAGAGGAGAGAGTAGTGCAGATAGCCAGGGAAATCGTTTTCTTTTTTTCCATTTTTTTGAGAGAGAGGAGCGGCAGCAGAAAGAAGTATGGAACAGGAAGGTAGAGGAGGAGGTCAAAAAGGGTAAGAGCTGACAGTTAATCTTTCCAAGAGGAAGCAATTGCAAGGAATATGAGCGAGAGCGATGGACAGAAATCCGAGTTGCAAAATCACGAAGTAGTCCAGATAGTCATGTACCAAGCAGAGAGCACAAATGTACCAAGATACCATCCAAATAAGAGCAATACAATGAACCCGAGTGCCGATGCCGACGCTCTCTGGTCACACCAACACTATATCCAATGTCGCCGCTACTGTCTAGCGCCCAGCGCCCAGCCTACACTACTCAGCCTATCTATTCTATCTACATTCATGCGACTGGATCACATCGAGGTTGAAGACCAATGTACGTGACGTCATCACCAAATGTCGACCGCCAGCATACACCAGGTACGTTCTCTCTCCTCCCCTCATCACACCCTGTCTCCCCTTTGCATGTGCCTCCTACCCGAAGACCACCACCACATTCACCTGCACCCGCACGCTCGGCCCGACTATGGCCGCCGTGCGCCCACAGCCACCGCAGTGCCCTCTCACCTCTTGCGCCCGTGTGCGCCCTGGCCTGGTCGCATAGCGCAGCTTTGCATGGCGTAGCAGCAGCGTGGCCGCATTGCCTGCTCAGGCCAGAATGCCACTGCCTGGGCAGGCCACTTTCCTTTATAGAAAGTGCGGCTGTGTCTGCCTGCTGGCTGGGGAAGTTTCCAGTAGCTTCCAGTTGGGCCCCAGTGTCTGCGCCCAGGCCCACTTCTGCTGTTACGGGCCTGGGCCCCTTACAGTTGGGCACATCCAGGCAGCCATCCAGGCTTCAATTGTTTGCCGCATTCTCATTTGCTCGTTGAGGTTGTGTGACGGCAATGCTGCTTTCTCATTCGTTCGCAGCTACTGCGTGATGTGTCGACCTCCCAATATGTCTGCCCAGGGCACAACCAACCGTGGCCCTGGGCTCAACTGTGCAGCTCAGTTGTTGCTTCTGGATAGAGCCAGGAAAGGCTCATGTTGCTTTGAAACCAACTGGCGTGCTGCAACTGTCTGATACCCCACATATGGAAAAATGTCGATAAGAGGCCTCACATGGATATTCAGGCCCGCCTTCACTTAGGGCGGGCACGAGGCTTGCTGGGGGCCACGGCCCAGAACACTTGTATGTCTGATAAGGACCCCCCGAGGGCTCATTCCTCGCACAATCAATGATGTCAGAGATCGGGAAAGGAGGTAAGAGTAGAGGCCACAGGTACAAACAGGGGCAGAGCGGTGGTACATCCTTCCAAAAAGGAAGTAATCAATGCCATTGCCATATTGGGGAGAGGCGTTGAGTGTGTACCATTGATGTAAGGGATGCTGTACCCGGCTTACAGCTTTCATAATTAGCAAGCGGACCCGGCGCAACGACACCTTGCCCCAGGTCCAACCCTGCCTATACACAGATACGACCCGGCGGCCCCATATGGGTACTCTTTCTGGATTCGCTTGTTAGGATCCTGGTTTGACTGAGGTGTGGTTATGTTAACCTTGCTAGGGAGGGACAAGTTTCAGACAAGGGAATAATACAATACTTAGGCTTAAACTTAGGAACATTTTGTTTCGAACACATGACCTTTGGCGTACGTCTGGCTCAAGCGTAGGTAACTTTGTACCCTATTCTGCCTTTCCGTCGATCTTGATGACAGTTCGAATTTGACTTGTTTTGTATGGCTTTGCAGGCCTCCTTTGAAGGTCACATTTTTTTCTCTTGCCGACGGTTCGACTCTGGTCTTGATGTAGGTCTGTATGATGGCTCCGGACGCGTTGTTAGTGATGCTTTTTTCCCCTCTGAGGTCTGTTTCTGCGTTGGTCCAGTATATATACGGAGTCGTCGATCTTCATGACACACTTGCAACGACGGCAAGACCCTTGATGATGGCTGCTGGTTGGCGGGCCAGCCGAAACTAGTAGGGTCCATCCGCTGTGCTTCATCGATATATTTTTTCAAGTCGCGTTCGGGAGTTATTTTTCATCATGCGTGTTGCGTCTTCTCTCTCTTTTCTCCCCTCGACCCTCTTGTTTGGTGTGGCCTTGTCCTCTCTATCTCTTCTGTCCTGCCCTGATGGATGGTTGTTGATGCCTCTCCTTCTGTCGATGAATGATACTAACGAAGTTGTTGTGTATTCACATCTACACACTGTTGGTTGAATGTGCGCGGGGGTCTTCTCGCCTCCCTCCGACGAGCGCTCCTATGCACTTGCATTCGAACTCGGGGCCTGTATTTAAGCAGAAACAATGGCGATGTATTCGACTTTGTTCTTTTTTTTCTCTCTCCCAGAAGATCCATTCTTTTTTCTTCTTCTTCTTTTTTCTTTCTTTTTTTTTTTGGAAAAATTGCTCCAATCTATTCGTGGGGATCAACACGTGCTGGGAACCGGGCCCAGTGTCCCTTATAATAGGAATAATAAGAATACAATCAGAAGATCCATTCTAATTATCCATGTATCTGGATTGAGCTTTCAGCCTGTGTTACGAGACTGAGGCAGTCCAGCAACCGAGGTGTGAACGGACAAAAGAAAAAAAAGATTGGAACGACGCCAAAAAGATACCGAAACTACACCAGGGTTTCAACTATGGGCCTCGTTCCACTGCTCACCAAATGTGCAAAATGAGAATGAATCTTTTCCTAGAAAATGCGAAGATACACGACCATAATTTTGTGTCTTTTGCGCATATGGTGAGCAGTCGAGCTCGTGGATGTTCTTTCCATGCAGCAGGGCTGCCATTGGCGGTGTATCTTTCCACATTCCAGCGGAAGATTCCTTCTCATTTTGCACATTTGGTGAGTAGCGGAGCAAGGCCCATTGGCTTGCGTCTTGATTCAAGCTCCAGTTTTCCAGATTTCGCTAGTGGACCGGCGGCATAGAAAAGGTAGGGGAAAAAAAAACAAAGAACGGGAACGACGTCAGTGGCGGACTGCTATGTAGCCGTATTCGAATGTGCCGCACGAGCGACTATGCCACAGAGGATGTCCACAAGCCGAGAAAATGGGATATTTCCTTGGGCCCGGCCCCTCTCCCGACCGTTTTCCCGACACCAGTGCCCGGGGCTCGTGGGAGCGTCACGCGAGACCTGGCTTTCCCTTTATATATATAGATATAGATATAGAAAGAAAAGTCTCTTTGGAAAAAGAAAAAGACAACTACTAAATGCATACAAGTCATAACACATGAGCATAAACAAGACAATAGACAAAATACAAGGTGTAGATGCACTGAAAGATGAACAATTGTGCAATCATCCCATGGTTCAGTATACGGATGTGGTGGGCCTTACACCTTCCAGAATACAGAATGAAATGACCGTTTCATCAAGACGTGGTGGGCCTAACAATCTTTTGAAATATAACACATAACTGGATAGATAATTTTATTTTTTTCCCCCCTTCCCTTGCAACGGCCTTGAGATATCATTATTGAACTGGCTGGTCCCGGGTAATTCAGAATGATTGTATTCTGGTTATCTGTATGTACCTGGATTCGAACTTGGGTCTGTGTTTCAACAGTTCGTGGGCATACCTATTGAGCTATGCCTGTTGTTGTTGAGGCAATCATTTGAGGTCCCCAGAGAACTTCTCAGATTTATTCTCGCCTTCTGCTATGGCAATAGTAGACAACCAATGGTCTGGACATGCAGCCTAAGTCAGAAAACAACAAGGATTGTTAATTTGTTATTGTAACTATTCTCAGAGCATAGACAGGCTAGAAATGTATGGATATCTGGTGGTCCTCAGCGGACTGAAGAGGCAGGTCTCAGCTTATTTGTC
>BFEA01000349.1:748318-758621 GCA_003427395.1 Chara braunii | reverse complement strand
CTCTCTCTCATTGGTCTCTCTCTCTCTCTCTCTCTCTCTCTCTCTCTCTCTCTCTCTCTCTCTCTCTCTCTCTCTCTCTCTCACGAGAGGAAGATTCATTCTCTTTGGAAAGGTCTGATTTCGTTTGTTTTTTTTGTTTTGTTTTTTTGCAAAATGTTGAATGTTTTTTTTTTTGTTTTTTTTTGTTTTTTTTTGTTTTTTTTTTGTCCTACCGGTTGTCCGAGGCTTGGCAATAAAGTTCGAGGCTCGGGAATGACCGGGCTACCGGTAGCCTGAGCCACGGGCCTTAACAACCGGTAGGTACTGGTGGTTTAAGGACCAGGGCTCTTCCGATGAGGGACGTGAAGACATTGCCCCACCTTCCTAATTTGTTGATTTGTTTGGTCAGCATGTTCTGGCCCATTTGGGGCGCTAGACCTTCTCTTGTCATGAGTGCACCAAGGTACCGGGTGGGGGTGTCTAGCGTCTCCCAAGCCATGGCTGCTTCCTCTCCTTGTAATAGAAGGGGGTCCTCATCTGATAGCCACCATCCTATTGTCTTCTCCCAATTGATCTTCATTTCCGAGGTCAGTCTGAAAGCTTCCATTGCCTTAGCCAAAGTCCTCAACGATGAGTCGGTAGCTCTAATCAAGACAGTTAGGTTGTCCACAAACATGATAGCTGTGGGGAAATCTATTTGGTGAGCTGAGCCTATGTTGGTGGTAGAGAGTCTGTGGATTGATGGGTCCTTGCGTACGAATGATGCAATAGCTTCCATTTCAAACAAAAAGATTGATGGGGCCAATGGATCCCCTTGTCGGACTTAGCGGGAAATCAGGTAGCAGTCCGACAGAAGGCCGTTGACTTGGATACAGCCCGTTGCATCTTTATACAGTATCCGGCTCCATTTTCTGAAATTTGGTCCAACTCCCATTTTTTTCACGCTAGCTTCCATGAAATCCATCCAAGTTGACTTGGTCATAGGCCTTTTCAAATTCAAAGAAGAGTATAGCAACATTTATTTTCCTCTCCCTGATCTTCCTTACCGCCTCATTTAGTGTCAATACGTTATCTAGGATGTATCGGCCTGGGATGAAGCCTTTCTGATCAATGCGGAAGCATTTATTTGTGATTTGGATGAGTCGGTTGGAGAGGGCCTTAGCCAGGATTTTATATGGAAGTGCTAGGAGTGAGATTGGCCTATAGTTTTTAATGTCTTCTTTGTCGCCTTTTTTATAAAGTAGTGTAACCACACTGCTGCTGAGTAAGTTACCGAGCCCCCCCTTAGTCCAGCTGTCGTTGTCATAGTTTAGCAGGTCCCCTCCTAGAAGGGCTCAAAATTTTTCCCAAAATTCTTTCGTTAATCCGTCGATCCCAGGGGTCTTACCGTTATTCATGCCCAGTAAGGCTAGGTGTAGCTCCTCAATCGTGATTGGTTTGTCTAGTGCCTCGGTTTGTTCGAGTGTTATTGTTCGTTCCAAATAGTGAAGCATTTTTTGTCTTGCCTCCCTTGTGCTGGGAGGTATCGGTATAGGGGTCTTTGAGTGATAGAGGACCAATTAGAGGTCCTTGTAGAAGTTTTTGACTATCTTTAACATCCCTTCGCTGTCTGATGTCACCGTCTCTGAGCCCATTGTAGGTCTCAAGCCTTCTACTGTGTTAGCTCTTGAGTTGGCCTTAATTCGGGCAAAGAAGTGTTTTGTCATTGAGTCACTGAGCTCATATTCGCACATTCTGACTCTTTCTTGTAAGCCTTTTAAATCCCACCACCTCCAAATAGCCAGTTCCTCTCGTGCCTTCTCAAAGATGTCATTATACAATGGCGCAGAGGGGTTATTTATCAAGTTGGTTTCAACCAGTTTTAAAGCAAATTCTAGAGATTGTCTCCTTTGCTTTCTTATGGACGCGAGCTTTCTAGAGATTTTGGCCGCAGTGATTGAGAGGGTGGAGTAGCTTTTTTGGAACCACTCCCACCGGGACTCTGTACTCAAGCGTGCAGACCTCTGTCCCATCCAGCAGTCACATACCTCCTTTTGGAAGGTTTGGCTAAGTAGGATGAAGTTGTTAAGCGTGTGGAAACAGGCACCCTTTTTGACAACTCGGTCAAAGCATAGCACTAGCTCTATTGGTTTGTGGTCCAGCCCTATGTAAGAAGCCAGAGGTAGTACCTCCGCACCCTTGACTGCCCCCACCATTGTACCTGACACCAAGAAATAATCAATTTGTGAGAAGGCAGTGTGATGTGCATGATTTTTCTTGACCAGGGTGAATGTTCTTTTGGTGGGGTGTAGGGTTTTGTATGGTTTTACCAGATTGTGGTCCAATATCAGTTCTTGAATCGGTATTGCTTTTGCTGAATTGACATTGTTGGAGGACCGAGATATACGGTCTGTTGTCGGGTCCATGGTGGCATTCCAGTCGCCCGCCAAGATACAAGGGGTCAATGGTGGAATCAAATTTCTAAGATTTGTCAGAAAGGTCATTCTCTCCGTCGTCGAATTTGACGCATATATGTTAATCAACACGAATTCCTCTTCTTTCCATTTAAGGTGTAGTAGGCACCATCTTCCTTCAGCCAGATCAACTTTCTTGTCTAGAATTGAACCCGCTTTGTATACGCGAGAGGATTTGGGAATCGGGATTGCGGTCCCTTTGGAGCTTGTGGAGGGGTCTGCTGACCATATTTTGTCTTTTAGGTCTCCTAGTTTCCTTGCCAGGAATGAGCGGAACTGGTTGTCATTTCTGCATTTCTCTTTCTTGGAAATGCAGCAGGAAAAAAACAGGTAACTAACGAGTCTAGCTCAGTTGGTACACCCATGAACTGTTGAAACATGGACTAAGATTCGAACTTGGAATCCACGTACTATGATCAAATAATGAACAGACTACAATCATTCTGAACTGAACTAAATAGGGTCAGTCAGTGCAATGGGATGATATCTCAAGGCCGTCGCCTTATTTTTGAACCACCTGTATTCTTGGCCCAGCTATCGAAGTCGAGCCTCCTAGCACCCTGCGCACCAACCGAACCGCTAGTGCGCGTTATTGTTTTCCTTTTTGCGGCGGCCTCCAGCCAATGTGGTCCGGTAGCCCGAGGCCCAAATGCCGCGGTGTGTTAACGGGGAAACACTGCGGCCGATGTACGGGCCAAGTACTGATGGTTCAAGGGAGGAAGAAAGGGCAGAAAGAAGGGGGGGGGGGGGAAGGAAAAAGCTCCCTATGGTCTTGCCTCCATTCTATTTTGGGAGCAGCAACTTGTTTCCTTCTGCACCAGCAAATCGGAAAAGTACGTGGCAATCCACCTCCACACGCTTCCCCTCATCACGGCTAAAGGAACCTCCAACAACTTTTACTACTTCCACTTGCGAGGATTGACTGTCGGACAAGCCCGTGCAAACGTACAGACCGCTTCCCTAACATTGAAAGTCCTTCCAAAAAACAGGGTGAAGCCTGCGGCATCCTGCCTGATAATATCTTGCAAAGTGCGAACAGCTATTCCTGAAGCTACTAAGGTTGAATGGTTAATCCATCAACTGTTGGTAGCCACCTGAGTTCCAATCCTGGTGCAATTAGATAAACAAGCAAATGCCCGTGGCATCGGGTCACGGGAAAATGAAGGAAAAACACATCGCCAACATCAGACACAGTTTGGCCCTTCTGCCAGGCAGCACCATATAGGAGGGGTTCCTATGTAGGCCTTGATCAGCCAAGTTCCCATCGAGTTGTCTTGCCTCTTGATTAGTTTATCGCGAAACAGTGAAAATGAGATGATCAAGGAAATAAATCGGAATGGAAATTCAGGAAAACCTTTTCAACAAGGAGGGGGGGGGATCGCAGAAACTGCCTGAAGGAGGAGCGCTTAGACAGCATACAGGACGCAACCACAAAGCAAGACAAGAAAGGCAAAATGGAGCGAGATGTATCATGTCATAAACGTCCACATGAAAGCTCGCGGATTCATATGCATAGAACATAAACCATAACCTTTCATCCGCATATGTCTCCCTTGCTCATCATCTCCTCCCTTCTAATCCCATCCCCCTAGTCCTTTGCCCTGACACCGTCGTCAATGCACTCTCCTCATCTAAATACAGACAACGCAGGATCTCTCTACGCGTTTCATCCAACCAAGCTAGCGGAAGCCTCAGGAGGTTGAACTCCCCTGAGCCCTTCTGTCGATCTGAGGTTCCTACTCCTTGTCCCTGCTAGTAGAAATATGTTCCTACTCCTGCGCACGCGCTGGGTAAGAACCGAAGTTGCCTCTCAGTTGTCGCATCCAGCGGCCGTGACATCCGTTGTCGTGTTTTCAAGTTGCCTCGCTGATCTTTTACTGAGTCTTCGTGTGTCACTGGTAATCTTTTGTGCACCTAACCTGTATTTTTCTCTACATACATCCGAAACAAACAAAGAAACAAAGCACTTACAAAGAACAAGAATTCAAGATTCCCCAACTGCGGTTCGTTTCGTCTCCTTACCTCCCCATATCCCCAAAACCCCGCCCGTATACGGACGGGACCCCCTACTCGATTATTGACGTCCGCATTCGCAGCGAAGTTCCTTTCGGCGGATTGTTATAAGCCAAATTCTGTACCTCACGACTTCACGTACCCTTCAGATTAAAGCCCGATGTAAGTCCCGAAGTGTGAATCCTGGCTGACTACAGAAATGGGGGTCCGTTTTGAATTTTTGAGGTCCATCTGCATGCATCTTGCATATGGCCCCGTTCTTGTTCAAAGTAGTCTCGTGCGGCCGATTAGCGACCAC
This sequence comes from Chara braunii, assembly GCA_003427395.1. NCBI lineage: Eukaryota > Viridiplantae > Streptophyta > Charophyceae > Charales > Characeae > Chara > Chara braunii. The sequence goes on along the minus strand of BFEA01000349.1, from coordinate 753,878 downwards.
GGGGGAATTTCAAGAAACAGTTTTCAGTGGACAGCATTTTCAATTTTTATTTTCATCACTGGGCGCGTGCTGCCATTTTTGAATTCTTGCTTGCTATGCAAACTCGCTTCCTACTTTGCGCGCGCACGCCAACTTCCTTTCTTGATGTCCTTTGTCTCCATGTACCCCTTGGTCTTCCTCTACACCCTTCGTCCTATCCTCTCCTTGCCCTTCAGCGCGATTGATTGGTTGTCAGTTGGGTTGGTCGGATCAAGCGGTAAGGGGGAACTTACGCTCGTGGCTTGAACGATCACCCCAAGTGAACGAAAATTTTCATCGTCCCGCCTCCTTACCTTCCGGAACCTTCTTCCTTCTCTCCTCCTCATCTACACCCCTCGCTGCCCGCCTTGCACGCTGGAGCTCCGCCGCCTTCTATGCTATAAATTTGTGCAGCTCCTTTCTCTCCCTCTCTTTGAACTCGGTTGCAATGTTGTGCGAGCTATGCACAAAGACTGCGGGGCCGAACAAGCTCGACGTGCCAAAGGAACGGGCGGGGAGACGGTGTGGGTTGGAATTAGCGATAGACTCGGGGTAAGGTTGTCTGAGAGACTGAGTGGTGGTGGCGACGGGAACGCCGCCAGCAGCAGGGCTTTGTGGCTATGGCTGGCTCGCGTTCGGTCGGGTTTAGTGGTCGTGCACGTGGAGTGTCGGTGGTGTTACAGTTTTGAATCGCGAGGGACTCGTTTCTTCTCCATCGCTGCTTTGTCCATTTGTTGTATACGCTATTAGTTTTTTTATTTTTATTTTTATTTTTTTTATTTTTTTTAAACACCCCCACCAGTGTTAGTGATGCTGATAAGAGCAGACACCACTAGCACCTGGGGAGAGGCTCCATCTATTGGTGGGGAGTATCACCTGCTGGAAAGCGGGTCCAGCGTCTCTTTTACAGATTGAGTTTATAATACATGAAGCTCCTGCCAGCATTGATTGCCCTGGAAACCCAGGGGATTAACTGAGCAGGAAGGGGGAGAACCTCTTCGCCCAGAACCGCACGCCAGATCCTTGCAGTTGCACACTAGTTCCTCCCTTCCCCTATCAGTCGAAATTGCCTTGATAATGTAGTTAACTTGCTCTCGTCTTTTCTCGACACTTCCTTTGTCCCATGCCTGCTCCCCCTCCTTCCCTAGCTCCCGTACCTTCTGCCCCCTCTTCCTTTGTCCCATGTCTACTCCCCCTTTCCTCTTTAGCTCCCATACCACCTCAAATCCACCAAACTATTGGTGGGGGGGGAGAAGGGGTCAGGGAAGTTATCCGTTGTTCTCATTGGAATTGTGGAGCCCACCTTGGTCCACTCGTGAAAACTCAGTCGATAGTCTTTGCTCAAATTTTCCTCCTCTTGGTCTTTCCCTGTATTCCTTTTCACCCTCCCTATCCTTCCCCCTCTTTCCCCCCGAGCCATTTTGCGCAGAAGTCCTGCACTTTTTGGTATGTTTCCTGTTGTGTGTGCGTGTGTCGAATTTGGACTTTGACTTCTTCCCAGTGGGTTGTTAACTCTGTTTGGATTTGTTGTTGTATGCTTTCAGTGAATCTGGGTCCTTCCAGTCCCACCCTTCCATCTCGTATGTACAACGGCGTTTCCAAAGCGCCCATAGCACCACCTTACGTCCCAGTTAAAAAATGTTTCCGGTGAAGTCATCCTCCTGTTCTGCAGTCCATGTTTCTAATAACAATGCTCGCCAATCCCATTGCCAGGGTATCGTTACTTCCATCTGGTCCCAGACCCTGTCCCACCAGCGCCAGAGCCAGACCGCTCCTGGACATTGCAGGAAGATATGTTCTATGGTTTTTGGCCTTTTCCTGGATGAAAAGGAATCTGAGCAGAGTTTGCACCAGGGCAGGGCCCGCCCACTTTGTTCCAAGGATGTCTTGTCTATTAGTTGGTAGGCAGCGATGTTCTATCTGCCATTGGAGGGAAGCCAATTTCGTAGGTTTCGCCTTAACTAGTTTGAACCATTTTACCCTCCGAAGTGATTCCTTGCTAATGTTCAGGTGCTTCATCCATCTAGCCTCAACCTGATCACGTAGATTAGTCATTGGACGGAGTAATCTATATGTTGATTTGACTGTTATGCTGTGTAATTTTCTGATGCATTTCTTGCCCCTTCCGAAGGGAGAGGTCCATGTCCACTCCATTGAGTCTAACGGCAGTTGAGTGATCGGGGTGTTTGGGAGGAAGGCCACCCATTTATCTCCATTTTCCAACACTCTGATACGTGATAGTTCCTCTTTTTGGAAAAACCTTGTTGCTTCTGGCACGGTGTCAGGACTGGTGGGTCCCGAATGATTTCCCGTCACTCGAGAGACTGTATATGACCAATTTGTGCACGGCAGAGAAAACCGGAGGCAGGAATGCTGGAAAGAGCGGAAGCATGGGCATGGACAGTAGGAAGCCAGAGGCTGCCCAGAGTCGTCGGGGCCACCAAACTAGAAAGGGGTTGTCTAAGCAGGAAGCGGCAAAAGGACTGTGAGAGAACAGCAGGGGCGACTCTTTCCCCAAGGACGGAGAAGGGCCGCCGGGAAGTCGATAGTAGCATAGGAGGTGTGCAGCAAGGGAAGGAAGGAAGTGGGAAGGGACAGGGCGCAAGGCGCTGACGCGACGCGGCGGTAAGAGGGTCAGGGAGACCACAGGGTAGGTGGGAGCCAGCACCCGGAACGGAATAGCATGCGGGACGCAATAGGAGCAGGGGGCTGAGGTCGCTGTAAGGCGGAAGGACGTCAGGAACACCTAGGAAAGACGTGGTACAGGTGGGGCAGGAGTGTCGGGGACCACATGGGATCGAAGGACGGGGCAGTACCAGCAAGACAAAGTGTCGGGGACCATGCGGGACCAGGGGACGGCGTGGTGCCGGCAGGGCAAAGTACCGGGAACCGCGTGAGACCAAGGGAAAGACGTAATGCAGGCGGACCGAAGCGCCAGGCACCGCGGGGGCCCAGACAAAATGGCGGCACCAGTAGAACCACTAACAAGACGGGTATCGACGGTATAAAGTGTCGGGAGCCGCCAGCGGGGGCTGAAGGTCGGAGCCATCGGTGGAATAATCGGCGAACAGCCCAAGGAGGAGGGCGCGCGAGAGCGGGTCGTCAACGGAGATGACGCCGGAAAAAGGGGAGGGGCTAGGAACGATAAGAAAAAGAGGAGAAGTCGGGCGCTGGCGGAAGTTGTCAACGGAACGGAGGAGACGGGCGTGAGACGAGAAAGACGGAGGGTACCCGGGGTGACCGAAGGGGACCCTGGATCAAGTGCGACAACGATAAAAGTAAAATAACATAATATCAGGTGGACGGGACCGCCCAGGCCAGGGGTCCGGATGAAAATGATGAGTGTCGCCGCGGCAAGCGCCGACGGGGGGTGCCGAGGGGAAAAGAGGGGGGGGGATAGAGGTAGAGGAGGCCGGCCAACATTCCGGGTTATTCCGGACCAGCCAGGCCAAGAAAAATGAAGTTCCGAATGCTCCACGTGGAGAGAAGGCTGGCTGGAGAAAATCGGAGCAAGGGGGTTTCAAACTGGAAGCGGCGGCAGCAAAAAGGAGTCTCCTTGGACCCCGGGGGTGCCACTACTGCAGTCCGAGGTGTAACGGCCAGATGTCGGCTGCAAAATCAGACCTTGGGTAGGGTCCAACAGCTAGAAAGAGGATTGGACACTTGGCCCAACAGAAATAAGGGAGGAAGGAGAGAAAAAGGGGGAAAATGAGACAAAGGAGGAGGAATGAGTGGAGGAAAAAGTGCCGCCGGGTTGGGACTGCAGCGGTAGGAACTGGCAAGTCTCAATGATGACCTCAGCCCTCCTAGATCCTAGGAGGGCAGTGCGGATTGCAGAGATAAGGTCCTTGGGGCATTATCTCTGCAATATCTGAATTTTAGCAGCAAAAAAAAGGGAAAATGTTGAGGTGAGTTGGCCGGCTCATTTTTGGGCCTTGATCTGAATTCTGATCTTGCGGAGGAGGAGATCTAGCCGTTTTTTGTGGGCTGACACAAAACGGCTAGCTCCGGAATGAGTTGGCAGCAAAATGGAGGGAAAACAAAGAGAGGAACAAGACAAAACTGCGAATTTGGCCCAAGGTCTGGGCCAGGTACATCAAAAAAATTGAAAGTAGGAATAAAAGACTCAAATTTGGAGCAAGGGGGGCTTGGGAGTAGCTCGGAATGGTGAAAACCATGGATCTCAGCCAAATCCAAGGCTGAGATTTGTGCCGCCACTTGGGAAAATGTAACGGCCTACTCACAAGAGGCCTAGACTAGAAAAAAACGAAAAACGGGCCTCTAGGCCCTCAAATTTTGGTAAAGGCTGCATTTGGGGTAGTGGTACCCAAAAGGCAGCACTTTTTGAAGTAAAAAGAGGCCGGGGTAGGCCAAGGGGTAGTCCGAGAGGGTACCAGCCTCTCGGACTGCATGTACCTAGCCAAAATGAGGCCCAGGTACCCCCGGAGAGGCCAAAACCGGAAACTTGGCCTTTGGGGTACCTCGCTCCACCTAGAGGCACTTGGAGGGGCCTAAAAGTTGGGCGGTGCACCTGTTCTAGCCTATATAAGCTGGAGGTGTAGGCCGCAACTCTCATTTGAGCATGAGAGGTGCCCATGCTGCCCAAATGAGTCCAGGAAAGAGTCTGAGTGGGAGAGAAGCAAGGGAGTGAGGGCCGGAGCTAGCCGGTAGCCTGGCTATGGTGGTAAGGCTGAGAAAGGTGACCTAGAAGCTAGGAGGGAGCAAGGAGAGTGGTCCGCCATAGCCCTCAGGCTGTGAGGTAGGAGGAGAGGCTGAAAGGGGTCCCCATAGCCCTTCTGGAGGGAAGGACTCCACAGCCTTAGAGGTAGGAGCCTGCCATAGCTAGAGGAGAGGTGTCAGGGAAGGAGGGGAGAGCCTGGGAGGGAGGAAAAGCCATACTCAAGAGGCTAGAACCAAGCATTGGGACTCCACTGCCTAGAGAGCAGCGAGAGGTGAGTGAAAGAGGGGGCAGGCCTCCTCCTCCTCCTTCTTCTTCTTCTTCTTCTTCGTCTTCTTCTTCTTCTTCTTCTTCTTCTTCTTCTTCTTCTTCTTCTTCTTCTTCTTCTTCTCTCCTTCTTCTTTCTTCCTCTTCTTCTTCTTCCTCTCCTTCTTCTTCTTCCTCTTCTTCTTCCTTTTCTTTTACTTCTCCCTCTTCTCCTTCTCCCCCTCCTCCCCTTGTCAAAACTGCGATTTTTGGTGATTTGGGAGGGTGTATGTGTTGCGTTTCACTCCGGGATACTTCGGAGATGTTTCCCCTAGTGTAGATGATGTCAAGCTTGTCATTTCGTTGATTTGGGTGCCTGGGGGTGTTTCACTGCATCTTGTGATACTTCGGTGATGTTTCCCCTAGTGTCGATGATTTCAAACTTGTCATTTTTGTTGATCTGGGTGCCTGGGTGTGTTGCGCTTCATCTTGGGATACTTCGGTGATGTTTCCCCTAGTGTAAATGATGTCAAACTTGTCATTTTGTTGATTTGGGTGCTGGGGTGTAAAGCGCTTCACCTTGTGATACTTCGGTGATGTTTCCCCTAGTGTAGATGA
>BFEA01000349.1:730037-743543 GCA_003427395.1 Chara braunii | reverse complement strand
TCTCTCTCTCTCTCTCTCTCTCTCTCTCCCCCCCTCTTTCTCTCTCTCTCCTCCTCTCCCTCTCCCTCCGTCTTCCTCCATTCCTCCAAAACCCTTTAACCCCTAACCCTCCTGTCACCCCTTCCCCCTCCATGGCATGTGACTAACCTCTACCCTCACCTGTTACATTGTCAGGGAACGAACGGAAAGGAACTTAGTCCTCACTTTGTGGAAAGCGAGGGCAAGGGAAGGGCTGCCGGTCCCTTGTACCACCAAGAAGCAAAGGATACGGGACTATCGAGAGCATTTGCGAAAGCAAAAAGGAGTGCTGATTTTGGACGAGGTCAATTTGACTCAACCATCCTCCCGGAATGCATGGCTGAGGCAATTGCATGGCTTGCCTGTGTGAAATGGAAGGGGACTCATAAGGGGAATCGGAAGGCAAAGGCGACCTAGGATTGCGGGAAGGGGCGATGTGTTGACCCCAATGGGGATTGTACTTGGTCATTTGTCTTGTGTGGTCTTGCGCAGGTGAGTAGCTAGGGACGATACGGACGGGTTGGACCCGCAGATGAGGACTAGGGTGGGAAATTGGCTAAGGAAAGGACTTGGACCCGGTCTAAGCCATGGATGCGGAATGAGTTGAGGCAGGGCGCTTGGGTGGATGGTTGATGCATGGACTTGGCTCGTGTGGAGGTTGCATGGAATGTCTCTCTCATGTGCAATGTGACCCCTGGAAAGACTAAGGGCGGTCTTGGATAGGTGACGCGATGCTAGTGGCCCTCGCAAAAAAAATATAGCGGCTAGGGGTTCGGCCGACGCCGCGTTACCCCAAGGATGCCGCTGGGGTTGCTCAGAGCCGCTAGGCTTAGTGAAAGGGTGCGTGGCCCAATGGATGACGCTTGGCCTGCGCACGATAAGAAGACAAACTCTCAACGAATTCCCTGGACTGCTTGTGTATTGGAAGGAGCAATTGCCTGGTCAGACTTAACCGAATCGAGAAAGCGCCACGAGTGCCCAAAGAGCTACCATCTTGACGCGAGAAGCGGAGCTACATCCCCCAATGTAAAGCCCTCTCGCAAAAAGGTCCATCCCCATTCATTTCATAGCACTAGGTGGGGGTGCCCCTGGGACGAACGACCCGCGCTCTGAGCGTGAGCGTGGGCGGGTCGAAATGGGACCCGCAATGGGGTCGACCGAGGCTCGAAAGTCCTTCAGGGTACGGCCCCTACAACGGGTCGATGTAAGGTGTTGTCCTTGCCCACTTTAAATGTGTCAACAACCACCGGTCCTTTCGGGCTACAACATACCACATTACCTACCTCTCCCTGACTGTTTGGAATTTGCACCCAATCGGATTCCTGCAAAATGGACCCCTTTCATAGGATTTTCCACCAGCTCAGGGGGATCCGTTCTATTAGGTCCTCGAATGCGGGTTCCGATCTGTGGCTATATCTCAGTTTTTGTCGGGGCAGGTCCCGATCGATCCCGTCCATTGTGGATGTGTCCCAGATATCCCTTATTCTAAGTACACCTTTTTTCACCCATACGCGCCAGGGGGAGTCTGTACAGTGAAGAACCTGTCCCCTGGTGTTTACAATTCTCCTGTTGTCAAAAATGGGTTGTGGTAATACTCCCTCCGATCTCTCCGGCTGGGTTTTGTCAGGGAGGGGGAGGTTGCTCCATGTCCTCAAAAGGGATGGCGAGAAGGGGTCATTTCGCAGATCCTCTCTCGCATGTTCCCTTGTGGAGATCGGGTTCTGTTGTCTTGGGTGTCCTCTCGGTATTGGCCAACTTCTATTTTCTAGCCATGTTAGAGGGCTGATTTCCGATGTTGTTTCGGGGGCTAGTTGTGCAATTTGTTCCAGTGCCAGCCCCTTCCACGGGATGTCAGGGCAAAAAAAAGTCGTTTGAGTCATTCTAATACCAAGGCTTTGGTTTGTATTGTTGGGTCAATTATGCCCAGTCCTCCTTTTGTCCTTGGTTGGGTTATGGATTGCCATGCAACCCTATTGATCACCTTGTGTTTTTCACGATCCCCCCTCCATAGAAATGCGGCTATCTGTCGTTGCAATGGGCGGAGGGTTGTTTTGTATAGAGCCCAAATGGCCGATCTGTACCACGGGGAGGCAAGCACCACATTGTTTATCACCAAGGAACACCCCATCAATGAAGTGTGTTTGTCTTTCCATTGTATCAATTTTTTCAGCGGTGATTTGAGCAGTCCTTCGTTGTTTGCTGATGGTCTCTCATTTGCTGTTAGTGTAATCCCAAGGACCAGGATGGGGGGGCGGGGGCCTTATTGGGTACCCATTTGACCCATGGCTGCTCCGGGGGCCTAACTCCTTGATGGTGGATCCACCATCCCAGGGGTTTGTTCCCCCAGTTGACTCTCATGTCTGAGAGTGTACATAATTTTTCCATCATGTGTTGCACCTCGGCCATCAATGTGTGCGATGCGTCCACCATCAGGGTTAGGTCATCAGCAAACAGCGAGCATACCGGTATTGCTTCCTCCGGGATTAAAGCGACTTGGATTCTCTTAATGTCCTTATACGTACGTAGATTCGCCGTCAGGGCTTCCATCACTATCACGAACAGAAAGGGTGCTATCGGGTCTCCTTGTCGGACTGACCTCTGGAGAGAGATGGGTGGTGCAAGGTTTCCATTGACCATGACTCTGGTTGTGGCGTTTTTGTGCAGGATTTCCACCCATCGCCTGAAATGAGGTCCAAAGTTACGTTTTTCCAGGCATTTGTCTAGAAAGGTCCAGTCAACATGGTCGTAGGTTTTTTCAAAGTCGATGAAAATGATTGCCCCATTGTGTTTAGATTGTCTTGCAAGTTTGATCATCTCGTTGACTAGGAGGATATTGTCCTGGATATTTCTGCCCTTTATGAATCCGGTCTGGTCGGGGTGGATAATATATTTCATTACCTTATCCAAGCGATTGGCCAGTGTCTTTGCCACCATCTTGTAGACTACTGTGAGGAGGGTGATGGGTCTATAGTTCCTAATGTTTAAGTTTTCTCCTTTTTTATGTAGCAGTATCAGAACCCTTGACCTATCAATTCTCCCATTTGACCTGTCTCCCATAATGCTCGATAATATTTCATTAAATCCTGGGAGATGGTTCCCCACATCGTTTCCCAAAATTCCTTCAGCAGGCCATCGATGCCCGGAGTCTTTTCCTCTTCCATAAGCATTAGTGTTGTCCATATCTCCTCCTTCATTAGGGGCATCTCCAAAGTTCCTCTTTGTTTGTCTGTAAGTGTTCGAGTGAGAGGGCGCCGTAACTCCTCAATTTCCGCCTGCCTTAGCGTTGGTGGTGTACCCCCGCATTCAGATGTGAAGAGGTTTTGATAGAAGCCCCTTGCTATTTTTGTACATTCCGTTGTTGATGTATACAGCGGTCCTCGTTGTTGGTTAGGGTCTTCCAGGGCCTCTATAGTTGTTCGACCTACTTCTGTTCGAGCCATCGTAAAAAACCTTGCATCCATTGCTCCCTCCATTTTGTGTCGGTAGAGTTTACCACGGATCCTAATTCCTTGCCATCGGTGCTCCATATGTCCCAGGATCCGGGTTTCCGATCACTGTATTTCGTTGACCAGTTCTGCCAAACGGGTATCGTCATACCTGCTGTTATCTTCTTGTTGTTGGAGTTGTTGTAATCGATGTTGTAGGTCTATTTCCTCCGCGTGACGCTGTGCCGCCCGGAGTTTTGAGTACTCATTGCACTTGCGGGCCAAAAAAGATAGGTCGTTGTTGAACCATACTATATCGTCCTGGATCAGGTCTTTTTGTTTTTGCCAAAAGGACCAGACCTCTTTCAGGTAGTTTTTAAAATAATCCATGGTCAGTAGGGATGTGTTGAGCTTGTAAACCTCCCCCCCTTGGTCTGGTTTCTTCTTGAAGGAGAAGATAGCAAGGCACATTGTGTGATCCAGTAGTGACGTGCACTTGCACTGGATTGTTCATCACAATCATCTTGCCGCCGACAAACCACCATACATGGGCCAAACAGCGAAAGCATCAAGATCCCGAATAGACTTGATACTCCTCTCAGAGGAGCTTCAAGGAGCACTACAGATAGCAGAGATTTTTCCTCGTAGTGTGCTTTAGAAAAAAGTCTGGTAAAGGGAAGGGATTCTACAAATTAAACACTTCCCTACTTCACATTGACCAATTTAAAGCATATCTACAAGATGTATGGTCCTGCTGGAGAGACCAGAAAAGGGTCATCAATGATGATATACGCTGGTTCAACAACGGTCTGATGTTCCTAGTCCGTAAGTGCAATGAATATTCCAAAATGCTAGCAACGGAAAGACATTTTGAAGAGATCAACCTGCAAAAAGAACTTCAACAGCTCCAACAACAAGATGAGGAATTGGATGGCCTAGAAGATAATCCTCGTTCACTGCCAATTAGAAAAAGAATAAATGAATTAGAAAATCAATTACTTGGTTATATGGAAAATGGATGGCAAGGAATTAGGATTAGAGGAAAATTGGCTAAACATAACACAGAAGGTGTCATGGATGCGAGATTCTTTGCTAAAGAAAGAGTGCGAAAAAGGAGATATGTCATTGAGGCACTCGTAGATCCACAACAGGATCAGCAGACCCTACAAACCTCAACAGTTGCTTGCACCTGGATAGCAAAAGTCGACCGTTTTGAGGAGATGAGCTGCACCTCTTAGCTTCCTTTGCTCCTGGTTTTCACTTCGTCCTCCTTCCCGCCCTTTCTCCTTAATGGGGCAGATTTAGAAGATCGAGTCTGACAGACACACATTGGATGAGGGCGTTTATGACGAGTTTAGGGGTGAGGTGAATAGGAAATGTAGATCTGAGTCATATGAGAAGTTGGTTGAAGATCAATTAACCGGCGAGTCGGTCGGTTGGTCTGATTATGGAAATCGACCGAGCGATTGGCTGAAGGGTGAAGTCGGTCGTTCGTCTTGTCTTCCATTTCTACTATTTTTGCTTTCTTTTTTTTTTTGTCATTTTTCTTCTCTTTTTCCTTTTTTTTTTTTTTTTTTTTCCAGCAATACTAGGGTAGTGAGAAGATCGAATCCAAGAGTCACTGATGGGGTGAAGGAGAGTTTTGAAGGTGGGGTAAAACACAACTTAGGTGACGGATCGACCGATTAGTTGGTGGGTTAATCGATTGGTCAGCCGAGTTATTGACTGAAGGTTGGATCTACCGATCGTCTTGCGCTTATTGAACCCCTTGCTTACCTTCCCTTTTCGCTTTCTCTTCGTCTTCCGGTCATTTATATGTATATTATGGAAAACAGCCAAGCGATTGGTTGGAAGGTGGAATCGATCGATCATTTTGACGAGATGTATATGAGCTTACTGAATCGCTTGCTTTCCTTCCTTCTTCTTTCTCAATAATGGGGCAGATTTGGAAGACCGAATCCAATCAGACACGCATGGGAAGAGTGCGTTTATGAGTGAGTTTTAGGGGGTTGGGTGAACAGGAATGCAGGGCTGAAAAAATGGGTGACTGGTCGATCAGCGAGTCAACCGGTTAGTCTGATTATGGAAATCAGTCGAAGTTGATCGTTCATCCTCTCTTCTCTTTTCTCACCCTCCCTTCCCTCCTTCCTTCCTTTCTTCCTCCCCCCCCTTTTTTTTTTTTGTAGTAGTGAGAAGATCGAATCCAACAGATGTTGATGGGGTGGTGGTGAGATTTGAGGCGGGGTGAGGAGGAAATGCAAAGCTTAGGTGGGAAAAATAGTTCAAGTTGACGGGGCGATTGATTAATTGTTGGGTAATTAATCAAACGGTCTGATCAGTCGATCGATTGGTTGAAGGTTGAATCGATTAATCGTTCTGCGTTATTGAGTCGCTTGCTTACCTTCCTGAAGGAGAGCTTTGAGGGTGGGACGAAAAGAAAACGTAGAGCTTAGGTGAGGGGTCGATTGATTAGCTGGTGTGTTAATCAATTGGTCTGATCAGTCGAATTATTGACTGATGGTTGAATCTATCAATCGTTTGGCGCTTATTGATCCCTTTTCTTACCTTCCCCTTCAATCTCTCTTCTATCCTCTGGACCCTTATATGTATATTATGGGAAAATAGCCGACCGATTGGCTGAAGGGTGAAATCGATCTATTATTTTGAACCCCTTGCTTTCCTTCCTTCTTCTTTCCTTCTTTTCCCCTTCCCTTTCCCTTCCTTTTTTTTTTTTTTTTTTTTTAATATGAACGAGCAATAATGGGTCAGATTTGGAAGACCGAATCCAATCAGACAAACATGGGACGAGGGTGTTTATGAGCGAGTTTAGGGGGTCAGGAAATGCAGAGCTGAAAATAATTGACGATTGGGTATGTACGCCTGAACGAGTCAAAAAGATTGAAAGCCTGGCATAGTTTTTCTATGATTTGTTCATCAGATTCAATGTAAGACGGACATGGGGGGGGGGATTTGCCATCGGTCAAGATGACAGTTTGGAGTTGCATTGAAGTCGCCTGTCGTGATGATGGGAATTCATATTGAAAGATGTTCTCTTATATTTTCAAAGAATTACCTCCTTCCCCCGGTGTCATTAGGCCCGTATACACACAGGATAATTACAATTTCTAATTCAAACATAGTTAAAATGTAAACCCATCTCCCTCCTTCTTTGTCTGCTTTCCAATATACCGGGTTTATCCTTGAGTCAGGAGGAAACCAAATTGCTACCCCTGCACTACCTACTCTGGGGGCATGCGACCTAAAGGCTTGATGGGGCCATATTTGTTTGTGAATGTGATTGTGCTCTACGTGATTTAACAAGTGAGTTTCCTGGATACAGATCGCATCTGGGCATTCTTTACCTTCTACTCCTTTTAGTTGATCATAAATAGCCTGTCGCTTGGATGGTTTGGCTGAAGCCAAGCCATTTACATTCAGTGAATGGAGATCGAGATCTGCTGCTCTTTTCTGTGATTTTTATCCTTCATCTCTGTTATACAACACTTCCAAAGGATTTATCGCCTCCATTACACTAATACTTTCTGTAATCCCGGTCAATTTTATAGATGATTAAAATTCTATGCAATTGTCCACGTGGCTTCTTCAAGAAAACTCCCTTGTTTCAGCAGACCTTTCAGTAATATTCTAGACAGCAATACTGTGACATCTAATTCTGTCCAGCATTTACTGGCTTTAACTTTCAATTGTTGCAATTCACTCAATGTTTGCTGATTGAACCAGCACAGATTAGTCTGCCTATTATATTCATATTTTAGGAAAACATCTCTAACTGACAGTCTGTGGGGATCATCCGTCAATGTAATCATTGTCGATGCCCCTGTCGGAAAGTGACATTTCACAAAATTTACAACCTGTGCTTTGAAACGGGCCTCGCTTGTCAATCTTCCCATGACTGAAGGAAAAGTGCCCGTCAAAATGACTTGCACTGTTACTTCTCCATGCGTGCATCTGTGGGTTCAGAGAAACCCACTTCCCAACCTTTTGCCTTTTGTCTTACTGGTAATACTAGGATCCCTGGTTTGGAAAGTAACAGGTCAGCATGGCTGTTCAAAAGGAGGTGACTTAGTTTCTGCCTTCTGCTGACCCGTTCTCCATCAGGTGATGGGGGCTTGGGAGGTTTGTGTACACTGATAATTCGACCTCCTTGATCCCCTTGTGTTTTCTGCACCGCTGTTGGTACCTCTCCCTCTCTCAATAAAACTCTATTTTCTTCTGACACAGTATCCTCTGTTTCATTGTCTTCCTGCTTCTGATGATCTGACTGGTATATTGTTTCAACTTCCTGAATCAGGACCTTATGAGTAACGTATTCACTTTCTTGAGTTAAAGTGAGATCTATACTTTCACCTATATCCATTGTTTGTTCCTCCTGTGACCCCAACAGTCCCTGCTCCACAGTCTCTGGGTCCCATTCAATGAGGTGCAAACTTTTCGGGGTTACTTTGCAATTTTCTTGTGAATTATGCAGACACATAAACTTTTTCTCACCTGTGATTTCTGATATCACCTCCTTACATTGAGATTTACTGATTTCCTTTTCAGTATTGATCATGTTGTTCATACCAGATTGACTGCTTTCCTGTTTTTGACACGTTCTTCCTTCCTGGACTAGCCCATCTCGTATGTCTTCCAACACTGACTGTGCCCTTGATTTATCTAACGAAAGACCCTCTTCTTCAGGTGAGTTATCTGTTTCCGGTCCAGGTGAGTTATCTGATTCCGTCTCTCCCATTGTTGTTATATCCAACGGAAGGGTACTCCATGTTACTGGCTTCAACAGATCAGTGTTAAAACTCAGCCCACGGAGTGGGGTAAGAGTGTCTGCTTGCGATAAATTCAAGTTGAAATTTACAGACGGGGAAGAGGGGGTGAGGAGGGGAAGGGGTGGGAGAAGAGGATCCTCTTGTGTATTTTGCGTCTCCTTCTCTTGCTGGACCAGGGAGTTTTGTGCCGGTGTGAGGCTTTTGTTCATCTGTACCATGCATTTTTTCCCCTGCCTTTTCATCCCTATCCCCTGCCTTGAAATTCTGAGTCTGCGTTGCTCCAGGCACCTTCTGGGTGTTTGGGATTTGAAATCTTTTGGTAACCACGGACAGCAGACGATGAAACATCTGTTGCCAGCTCACTCCTTCAGGAAGGCCATGTTCCAGTGCAGTTCTGAGACTGCTGCTGGATTCCAAGAGGGGTACCAGTTCTCTATACGTCCCGTCCCAGAAGGAATCTGACTGTCCTGGAAACCGCAGTTTTAAGTTCTCTAGCAACCATTCTGCCACATTTTACAAATATGCCTCCCCCTTCCCTGACTGTGTATGTGTAGATGAGAGGTCAGACATTTCTGGCATGGGGGGGCCTCCTGGAAGTGGCTCCACTTCCATGGGCTGTAATCCAAATGCATCTCTCAACGGGTCCAGGTCAATTGGGACTGCCTCTGTAGCATTTTTCGTCAAGTCCAAGGCATTGCTTTTACTTCCACTGTTGTTACCTTTTTCTTCCTTTTGCCCCGTGACATTTTTTTCTGTCCAAATTTTCTAACGTTGTTGTCTTTTATTTGCTCCGCCCTGTCCATTTGTTGAGGTGCCTGCTTGTCCCCTTGTTTCATCCTCCTTATCAAGAGGACTGAATTTGTTGCTTGTTGGGAGGTAGAATCCTGCTTGAGGCCCAGGACTCCCTCCACTCTGTTTGGGATGAGTGCTATCATTACTAATTCTTTCTTTCGAAGAGTTGTTTTTCCCTTTTCCTCCTCCCCCCTGTTCTCCCGCCTGGGATGGTGTGGTTGCTTTGTTCCTTTGGGGTTGGAAGGGACGGGGGGTACGAACCATAGACTGTCCTGGGGGTTTCCATTCAGCAGGTGGCTTTGAAGAGCATAGACTGTCTTGGGGGTTTCCATTCAGCAGGTGGCTTTGAAGAGTGCCTAGGGTCGCCCCTTCCTTCCCAGCTCCATCCGTACGGTTGTCCCCCCGAGGCTGTTTCATCAATGTAAACCCATCCTTCATACCCCGGAACATTTGGTAACCATCTGTTCGGTCGATGAGCATCCTTCTTAAGCGGACCCTCCGAATTAGAGGAGTGTTGGGGATGTTGAGGGCAAGCAAATTCGTTGCTTAAATGCCCGTAGGCCCTGCATTTGAAGCACCACGGCCTCAATTTGTGGGCTGTGTGTATCTGATATAGACGACCTCCCATCTCGAAGGGAATGATGTCATCGACCGAGAACGTGTGATCCTTGAGTAAGTCTAATGCCAGCATCACATAGTCATCTCTTTTAGCTACGTACGACGGTAATGGATCAATGAAGTCCACTATCTTGTACTGCTGGCCAAAGTCATGGATAAATGCCGCCTGTACTTCGATCGGGATGTGCCGCAGTTCCACCCAATAGTAGTCCTTCATTAGTTGATCCCTCTTTTCCTCCTGACTTATCTTCTTTGGTTGCCATGGGTAGATGCGAACCTCTTAACCATCCTATCGAAGCTTCCTCCACCCATCCATTTGAATTTTGTCCTTCTCAAAAAGACTGAGAACCGTAAATACAGTGGGAGTGATTGGTTGAATTAGAAAAAACTCATGCACCGCCTCTGGGCTGTCCTTCATTTTCTCCAGTCTTTTGCATAGCCATTTAATTTTATCATTTACTGATCGGTTTGCGCTGTCATCATAAAAAATCCAGTTGCTTGCATGTTTAGTATAAACAACGTCTCTTTGTGGGAGTTTGTCAACCGGGTATGATTTCATTAGCATCTTTCTTCCCCCATGTTATACCACTCTCTGTTCAGAGGGAAGAAAAAAAAGTGTGAGGAAGTATGCGCGTGCTGAAGATAAGTTTCCTAGTGGGATCTTCAATTCTTCAACTGGCAGTCTTGAATCATCCACTGGTGGACGCAAAATCGTGAGTGATTTCTCTTACCTTCATTGCCCACGAAGGTTGCCCAGTTCTTTGTTCTGGATGTGAGTTTTTGTGTGAGAGATCTAGTTGTTGAATTGAAATCCTGCTTTCGTTGGTTCTCTCTTCCTCTGTCAGCATTTCTCCCTCCACAGATCCCATGCTGGTGGTACCACCCCCTGTTCCCCTGGTTCCTTCTCTGGTTCCTTCTCTGGGATGTGATTGCTCTCCCCAGAGACCGGTAGCGAGGTGTTTGCAGATATTGATGTACGAGTTTGGAGAGAAAGTTGGGGATTACCTGTCCCTTCCTGACTTATCAAAACTGTCCCTCGATCCCCATTTGTCTGAGGGCACATCCAAGGCAATCTGGGTGTCAACAACGTTCTTATTCCAATACTCATCTGGGTCTGAGGTGTGTCTATCTGCATTGGTTTCGTGGGAGAGCCGGTTCCCAATTGCCCCGTCGGTCTTGCATATGGGCTGGGGCTTAGTTGTTTGAACATCATGTGTCTCATTGCCCCCAAATAAAAAATAAGGGGCTCTTTCCCACGTACTTTCCTGAAACCCGGTTTCATTGTACTCCTTTGTTAGCTTTAGGACTAAAAAAACTTACCCAAGTAAAATCCAACCGTACAATATTGAAGTTACTGGGGGTGCAACTTTTCTGATAATTCGAATTGATTTTGCAATTTTCGTGTGGTGAAAAAAAGAAAATCAGCTGATCAGTTCTTTCTTACCATTATGAATACTATTCTATTCAGAATTGTCTGTTAACCATTTTATCATTGTGACAATTTAATTTGTTATCTTTTTTTTTTTTTTTTTTTTTTTTTGGTTTTTTTTTTTTTTTTTTTTTTTTTTTTTGCAACGCCGGCTGTAGAAGGGATAATAACCAAAGAAAGCCAAAGGGGTGGTGAATTTGGAGGAGGAGGCGAATAGAGTTTGTAATATCATCGGTTTTTTGCACGTTGTCATGGAAGTACTTGCTGCATATGACAAAGAACAGAATTCTGGTTGTTGAAGGCCTCGCCCTGTTGTCTTTCTCCTGCCACTCCACTCACTCTCCACCCTTTCTATTGTCTCCACCTTTCTCCTTCTGATTCCCTATCCACCCTTGTCTCCGTCAATCACCTGTTTTCACTTCTCATCCCTTCAGAATAACCTCCTCTCCCTTTTTTGTAGGTCAAGAAAAAAGAGGATCGAACCTCGAACCTCGTTCTGCTGCTTGGCTTGTTGTGATCACTTTTCCCCACGATCAGCGTACCCCTTAAACCTTCTCCGTTGCATCCACTGATTTCCCCTTACTCTTGCTTGTCTGTCGTCCCGAATGTGACCGATGGTTTGACTTTTAGTCCTTCATGACGAATATAGCTTACCAGCTTAGAAGACTTTGACTCTTCACACGCACTTTCTACCATCCCCACAACGAGATTCAGCTTATCAACGTAGAATTCCTCGACTTGTCGCCCATACTGCCAACCCTCCGCTACAAATATTATTCTCACCAACGTAGAGGTCTCGACTCGTCACACACACTTCGAATCGTCAGGGGCTGACTCCGCTCCACTTCAACAACATTGCGCCAGTCAACATCTGTAAGCTGATTGCCTCCAGATGGCAGCAGCAACTATGGAATTTGTTGTGCGGCAACGGCTCCGAGTATACCCGACAGCAGCGCTAGCCGCTACCAGATTCCGCACCCGGTTCCTCTCAGGCTACTTGACACATCAGCCTGTGACGTGGCGTAGCCCAGCGCCTCCAACTTCCGCGCGTGTGTTAAGCTCGACGCCGTTTCGGCTCTCGGATTCCTTTTCAGTGGCGGGAGAAAGAAGAGGTCTTCCGTGTGCGAGTGTTGGGGGAAGGTCAGGATTCTACAGTCTTTCTCCCCCTCGCACCGATAAACGAGCTGGCTTTTGACCCCAGCGAGGGGCAATGGCAGACGGCCCAGAGAGCAACAAGGGTGACTGGTAAAACGTTCACCTGAACACGCTATCGGTCAAATCTACATATAGAATGCTGAGACCCAAAAGATTTTTAAGGGACTTGATAAACAATAGATGGGCTGAACGTCTGAACGTGGACCGCATCCTCCTCACACCCATTAAGTGGTTCAATGAAGGTAAAGCCAGGCCGGCCAAGGTTACATCCTTGCAATGGCAGATTGCCCATCGCTGCTTGCTGACAAATGCCTGGCTAATCGACCATACTCATCTGAAACAAAAGGGGATAGCAATCCCATGGTGCCACCGATGCTTAGCCGCCTTCCCGGTGCAAAAAAGGAATGAAACCATTGAACACATCTTAATGCAGTGCCCGATGGCTTTGTTGACATGGCGGTGGTGGGACCGCATCTGGAGAAAAACGATACCAGACACCCCCTGGCCATGGTCTTGGCAAGCCATAATGGCAGGACATTGCCCGACAATGGAAAATGCCCCTGCCTACGTAAGTAACCTGTATAGCCTGGGTAGACGGTCGATTCTATGGGCACTCTGGTGGCAGCGTTGCCCTCTGGTTTTGGAGGGGGTGAAGATTGAGGGCCCTGAATTGACAGGAGTGCAGATGGAGCTGATGCATAGATGGGGTGACCTTAAGCCACAGTTAGATATCGGTCAGACAGACCGGGATATTAGGAGGGTGATTACGGAGTTCTGCATGGAGTGGCTGGGCAGGCAACGGGGTGGATGGATGGCTCGAATAGAGTGGACAGGGGATCAGACCGCGGTGTCGAATCCCGAGGGATTACAGACTCCTTTTCAATGATTGGACCCACATTGATCCGGCCTTCCCGATGAGACCCCCATCTGATTTCCCAGACTGGTTCCCTCCCCACCCCCTCTCTCTGACAGAAATACATGTTTGACCAGGCTGCAATAAGACGACAAGCAGGCGGCAAGCCTCCCTGGTGCCCCCCGGGTGAGGCTTGTCAAATGCTCTCAGGCTCTTCTCAATTTATCATGTTGCTCTCGAGCTGCACACCACCTGCTCAGTTAATCCCCTGGAAATCAGGGCAATCAATGCTGGCAGGATGGCAGGATGTCATTTTACACAAGTTCTGATGGAGACTCAGGTTTTTTTTTAATGTAAAAAGGGACGCTGGACCCCATTTCCAGCACGTGCGGCTCCCCACCAATAGACTGGAGCATTCAGGAAGACTGCTAG